>JASVEL010002928.1:0-418493 GCA_032618575.1 Nicotiana noctiflora
CTGTTCTAGTACTTATCTATTTTGTGCAATTTGTGCTAGTTGAGGAAATCTATTTATGGTACTAGAATCCTCATACTGAGCAAAATATTGAGCTTGTATTCCGGCATAGGTATTCTTATGACTGTCAACTGCTTAAGTTACTGTGACGATCCGGCCCGTCGTCACGGGAATTACCACCCCGTTATGTATTACATAATTCATGCTTTTATATCAGTGTTAGAGTCTATCGGGGAAGTTAGGAGTGAATTGAAATGAAAATGAGGCATATAACCTTTTGAAGGAAACTTGAATAAGGAAAGTCAACCCGGAGTTGACTATGTAGTTAGAGAGCTCGGAACCGGATTCTGATGATTCGACTAGATCCGGGGGATCATTTATGACTTAGGAGAACAATCGGAATTGAATTCGGAGGTCCGGTGTAGTTTTAGGCTTGAATTGGCTAATGTTGAATTTTGGCGAAATCCGAACGGTAGGTGAGATTTTGATCCGAGGGTCGGAATGGAATTCCGACAGTTGCAATAGCTCCGTTAGGTGATTTTGGATGTGCCTGCAAAATTTCAGGTCATTCGGACGTCGTTTGGTCGGGTTTTTGATAGAATGTGTAATTCGGAAGTTTTTAAGAAATTTAGGCTTGAATCCGTGTGTAATTGGTGATTTTGATGTTTAGGATGGTGTTTTTATGATTGGAACAAGTTCGTATCGTGTTTTGGGGTATGTTGGTGGTTTTCGTTGGGGTCCCGGGGGCCTCGGGGTGAATCCGGACTATCATCCGGCATTTGGAAGCATGAAATGGTCTGCTGAAATTTGCAGATCACTGGGCATAAAATAAGCCTTCGCGTTCGCGAAGGAAGGTTCCGCGTTCGCGAAGGCCAGGTTCAGTAAGGCATCGCGTTCGCGAGGGCAATGCCGCGTTCACGAAGGTTGAGGCCAGTTGGCCATCGCGTTCGCGATGGGTGGGTCGCGTTCGCGTAAGAGGAAAAGGAAAGGCATCGCGGACGCGTGACTTCACGTCGCGTTCGCGTAGAGTAAAAGTCAGGAGGCTGAGGAGTTGATCTTCGCGGACGCGTGAGAGAGTGCCGCGTTCGCGATGAAGAAGAGGAAAAAGGCATCGCGTTCGCGTGAGAGGCGTCGCGAACGCGATGAAGAAAAGAGGCTGGCAGTGAAGTTAAGTTCAGAATAGAACCAGTCGCGGGTTTAATACCCAAAAACGCCATTTTTGAGTTCTGGAGAGAGAAACTCACGGGAATTGCTGGTAATTCATCGGGGATTCGTTGGAGGTAAGTTTTGTGGCTTAATTACATCATTTTAACATGAAATCCTTGGTTAAATTCCTGTAAATGGAAGATTAAAGGTGGGTTTGAGCCCTAGGCCTAAATTTAAGAAAAACACCGATTTGAGTGGGCAAATGGAGTCCGATTTTGGTAAATTTTATATGCCTAGACTCGTATCGAGATGAGGATTCCGAATATGTGATTTTTGTAATTTTTTGACAAGTGTACCAAAAGTCGGGTTTTGACAACTTGTGGGTTTTGATATAAATTGGGTTATTTCGAATGAATTTCGTGAAGTTAGCATATATTGATGCATTCTCTATGATTTTGAGCGATTTGGCACCCGAGGAGATTGATTTGCGAGGCAAGCGCAAGGCGGATTGAAGCTTCTATCGGTTCGAGGTGAGTGGTAGTAGTAAACAATGTACTGAGGGTTTGAAACCCCGTACTAGCACTTCACAGTGCTATATTGAGATGAGACACACGTTCTATGACGGGCGTTGTGACATTGTGATTGGGGGTTCGGACTTAGTCCTTCCCGGCTAATAGAATACTGTGTGGTATGACTGTTGCTGATATTACAACTGTACAATAGGGCTAAAAGCCATGTTTGGGGCCTTGTGCCGATCTGTAGAGCATTAGGGAACCTATAAAGCTAGGTGACCCTTATATCATGTTGGAAACATACACTCAGCCGTAGCTCTAGCTGTATAGCATAATATGAGCCCGTACTAGATATGTACATTGAGAGAGATTATCTAGGGTGGAATTCCCTGTTCTAGCTGAGTGGGCCTGAAAGGCCAAGTCTATATTGACTGAGACAGGGTCTAGGACCCACTGTGATATATTATATTGGGCCCGAGAGGCCAAGCACATATTGACTGGGATAGGGTCGAGGACCCATTATGAGGTATTATATACATATACCTATATTGGATCGGGTTGCACGCCGCAGCAGTATATATATTGAATCGGACTGCACGCCGCAGTAATATACATGTAATATACATGTACATACATGTGGGACGGACTGCACGCCGCAGTAATATACATATACATGTAATATACATGTGGGACGGACTGCACGCCGCAGTATTATTGCGCTCGGGCTGTAGGAGCCCCTTCGGAGTCTGAGTCTGCACACATTCTCAGTGAGCACTGGTGTATATGATGGGATCGGGCTGCACGTCGTAGCAGTATAGAGATATATACATATATATAATGGATCGGACTGCACGCCGCAGTAATATTTGTGTGGATCGTGCTGCACGCAGCAGTATTATAGTGCTTGGGCCTAGGGAGCCCCTCCGAAGTCTGTATACACCCCCAGTGAGCGCCGTCGACGTAAAATAGAGCGGGCTGCGCGCCGCAGCGGTATATGTATTGGAGCGGGCTGCACGCCGCAGCATTATACTTAATCATACCCTACTATCTACTTAAATACTTATACATTATAGACATAAGTATGTGTCTTTATATGTTGAGATGGCCGTACACCGTAGAGGTACGAGTGAGGGTTGGTTCAGTGTGGAATCTTGTAGAGATAAACGTAGATTGGGGGTTAGAGTACTACTATAGTGATGACGTACCTGTGAGGGTTGCCTTAGAACTGCTAAGTGATAGTACAGGATTTCTTACCTTCACTTATTATTTATTATTGTTACTCACTGAGTTGAAATATACTCACCCCACTCCCCTACACTTTCTGTGCAGATCCACAGGTGCCCGAGAGCAGTTGAGACATTGTAGCTGCTGATCCTTGTCTACTTTTGCGGAGATTACGAGGTAGTTGCCAGCGTCCGCCGAGCTTGTTTTCTCCTTCTTTATCATCTTGTTGATTTCCTATTTGCCTAGACTTGGTTGTATTAGGATGCTATTCTGTAGAAGCTTAGTCTCGTGACACCACGATATGTTTGGGACCGTATTTTGTATGTTTTACGTTTCGGTTATCACCTGATATGATTATTTACTGTTTAAGTTTAATTCGATTAATAACTGGCTGGTTTAAGGGATAATATGGTCATGCTTGCCTAGCATTGTGTTGGGCGCCATCACGACCAGGGTTTGGGTCGTGACAAGTTGGTATCAGAGCTTAGGTTAACAGGTCTCGCGAGTCATGAGCCGGTTTAGTAGAGTCTCGTGGATCGGTACGGGGATGCCTGTACTTATCCTCGGGAGGCTGCAAACCTTTTAGGAAAAGTTTCAATTCTTGGAATTCTTGTCGTGCGATTACTTTTGACTTGAACTGAACTTTGACATTCTATTCTCTCGCAGATGGCGAGAACTCGATCATCCGGACGTGGAGGACGACCACCACTACCACCTGCTAGAGGCCGTGGACGCGGTCGTGGTCGTGGCGGAGTTAGGGCAGCTGAGGCAGTGCCAGCTGACCCACAGCCTCCAGTTGCAGAGGTGCCAGCAGCACCAGATCAGGCACCAGCTGTGCCCATTGTTATTCCGGGTCTACAGGAGACCATGGCTCAGATACTAGCAGTCTGCACTGGCCTAGCACAGGCGGTTTCAGTTACTACTGTAGCAGCTGCATCGGGGATCGGGGGTGGTCATCGGACCCCCGCAGTACGCACTCCAGAGCCAGCAGTGCAGGGCTTACAGACACCAGAGACTCCTCCAGTTCAGCCTGTGGTTCCGGTTCAGCCAGCAGATCAGGTTCAGGGGGACAGGGTCCCAGCTATGACAGACGATGAGCAACGTCGTCTCGAGAGGTTCACTAGGTTATCTTTTCCAGTGTTCACTGGTGCTCCAGGCGAGGACGCCCAAGGTTTTCTGGATAAGTGCCGTCGGATGCTTCGTACGGCAGGGATATTGGAGTCCAGTGGGGTATCTTTCACTACCTTTCAGTTTCAGGGACCAGCCTTTGCTTGGTGGGAGGCTTATGAGCGCCGCAGGCCAGCCGGGCAGCACCACTATCATGGCCGGAGTTCTCCACTATGTTCTTGGAGAAATGGGTGCCTCGATCTCAGAGAGAGGAGATGCGTAGGCAGTTTGAGGGTCTCTGTCAGGGGGACATGTCAGTGTCAGAGTATGAGATCAGGTTTACAGAGTTGTCCGGATATGCACCGTGGTTGGTTCATTCCGACAGAGAGAGGATTGGGCGCTTCGTGGACGGCCTCATTTATCCCATTCGTATTCTGATGACTCGGGAGAGGGTTTTGAGTCGTACATTTGAGGATGCTGTGGATATTGCTCGCGACATAGAGACATATCGTCGTAGAGAGCGGGATGAGAGGGAGGCCAAGAGGCCTCGAGGAGCAGCTAGTTCTAGTGGCACTCAGACCAGAGGCCAGAGTCAGCAGAGCCGAGGTCGCTCTTTCAGGTCTTCGCGGTCGGGTCACTCAGATCGTCGCAGATGGTCTCCTAGACAAGGTTATCAGGGTTCGCACCAGAGCCAGCCATCTCTCAGTGCCATGCCAGCTCAGAGTTCTTCACAGGCCCCATCCGCTCAGGGTTCATCTCGGCCTAGTTCATCGGCTGGTCACTCCAGCGCCAGAGGTCCTTATCAGTCTCAGTACCCAGCACCGGGGAGTTGCTACGAGTGCGGAGAGTTTGGGCACCACCGTAGGGAGTGTCCCCGTCTTGTTTCCAGATCTTATCAGCAGAGGGGGCAGCCCTCGTCATCCGGTCCTTCTACTTCATCACCCGCCCCGCCAGTTGGGGGTGAGGGTCAGTCAGCTAAGGGTCGCCCTTGAGGGGGAGGCCGATCAAGCGGACAAGCTTGATGCTATGCTCTTCGGGGTCGATCTGAGGCCGTTGTTTCTGATGCTGTCATTACAGGTATTATTTCAGTCTGCCACAGAGATGCCTTAGTATTGTTCGATCCTGATTCTACTTATTCTTATGTATCTACCTATTTTGCTCCTCATTTGGGCACGACCCGAGGGTGTCTTGCGTTGCCAGTGCATGTATCTACCCCGGTGGGGGACGCTATTGTTGTGGACCATGTATACCGGTCCTGTTTGGTCACTATTGGGGTCTGAAGACCCGAGTGGACCTATTGTTTCTCAGCATGATTGATTTTGATGTTATATTGGGCATGGATCGGTTATCTCCATGTCATGCTATTCTGGACTGTCATGCCAAGACAGTCACTTTGGCTATGCCGGGCATTCAGAGGATCGAGTGGCGGGGCATGACTGATTATGTACCCACCAGGGTAATATCTTTCCTCAAGGCCCAACGAATGGTTGGGAAGGGATGTCTCTCTTATTTAGCATTTGTGCGGGAGGTCGAGGCCCGGACTCCCAGTATTGATTCTGTTCCCATTGTGCGAGACTTTCCTGATGTGTTTCCCTCAGACCTGTCGGGCATGCCGCCGGACAGGGATATTGATTTTGGTATCGATTTGGTGCCAGGCACTCAGCCTATTTCTATTCCTCCATATCGGATGGCACCAGCTGAGTTGAAGGAATTGAAGGAGCAGCTCCAGGAACTCCTAGATAAGGGGTTCATTCGGCCGAGTGTGTCGCCGTGGGGTGCACTGGTCCTGTTTGTTAAGAAGAAGGACGGATCTATGAGGATGTGTATTGACTATAGGCAGCTAAACAAAGTAACAGTGAAGAATAAGTATCCTCTGCCTCGTATTGATGATTTATTTGATCAGCTCCAGGGAGCTAGGGTGTTCTCGAAGATTGATCTTCGTTCAGGCTACCATCAACTGAAGATTAGAGAGTCTGACATTATGAAGACTGCATTCCGGACCAGATATGGTCATTATGAGTTCCTTGTGATGTCTTTTGGGTTGACCAACGCCCCAGCAGCATTTATGCATCTGATGAACAGTGTATTCAGGCCGTATCTTGATTCATTTGTGATTGTGTTCATTGACGACATTCTAGTCTACTCTCGTAGCCAGGAGGAGCATGCTCAGCACTTGAGTATTGTGTTGCAGAGGTTGAGAGAGGAGAAGCTATATGCCAAGTTCTCCAAATGTGAGTTCCGGCTTGAGTCCGTGGCATTCTTAGGGCACGTGGTGTCCCGTGATGGTATTCAGGTAGATCCGAGGAAGGCCGAGGCAGTGCAGAGTTGGCCC
Source organism: Nicotiana noctiflora (assembly GCA_032618575.1). Taxonomy (NCBI): domain Eukaryota; kingdom Viridiplantae; phylum Streptophyta; class Magnoliopsida; order Solanales; family Solanaceae; genus Nicotiana; species Nicotiana noctiflora. Next base: position 6,319 of record JASVEL010002928.1, read on the forward strand.
AGACCCACCTCAGTTACTGAGATCCGTAGCTTTCTGGGATTGGCAGGATATTATCGCCAATTCGTTTCGGGGTTCTCTTCTATTGCTTCACCCTTGACTAGATTGACTTAGAAGGGTGTTCCTTTCATATGGTCTGAGAAGTGCGAGGAGAGCTTTCAGAAGCTCAAGACAGCACTGACCACAGCACCAGTCTTGATTCTACCGTCAGCTTCAGATTCTTATACTGTATATTGTGATGCCTCAGGAGTGGGCATTGGTTGTGTGTTGATGCAGGAGGGTAGGGTCATTGCTTATGCTTCTCGTCGGTTGAAGCCCCACGAGAAGAACTACCCTGTTCATGATTTGGAGCTAGCAGCCATAGTTCATGCTTTGAAGATTTGGAGGCATTACCTGTATGGTGTCTCCTGTGAGGTGTTCACGGATCATCGCAGCCTTCAGCACTTATTCAGACTGAAGGACCTTAATTTGAGACAGCGGAGGTGGTTGGAGTTGCTTAAGGATTATGACATCACTATTTTGTATCATCCGGGGAAGGCCAATGTGGTGGCCGATGCCTTGAGTCGGAAGGCGGATAGCATGGACAGCTTAGCTTTCATCCCAGTTGGGGAGAGGCCATTTGCTTATGATGTTCAGGCCCTAGCCAATCGGCTAGTGAGATTAGATATTTCGGAGTCGAGTCGGGTGTTGGCTTGTGTTGTTTCTCGATCTTCCTTATATGATCGCATCAGGGAGCGACAGTATGATGACCCACATTTGCTTGTCCTTAAGGACAGAGTGCAGCATAATGATGTTAGAGATGTGACTATCGACGGTGATGGTGTTTTGAGGATGCAGGGCCGTATATGTGTGCCCAATGTTGATGGTTTGCGGGAGTTGATACTTGAGGAGGCACACGGTTCGCGGTACTCTATTCACCCAGGTGCCGCAAAGATGTACCAAGACTTGAGACAGCACTACTGGTGGAGGAGAATGAAGATGGATATTGTTAGGCATGTAGCTAAGTGCCTCAATTGCCAGCAGGTCAAATATGAGCATCAGAGACCCGGCGGTGTTCTTCAGCGTATGGTTATTCCCGAATGGAAATGGGAGAGGATCACCATGGATTTTGTTACTTGGCTACCTCGGACAGCGAGGAAGTTTGATTCTGTATGGGTGATTGTTGATCGGCCTGACTAAGTCCGCACATTTCATCCCAGTTAGTACTACTTACTCATCGTAGCGGTTGGCATCTATCTTTATTCGGGAGATTGTCAGGTTGCATGGGTCCCAGTGTCTATTATATCTGACAGAGGCACTCAGTTCATTTCTCAATTTTGGAGAGCATTTCAGCGAGAGATGGGTACGAGGGTTGAGTTGAGTACAGCATTTCACCCCCAGACAGACGGACAGTCTGAGCGCACTATTCAGATCCTGGAGGATATGTTGCGGGCATGTGTGATTGACTTTGGTGGTTCATGGGATGAGTTCTTACCACTTGCTGAGTTTGCCTACAACAACAGCTACCAGTCGAGTATTCAGATGGCCCCGTACGAGGCATTGTATGGCAGACGGTGTAGATCTCCCGTTGGATGGTTTGAGCCTGGTGAGGATAGATTGATAGGGACTGAGTTAGTTCAGGATGCTCTGGATAGAGCAAAGTTGATCCAGGAGAGGCTTCGCACAGCACAGTCTCGCCAGAAGAGTTATGCAGACCGTAGGGTTCGAGAGTTGTCTTTCATGGTTGGTGATAGAGTATTGCTGAAGGTTTCACCCATGAAGGGTGTCATGAGGTTCGGGAGGAAAGGGAAGTTGAGTCCCAGGTACATTGGTCCTTTTGAGATACTGAGGAGAGTTGGAGAGGTGGCATATGAGTTAGCCTTGCCACCCAGCTTATCCAGCGTTCATCCAGTATTCCATGTGTCTATGCTCCGGAAGTACATCGGAGATCCGTCCCATGTATTAGACTTCGGTACCATTCAGCTTGATGGTGATCTATCCTATGATGTGGAGCCTATTGCTATTTTGGGTCGCCAAGTAAGGAAGTTGAGGTCGAAGGAGATTGCATCAGTTAAGGTTCAATGGAGAGGTCGACCCGTAGAGGAGGCTACTTGGGAGGTTGAGCAGGAGATGCAGAGCAGATACACTCAGCTATTTGAGACTTCAGGTATGTTTCTTGACCCGCTCGAGGACGAGCGTTTGTTTAAGAGGGGGAGAATGTGACAACCCGGCCCGTCGTCACGGGAATTACCACCCCGTTATGTTGTAATTACATAATTCATGATTTTATATCAGTATTAGAGTCTATCGGGGAAGTTAGGAGTGAATTGAAATGAAAATGAGGCATATAACCTTTTTGAAGGAAACTTGAATAAGGAAAGTCAACCCGGAGTTGACTATGTAGTTAGAGAGCTCGGAACCGGATTTTGATGATTCGACTAGATCCGGGGGATCATTTATGACTTAGGAGAACAATCGGAATTGAATTCGGAGGTCCGGTGTAGTTTTAGGCTTGAATTGGCTAAGGTTGAATTTTGGCGAAATCCGAACGGTAGGTGAGATTTTGATCCGGGGGTCGGAATAGAATTCCAACGGTTGCAGTAGCTCCGTTAGGTGATTTTGGATGTGCCTGCAAAATTTCAGGTCATTCGGACGTCGTTTGGTCGGGTTTTTGATAGAATGTGTAATTCGGAAGTTTTTAAGAAATTTAGGCTTGAATCCGTGTGTAATTGGTGATTTTGATGTTTAGGATGGTGTTTTTATGATTGGAACAAGTTCGTATCGTGTTTTGGGGTATGTTGGTGGTTTTCGTTGGGGTCCTGGGGCCTCGGGGTGAATCCGGACCATCATCCGGCATTTGGAAGCAAGAAATAGTCCGCTGTAAATTGCAGATCACTGGGCATAAAATAAGCCTTCGCGTTCGCGAAGGCCAGGTTCAGTAAGGCATCGCGTTCGCGAGGGCAATGCCGCGTTCGCGAAGGTTGAGGTCAGTTGGCCATCGCGTTCGCGATGGGTGGGTCGCGTTCGCGTAAGAGGAAAAGGAAAGGCATCGCGGACGCGTGACTTCACGTCGCGTTCGCGTAGAGTAAAAGTTAGGAGGCTGAGGAGTTGATCTTCGCTGACGCGTGAGAGAGTGCCGTGTTCGCGATGAAGAAGAGGAAAAAGGCATCGCGTTCGCGTGAGAGGCGTCGCGAACGCGATGAAGAAAAGAGGCTGGCAGTGAAGTTAAGTTCAGAACAGAACCAGTCGCGGGTTTAATAACCAAAAACGCCATTTTTGAGTTCTAGAGAGAGAAACTCACGGGAATTGCTGGTAATTCATCGGGATTCGTTGGAGGTAAGTTTTGTGGCTTAATTACATCATTTTAACATGAAATCATGGGTTAAATTTCAGTAAATGGAAGATTAAAGGTGGGTTTGAGCCCTAGGCCTAAATTAAAGAAAAACACTGATTTGAGTGGGCAAATGGAGTCCGATTTTGGTAAATTTTATATGCCTAGACTCGTATCGAGATGAGGGTTCCGAATATGTGATTTTTGTAATTTTTTGACAAGTGTACCAAAAGTCGGGTTTTGACAACTTGTGGGTTTTGATATAAATTGGGTTATTTCGAATGAATTTCGTGAAGTTAGCATATATTGATGCATTCTCTATGATTTTGAGCAGATTTGGCACCCGAGGAGATTGATTTGCGAGGCAAGCGCAAGGTGGATTGAAGCTTCTACCGGTTCGAGGTGAGTGGTAGTAGTAAACAATGTACTGAGGGTTTGAAACCCCGTACTAGCACTTCACAGTGCTATATTGAGATGAGACACACGTTCTATGACGGCGCGTGGTGACATTATGATTGGGGTTTCGGACTTAGTCCTTCCCGGCTAATAGAATACTGTGTGGTATGACTGTTGCTGATATTACAACTGTACAATAGGGCTAAAAGCCATGTTTGGGGCCTTGTGCCGATCTGTAGAGCATTAGGGAACCTATAAAGCTAGGTGACCCTTATATCATGTTGGAAACATACACTCAGCCGTAGCTCTAGTTGTATAGCATAATATGAGCCCGTACTAGATATGTACTCTGAGAGAGACTACCTGGGGGTGGGATTCCCTGTTCTAGTTGAGTGGGCCCGAAAGGCCAAGTCTAGATTGACTGAGACAGGGGCGAGGACCCGCTGTGAGATATTGTATGTATATCGAGAGGCCAAGTATATACTGATCGGGATAGGGTCGAGGACCCATTATGAGGTATTATATACATATACCTATATTGGATCGGGCCGCACGCCGCAGCAGTATATATATTGGATCGGACCGCACGCCGCAGTAATATACATGTAATATACATGTACATACACGTGGGATGCACTGCACACCGTAGTATTATTGCGCTCGGGATGTAGGGAGCCCTTCGGAGTCCGAGTCCGCACACATTCTCGGTGAGCACCGGTGTATATGATGGGATCGGGCCGCACGCCACGCGATATAGAGATATATACATATATATAATGGATCGGACCGCACGCCGTAGTAATATTTGTGTGGATCGTGCTGCACGCCGCGTATTATAGTGCTTGGGCCTAGGGAGCCCTCCGAAGTCCGTATACACCCCCAGCCGAGCGCCGTCGACGTAAAATGGAGCGGACTGCGCGCGCCGCGATGCAGTATATGTATTGGAGCCGGCTGCACCGCAGGATTATACTTAATCATACCCTACTATCTACTTAAATACTTATACATTATAGACATAAGTATGTGTCTTTATATGTTGAGATGGCCGTACACCGTAGGGGTACAAGTGAGGGTTGGTTCAGTGTGGAATCTTGTAGAGATAAACGTAGATTGGGGGTTAGAGTACTACTATAGTGATGACGTACCTGTGAGGGTTGCCTTAGAACTGCTAAGTGATAGCACAGGATTTCTTACCTTCAGTTATTATTTATTATTGTTACTCACTGAGTTGAAATATACTCACCCCACTCCCCTGCACTTTCTGTGCAGATCCACAGGTGCCCGAGAGCAGTTGAGACATTGTAGCTGTTGATCCTTGTCTACTTTTGCGAAGATTACGAGGTAGCTGCCAGCGTCCGCAGAGCTTGTTTTCTCCTTCTTTATCATCTTGTTGATTTCCTATTTGCCTAGACTTGATTGTATTAGGATGCTATTCTGTAGAGGCTCAGTCTCGTGACACCACGATATGTTTGGGACCGTATTTTGTATGTTTTACGTTTCGGTTATCACCTGATATGATCATTTACTGTTTAAGTTTAATTTGATTAATAACTGGCTGGTTTAAGGGATAATATGGTCGGGCTTGCCTAGCATTGTGTTGGGCGCCATCACGACCAGGGTTTGGGTCGTGACAGTTACATTTGAATTTGTGCTGGTGCATTCTCTGGATTGCTTATAACTCCAACGGCTATTGCATTTTTTTTTCTTTCTATATCTCTACCTTATTGGTTTTCTCTTTATAGTCTTAAGATCCTATTTTTCTAGCATTGATAATTTAGTATGTTAATAGTTTGATACATATAAACTTGATATTTAAATCTATCTCAGTTTCGCTCTTTGACCCAAATTTTGGTCTCAGTCAAGATCCAGGGTAATTTTCACCCCCCAAATCCAGGGACATGACCGGCGCCTGACCGGGTAGCCCCAGTCAAGCGGACCTGGATGCCTTTCTATCTCACGCGTTACCATGTGTTGTTTATTACTCATAAGCCAAGGATCTTACCAACTTTAACTGAATTCACAATGTACAAACATAAACCATACGATTGATTTACTAACAAGTTTATAATTTACAACGCCCGACATATATATACATAGGCCGTAATCCCACAGTTTACATGTCTACGGAGTCTCTAGGATTACAAAGAAGGATACAATATTTGCCGGTAACAAGGCTCCTGCTATACCTTACACAAAATCAAAATAAAGTCTAATACAGAAGTGGTATGAGCCACGCAGGGCCCCGAGGAAGAAAGGGGCTCACCAAAACGGGCAGTGGAAGATGAAGGATGCTATTGCCGATGAGCTGAAGTAACTACTACTGATCCACCTACAATCATAACACGAATGTAGCGTCCCTAGAAAAGGGACGTCAGTACACTGGAATTGTACTGGTATGTATGGACAAGCTTTGTCTCAAGTAAACTCAAGCCATTTAAACAAGTAAATCACGATGATAAGGCAACCAATGAATTACACCAAGAATTAATAAAGCCAAGCCAACCATGTTTCCACATTTACTTCTTCTCAAGTAGTTCTCAGCTCAAGCACAATTATAGATCAAAAAGGGAGGCAACAACCAAACAAATACGGAAGAACACAATCAAGTCAAACAAAGGGACAATCAGTGCCCCACATGTTGCAAACTCTCCTGCTGCCTCCTTTCACAATTTCACATAAATGATTTTATATCAATTTCAATGGCGATTTCGATCGTTTTCCATCCTTATTACCTCGGCCACCCTTATCACCCCAACCCACACCTTATTACTTCGTGTTGTGGCGCGCAACCCGATCCCACCGTATAGTTTCAATCACAACAATCACAAACAACAAACAAGGCACTACACAAGATTACAACAAGTGCAAATAAGCGATTTATAAATTGGTTCATGTTCTTAAATACTTTTCAAACCAATATCACTTCCAAGTTACAATGTTTCCATATTCGAGAGTACCCATACTGTTATGTTCAACAACTTATCACAATTCGTGTGTTTCATTTCTTTCCCACAAGAAGCCATATATGCCATCACAACAATTATTCTCAATTCTTTACCAATTTCAATTCTCTTTTTATCTTTCGATTCATATTCCACACCATACCACACATAGTCAACATCAATTAGACACCCAACAACAAAACAACGAATTACACACAAATCTATTAAATTAACACATGCCAAACGAATTGCACACATAAGGGCGATTTCACAAGAATCAAAGTTAGCTATACATACCTGGTGTCGGGTTTTCTTCCTTTAACCTCCTACTTTATGCTTACCCAAGTTATCCTATTTTGCCAACCTCGTTCTTGCAGACTCTTACTCCCACTCACTTCTTTTTACTAAAATTCAAGTTCAAATAACATGCATGAGTATCACATTTTATTTCCAAAAGCTATTGTATGCAATTCTTTCTTTACCCATTTTAAAACTGAAAATCAAAGAAAATGGTTAGGGTTTTTACCTTGTAAAGATTGGGGAAGATGAATCTTTGCTCTAGAATCCTCCGGACCAAACGATTGGAACAATCTTTGAAGGTAATTAGATTTCTCTCTATAGAACCCCTCTTTCCTTTCTCTAGTTTTGGTAAGAAAATGTGAGAAAAATGAAGGTTGAATGTGTTTTATTAAAGAAGGGGTCGGGTCAAAAATTTATAAAAATCTAGGCAGAGTCTATTCTGCGGTCGCATCTGCGATCGCAGAATCAACATGCGGTCCGCATAATGGACCGCAAAATTGCCTCTAAAATTACACATGTTCTGTTACGATATGAGATCAGAATGCAGTCTGCATTCGTGTTCTGCGGTCGCAGAATGCACCGCAGAATTGACACTTCAAAATTCTCAAGAAATTATGCGATGGATCTGCGGTCCGCATTTCCATTTTGCGATCGCATATTTGACCGCATATTTGACATGATTTTTGAAAAATATTCTGTTAAGCTCTGCGGTAGGAATGCGGTCCGCATAGCAGATCTGCGATCGCATTCCTGATCGCAGAATCGATATTTTCTGGAAAAACTTATTCTTTCGATTTTTGAAGCTTAAATCACTACCAAGGGTCCGAACTGCGGTGAGCTTACTCGCCGCGAAGAATTCTATGCATTCCTAACACCTTATTCGGACCATAACACCATGACTACTAGGTTTCAAGCACAAATATTTTACGGGACCTTATAGTAATGTTGTTATTCCAAATAAAGGAATGAAAAAAGAAAGCACATATCCACTAAAAGCTTTTTCAGCTTTTGCAACTCAGTTTTGCTTTCTTCGGCTTATATAAATATTTAATGGGTGGAATTATTCTTTTAATGTGATAGCCTATGTTTTGTGAACTGAAATCGAAACGGACTTGCATATGTTTTTAATTGTTCCTTCGTCTATTCAGTAGTATCTTTCCATTTTAGAAATTTTACTGCTAATTTATTAGGTTCGGACCCGGGCTCAGCAGGGAGTTAAGGGGATTTCGGCTTGCTGTGGTCTTCAAGTTCAGGTTGGACTCTTCCTGAGCAATTCTATTGGCTCATAAAACAGTTTACTGTAGTTGCCTTATAAACTTCTAATTGTGTTGACCAATTTATCCTTATGCTTATCACTGCAAGTAGGCCCCACGGGATTACTTATTTAAAAAAATATTTTTTTTAATATTAATTTTGTACTATTAGAATTTATCTTTTACTCCCTCCGGTCCAAAATAAGTGATTTTTTCGGATTTCAAGAATGACTTAATGATGTTTTTCCTACATTATCCTTGGAGTAAATAGTGTTGGAATATGTGTTAGGAATGTTTATGTGAGATAGTAAGGTTAAAATGGTATATTCTATTGCTAATTAATGCTAAAAGGTGACTTTCTTAATATGCGTGAAAATATTTAAAAAATCACTTATTTTGGACCGGAGGGAGTAGTTAACTTTTGTGACCTAGTTATACATTGTCTTGCCTTTTATATTTCCCACTGACTTATCCAGTACAAGAATCCTTTTAACTTCAGCTTCGACCCTTCCTCTTCCTGCTTCCAATTTACAGTTAGGTCCTTTTTTGTTGATCAAAAGTCGGGGTATTTCTGTGACTTTGCTCAGTTTTGTATTTTTTTAGCAGTCTTTTATGCTTATGCTTTATTTTACTATTATAGAAGGGAATAAGGAGAGCAGCTTGGGGTCGTCAGGGGTGTCTTGGGAATTTCCGGTTCATCTTTTTTACCTCTGAACATACGTGTTATTTCTGCAATGGTGGGCCCGTTTGATAAATTGACACTCCATGTTGCCGCCTTCCAAGCTTTACACGTTTCATTGTTTTGTTTGACTCTTTTGACTTACTCTTTACTTGCTTAATATTTATTGGGCAAAACAATTTTTGAATTTGAGGCTAATTAAATATTAATAAATATTATTTACTTGAATTTGTTCTTTCTAAAAAAAAGGTTAGGCAATGTTTATTTCATTATTGAAGATTTGTTAGTGTTTAAAAAAGTTCGTGTGCTATGAATTTTGTAATGTAAAGTTCCAATTAAACTACGCAAACTAAAAATAAATGTAATTTCCTAACATGCATTTAGGAATGAACAATGAAATTTTCAGTTGGAAAAGTTAATTCTTCATATTTTTCAATATATTTTATATGTTTAATTTGGATGAACATCTATAAACATTATTTTGAAGTATTAAAATAATTTGTCATTTTATCTCTATATGTACGGAACTTCATTACCTTATCAAAAAAAAAAAAAAAAAGAGTAAGGAACGTCATTAATTTCTTGGAAAAATGGAGTAACAATGATTAGTAAAGATGTATTAGATATGATAATAAAGTATTTTTATTTGTCAAACAACAAGCTTTAGCATAAGCGTTCTTGTGCATAAAACATAACTGCCTTAACTTATTTTATTTGAAATATCAATCAAAAACGTTCCTTTACCATGCTTTCCCTATATTTTACTTTGTTCCTGCAGCTACTCAAATGCGTTGCTAATAAATCTGACATTTTGCCCATGTTTATTTTAATCACTTAAGTTGTCTTCTACAAATACAATTGGATGAATATAAACTTCAAAAGTTTCTGAATAATACCAAGCGTATTACCATAGAGAATAGACAGAAACCCCAAGATATACGATTGACCAACCTTTTGCAAGTAGCTTCAAAGGGGTAAATCTTTCACTATATACAAAACTAACAGACTGAATTTAAATTTAAAAATGAATGACATTTAAAAAATATTAATGACACTCTAAATAGTTATTGGGCTCGGGCTTAGCCCGAGCTAACCCTCTCTAGTAAGTAAATAAAGCTGACTTTAATTGAGAAAAACCATAATTTTTCGATGTTTGATTATTTTGATTTATTGAAGAAACATGTTTCTATTTCTACCTAAATGTAAAAATTGTGAAACTAGTCACTTATGATTACAAACTATTTTTACAACAACATACAAGTCTTATCCCACCCCGTAGGGCCAGGGAGGTTAGTATATATTCAAATCTTATCCCTATTATATAAGGATATATATATATATATATTATTTCCAATAGACCCTCGGCTCCACTGTTCAGGATAGAAATTATTTGTACACATGATAAAATATAGTAAACTGTTCAGGATAGAAATTATTTGTACACATGATAAAATATCGTATATCTTTTTGTTATCTTAGCTTCAATATTTTTAATATTTTATTGTTGTTACTATTTGTTGTTACTGTTTCTTTTTATCTTTTCTTTAGCCAAAACTATATATCTAAAATAATCTTTCTATCTTTCTAGAATAGGGATAAAGTTGAGTACATCTTACCCTCTCCATATCACATTTATAAAAATTCACTTGGTTTATTATTGTTATTTTGTTGATAAAGCGTTTTCCTTACAACAATATCGCTTGCTACATCTGAACTATACGCATTTTATTAAAATTAATTTTTCTTATGTTGTCTAGTTTTTAATTATATTATTAGTTTTAGTGTTAAAAGTTAAAATTTAAGAAACTTATATCTCGCTCATTATGAATAAAATATTTCCGATTTAGCATCTAAAGGTATGACTAAATAATCGATAAAGTGAGAGCAAACTTTAAAGATCATGATTTAAATCCTAACGAGAAAAAAATTCTATGTGATCTCTGTCCTAGTAGCCATCATAAGTATTCTTTAATTTATTTATTTATTAGTTTTTGGACACGTGTGGTGTACGTGTAATCCCATTTAATATTATAAAATTTAATGTCTAAGATCACATTTTTTTTCCACTGCATACATGTTTAAAAATATAAGGAGTTATAAAGAATTAAAATTTAGAATTAAGAGGACTGGTATGTTTCCATTAATATTATATATTTTTAGCTTTTTTTCCTTATATATTTCGTATCACTCATAGAAATATTTCGACTTTATTTTTCGTAAATATTTTCTCAAACAGTATAAAACACGTAAAATGATCTTTTCAAATGATTAGTTTCATCGTTTAAATAAGTGAATGATTATTTCAACACATGTAAATAATTGACTTTAAAAGGTTCAAGAATCACAAGTACTATAATATTCAAAATCATTGAATATATATAATTTCCAAATTTATAATATATATATACAGACACGCAAACATTGTTGCATGTCCCGTCCAGATTTTATTCTCACAACCTAAACTTTAGAACTTTTTAGGGAAGAAAATCAACACGAAGTAATGATGAGTGCTCTCCTACTTCCCCGGAGCCTCCGGTAGCACGGCCGAGACATCGATAGGTTCTCTGCCCCTACGGGAATGAAGCGATAGAAGTTTTTTCGAGAATTCAAGAGAAGGTCACGGCGAGACGAGCCGTTTATCATTACGCCCTAATTGATCTGTCCATGATATATGTCACACGAAATTTAAGCAATGTAATTGTTTCTTTTAGCCATAAATAAATGTATGTATGTGTTAGAAAAGCTTGAAATTTGCCAAGTTGTTTCTGCATTATCTACTTCTGCAAAACAAAAACATGCAATTACTTTATTATAGACTTTATATTGCGATAAATCAAATTACAAGCAACAATTAATAATTTATTATTTTTTTCACCAAATAGATATGGCTACTGATTTTTATTATTATTATTATTATTTTTTGCTGGTGGTCATGACATTAATTTTTCTTCATGTTCTTACATGAGAAGCCCTCACTTAATTCACTTCTGAGGAGAAACTTCACTCGTCCAGCTCCTCAAATCGGTTGGAAGAACTGAAATTTTATGTATAAAAAGTAGAAAGAAGTTGAAAGAGGCGTCAGCCGTCATGGACTTCACACCTTATTCGTTTAATTCTCACACGTTTTCCACTTAGGGGTGTTCATTCAAATCGGTTTATCGATAAATCGAATCAATTATTTATTATCGGTTTATCGATAAATGAAATCGAAAAAATCGAAACCTTATTGAAACGATAACGATAAGCAGTTGTACAAATCGATAATCGATAAGTAATTATCGATAAGGGTCAAAACCGAATTGATAAATCGAATGCACACCCCTAATTATTTTATCTACCACATTTAATGAATGATCGTATTTAAAGCTGAAAGCAATGCAGTTCAAATTAGTGGAAAATAAAATTAGCAGTGATGATGTATTTTTATTTTTTTTAATACCGTTGGAGTGTTGGTGACATATTTTGATCCCTTACTTTAGTTTCGTTGCATATGTCTATTGACACAATTTTTATGTTATAAACAGTGTTCGTCTTATTTTAGCTTTTTTGTCCATATTAGTTAGGTGTGTTTATAGCGATATACTTTCCGTGGAATCCCGCAAATTTTCTTATTGGTGTAATCGATAACCGAATCGATAAGCTCCAAGAATAAATAAATCGAAATCGAAAAAATCGAAACCTTATTGAAACGATAACGATAAGCATATGTATAAATCGATAATCGATAAGTAATTATCGATAAAAGTCAAAATTGAATCGATAAATCGAATGCAAACCCCTACTTTCACTATCCAAAAAAAAAAAATAGCCTATTTGCGAAGGGTAATTTCACGTTTTGCGGCAGTCAGCGACCACCGCTATTGAATATCGCAGCGGTCTTCAAAATCCCATTTGTAAGGTTCGCCACAATCATTCTGTGACAGTTTTTTACAGTCCGCCGTAACCATTTACTGTTCAGATGAATGAGATGACTCGGGTTGCATTGCAATTCCTTAATTCTTACTTAGAACATTAAATCGGTGGTTGATTTTCCATTAAATTGATTCATTTACATGGAAGGTAAATTACTATTTGGTTCAAAAACATAATAGTAGTAGTGTTTACGTGAGGGATAAAAAATGGCACTCAATTTTTTATGAATATTTTGGTAAATTAACTTTACACTTGACTTCTTCCCACTTTTAGTATAATATATGATATAATAATAATGCGATATAATTTATTCTCTTCTTCTTTAATTCTTGTTTGATCCCTTTTGTTCGAGTTATTTCTTTAATCACATGAAGATCTTATTCCCATTTCCCACACTGATCGCCTACTTGGCATTTTATAAACACATTTACTAAAGGTTCTTTCTCATAACACCCATAAGGAAGTGATGAGGGGAGAGAAGGAGGGGAGGGGTTGAAATTCATTTTCTTATTTGACAAAAAAAAAATAATGATATAATTGAAATAATAATCAAATCAACTGACACGAAAATTTAAGTCAAATAAAGGAGAATTTAGATGCAAGTAAAAAAAGTGTAGATATGATAGCAAAATAGTCTTTTTCCAAAAAATAAATAAATAAGAGTCTTCTTATCGAGGAATGGGGGTGTTTGTCTTAACAAAAACCTGCTTGTCTATGTATTTAAGGGTTAGCCTTGAGCCATGGTTCTTTATTGAAAGAATTACAAGAAAATACACATGACTTCACATCGTAACAAAAAATAGCCCATGTTTTTAAGTTTTACCCCACCTATATATTGTATATATTTTGAAAATATTAGCTCTTGCAAATTCAAAATATGTGTTCTTACAACTATTACTTTTAAAAACTATAGAGTTAAATCTGTGTTCTCACAACTATTATTTTCACTCTATTCTTCTCACATTTTTTTACATATGCTTCAAGGGGCTATCTGCTTCTCTCCCCATATCACCTGATTGTAATATAAAAAAATTAAAGAGTAGAAGTCCACCATTAAAGGGCATTCAAAGCTTTGCTTTAGAAAATAGAATTTCTTCTAATTCTTAGTTGTTTGGATTGGGTGTTGTTCCAATTGATTGAAACCTCAAATGAGTTCAAAGTTTAAATTTGAAGTGATTTGGAGTAGATTTGAGCAAGATTTGAGTTAAATTTCAGAAAAAACGCAAAGAATAAGACGAAGTCAGTTTTTTGTATAATTATGTATAATCTTGTATAATAGTGTATATGAGTGTATAAATACACTATTATACACTTTTATACACCTTTATACAAACGCCTGTAGACGAACTTCTTCCACGATTTTCAGTTGCAATTCCTGTTCAAAACTAATCCAAATCTCCATTAAATGACTCCAAATTTTATACACAACCTCCTTATACTATTTCTAACAAGTCTAAATAACACTCACTCCAAATTTTTCACAAAATCAAATTCGAAATTTAAACCCACATATATAAGCTTGTTAAAAATCTAATTTTTACCACCCAAATATATTTGGTTTGGTGAACTAATATTTGAGTCACAATTACTAATTCGAAAATTAACTTAAAAGCTTGAGCAATCCTTTTTAAAAATTAAATGGTAATTTTGAGAACCTATTGGAGTTGGATGTTGAATCTTAGCCTATTATTTTTGGGCTAATTGGTTGTAAATTGAAATATGGGCTATAACATTGAAAAATGGGGAGCACACTTGTACTTATGTGAAATTATCCCTTATTTATTCCATTTTGTCAGTTTAAATACTGAAATGGAAGTTACGGATATTCATTCCTAAACTATGTCACTGATTAGTGACCTGATCCCGCTATGCAAGAACTGAGTGGTCTAAACAATATATATATGAATATATCCCTCGTCTTCTACTAGGTGTCATCTTTTATTCAATTTCTCTAAAATAATTTGTGTGCCCTTTTTGGATCATTTTAACGACCAGTTTGCCCCTAAACATTCCGCTAAGTCTACTTAATCAAACTTGAAGGGTGGAAATTGAATTTTACTAAATTAAAAATATCATAATCGTTATTCCACTAAATCCAAGCTTCCAACTCAAACTTGCACCGAGTGGTCTAAACAATATATAATATATATATATATATATATATATATATATATATATATATATATATATATATATATATATATATATATATATATATATCCCTCGTCTTCTACTAGGTGTCATCTTTTCTTCAATTTCCCTAAAATAATTTGTGTGCCCTTTTTGGATCATTTTAGGTAGAGAAGTTTTTTAGTGCCCATTCAGACATACTTTCCTTAATTAAAACCTTCCTATTCTTCCAAATCCTTTTTAACGAAAGCTTTTGCTAGGAAGCTTTGAATCCAAATGGGACTAACAATATCGTCACGAGATGTGATAGAGTAAACGTGATTCCGCCACTTTTAATTAAAGGTTTGTTTTCTCAAAAAGGGTTTTTTTTAATAGAGAATGTTTTCTCCTTTAATGAGCTTATGCAATGCAAATCTAAGTCAAGCTAGTTAATTTCAGACATCAAATGGTTAAATTAAGCAAAGAGGGGGTGCACGGGCAGAACTAGGCACGGAAGGCGGGTTCTCAAAAATTACGCGGTGTATATAAAGTTAATTTTTTTAGATATTTTTATGTGTTTACTTTTTATTTTTTTAATCTCCTCGGTAAAACTTTTCCTTCCTTCACCGGTCACCGGTGGGGGCTAACAGTGCTTTTATCCTTACGCTATCTACCTTTTCTTTTACTTTTGGTTAATCATTCATTCTTTTAATAGCTTTTTCTTTTCTTTCTGTTTTGCTTTTGTTATTTTACATTCAATCATTTGTAAGTCCACATCAAGAACCAGTTAGGAAGTTAATGCTTTGTATTTGCAGCCATGCACTCACAATGATCGGTGTTACGGGAGCGCTTTATGTCTCATAAAAACAGCCCGCGCAGTAACCAAGACTCGCTTTGACTTTAGCCTGTTCTAACACACAGCTAAAATTTCAGCAATTTTGGACTTAAATAAATTTAGGCAGCTTTTCAACGTAGTAAATAGATATTGATTTTAGGCAACGAAAATATAATAAAGGGACAGAAAATAACGTGAACAAAAGGCACAATATTAGAGGAAACTCTTTTCCCAACTTTGTATCTAACTCGAGCATACAAAGAAACTCAAACTCAAGTACATCCATGTACAAAATTGAAGATCACTCTTGACCCTCAAAAGACTACTCTTAGCATTAGATTGTTTTCACTCTTGAAAACAGGTTTAGGACTCCTTCCCAACTTAAAACATGCACTCTTATACGTCTTTCACTCTATGCCACAAAGGGAATGTGTGTTCTCAATTTATAGAACATGAAACAGCCCCAAGTTTACAATAGTTGCCTCATTTTAGGCATTAACACTTGCCCACTGTAATGACCCGATCGCTCGTTTTGAGATTTTGCACCTTGATCGTCAGTTCTCAAACATGACTTGCCCCGTGTAATGTAATATGATTGATGTAGATCGTTGATTTTGATATTCAGGAAAATCGGAATGAGTTTGAAGGAACAATCTCAGTTGGAAGCTTTGAGTTTGAAATGTTTGACCAAGAGTTGACTTATTTGTATATGAGCTCGGATCATAATTTTTATGATTTCATTAGCTTCGTTGGGTGATTTATGACATAGGAGCATGATCGAAATTGGTTTTGGAGGTCCAGATAAAATTAGGTCTGAATTGGCAAAGTTCGTATTTTGGCGAATCCCAATTGATAGGTAACATTTTGATCTGATGGTAAGAATGTAATTCTGAGATTTGTTGTAGCTTAGTTATGTTATTTTTGATGTGTGTGCAAAATTTCAGGTCATTCGGGTGTCGTTTGGTCGGATTTTTGATCAAAAGTATATTTCGGAAGTTTTTGAAAACTTAAGTTTGAATTCAATCTAATTTGTTGGTTTTGGTGTTGTTTGAGGTGTTTTAATGATTGGAACAAGTTTTAATGATGTTATAGGAGGTGTTGGTGCTTTTTGTTGACGTCCGGGAGGCCTCGGGGTGATTTCGGATGGTTAAGGGGAGGTTTTGGTCTTGTGAAATTCAAATTGCTGCTGCTCTAGTATTTTCACTTCTGCGGAACTGAGACCGCAGAAACGGTATCGCAAGAACAAGGAGGCAGCCCCAGAAGTAGAGTCGCAGGTGCGAAAGGGGAGCTACAGGTGCGAGTTTTGGGCTAGGCAGCTGTTTTCGCAGAAGTGGACGAGGAGCCGCATTTGCGATGCCGCGGATGCAGAATTTTGGTTGCAGAAGCGATCCCTGGGGTTTTAGTAATTTTTGCAGAAGCGGAACCTTGGCCGCAGAAGTGGTACCAAGGAAGCGGGATTTTTACCGTAGAAGCGGTTTTGCCTGGGCAGAGATATGTTATTTTATTTCGCGATTTTGGGTTATTTCACCATTTTTACCTTCGACCTTGGAGCTTTTTGGGCGATTCTGAAGAGAGAAATCTGGAGACTTCGTTAAGGTAAGGAATTTTGGACCTAAAACTCTGTTCTATGGTTGTATTTTATGAATTTAGGGCTGGAATTAAAGGGCAAAAAAAAGGAGGATTAGGGCTTGAGTTTAAGAGGCCTTTAAATGGGGATTTGAGGAGTTATTTGGAATCCGATTTTAGTATTTTTGATATGTATGAACTCGTGGGGAAACGAGAAACCTAGTGATGTAAAAATTCCTGAGTTTCGAGAAGTGGTTCCGGGGCTCGAGTTTTGTTAATTTTGCGATTTTTAATATTTGTTGATTGTTTTTTATTGGATATTGTTCCTTTGGTATATTATGACATATTCATTATGGTTTTGGTCATATTCGACGTGCGAGGAGGACGATTTGAGAGGCACGAGCTTAGCGAGCTAGATCTTTAGCCGGGTTGAGGTGAGTAACAATTGTAAATGATATTAAGAGGGTTTAAAACCCTGGATTTGCACATCATAGTGCTATATTTAAGTGACTTGCATGCCAGATAGCGAGCGTGGGGTATAGCACCATTGGAAATTGTGACTTAGTGTCACACCTCCTTTTTCCGCACCCGCGAGGGCGCGTGGGAGTTTTTCCAATTAAAGGACAATCAAAACGAGATTTATTTATTTAGTTCAGAGTCGCCACTTGGAAAAATAATGGTGTCCCAAGTCACCGGTTTAATCCCGAACCGAGGAAATTTATGACTCTGTAATACAGTCTGCGAAACTAGAAACCTGGATAAGGAATTCTGTTAACCCGGGAGAAGGTGTTAGGCACTCCCGGATTCCGTGGTTCTAGCATGGTCGCTCAACTGTAATTTTTGTTTTTATCTGATTTCTTCATATATTTTAATTAGGTGCTACTAATGTTCCGCTTTTCGATTTTTAAAAGAATTGCGACGTCACGAAAACACATTTCGAGTCACACCGCAACCGGTACGCCTGTGACTTTAATGTGTTTCGGTTTCGCCGAGAGTAGGATTTGAGTTGCACCAAGTGCACACTTATTCATAAGGAAGGTATATCAAGTCGTGCCTAATAGAGTCTATCAGCTTTTAATTGTTTTGGGTGAGGCTATGTAGTTTGCTAATAGCCTCCCCGGGTCTATTAAATAGATTATTTCATTACTAAAGGGGGCCCCGCTTTTAATGTTGTGTGAGGCTCGTCCCAATTATATTTTTTAAGGTCCATCCCTAATGCTTAACTACATTTTCTATATATGTTCTTTCCTTAACCAATTTTGGTACTAAACCTTCCAAACCCATGTTATTTCTGTTGCTATTGGGCCTGGATCTTCGGAATGGGCTTTGTTACATTATGAATGTGTCCAGGTCTTTAGAAACCCAGATCTGACCTGGGCTTTCCCTTGCTAGCCCAGTAGCCATACGAACATAGTCCAGGCCCATGACACTTATCAGGCCCAGACTCATTTGAAGTAACTAAAGTAGAAATATAAATAAAACAGATATATAAAGATAAGAATGAAATCAAATTGTCTTTATTTATCAGGAGAGGGAAATCGATATACACATTATCAGCATTGATTATGAATCAACTATCTATTGTACACGAAGCTTTAATAACAAAACTATCTCAAACTTTGATCTCTATTAACCAGTTCACACTATCGTCCTATTTAATCTGCTAATTGGAAAGGAATTTAAGAAATGGTTTGATTATCTAAAACTAAGAAGAGTTATTCATAATTACAACATTATGCCAATTAAACTAATAGAAAACTTAGTCTGTTCAATGTTTAATAAAATCAATCTTATTCCAATTGTTACTTCAACTGATCATTTTTCTTTTAAAACCTACTCAAATCTGAACTTGTGATCTTAAAATTTAACTAACTACATGAGCAGTGATTACATAGTCTAATTACTCAATTAAACAACCCAAGTACCTAAATTCAAGTAGCTCGAAGACTTGAGCATAATTAAACTACTGATTTCGCTATGACTCGGCTCACTACAATGTTATAATCCAATTACGAACGAATCACAGCTTGATCTAGCATTTTTCCATTTTTTAAGCTTACTTAAGTTTGGAATGTAGATCTGCGATGTATGATTGTCTACGTGACTGAGACTTAGAATACCACTGTGAAGATCACTTAACCGTTTGAAATAGTGATTAGATAACCTATATTTTAGTGTTCTACCTATTTAAACTAGGTGAGATGTTGTTATGACTACACTACCACTACAATACCAGCTATTACAATATTTGTGTTTATTTTTCTGCTACTACATTCTATATTACCACTGCAGATCTAATATCAAACAACTAATGAAAGAATGATTACAAAAATGCAAAATATCAAATGAATTCTAAATCTAGAGCTCCATTTCATTCAACAAGTCATTACAGCTTCGTTTTGGACAGAAGAGTACCTGGAGATCACAATGAGGAGAAATCAATTGCAGCAGCAGAAAACACAACAACCACAGCAACAACAGGACAGAACAGCGACAGTAGTAGACACCCAGCAACAAGTCCAGAGACAAAAATGCAATAAACCAATACAAGACCCAATCCAAGCCAATAAAACAGTGTCCAGGGGTTTAAGAGTACATCCAGGAAGGAGCAATTGAAACCCCGACAAGACTCAAAAACCAAACAGTCCAATGCTATGATCAACTATGTCGCAGGACCTAAGAGTAACACCAAAAAGGTCCCAACAGCCCTGTTTTAACTTCCAAAAACACTTGACGATTGCTTCAAGGACTTCAACAAACTAATGTCGTATCAAGATCTAACTCAAAAGACTTAAAGATTGACTGAAACAGTGAGCCAGAGAAGAAGCACAATGTTTTATTCCTTATTTTCTCTCAAAATGTCTCCCTCAAGTCTGTGTATGTATGAATTTCTCCTCTGAAAAATACTCTCTTCTAATGTCTATTCGTCTGTGTCCTCCCCCTTTCAGAACAATAATCCCCTTCTACTTATAGTTAAGACAAAACCTTAAAAGTTACTCTCCACAATCAGGGAATCTCCCTGCCCACACCTCCACTGCAGAACCCATCCCCTTCTGACAGAGCCCATCCTCCTATTTTTATTACTATCATATGTCTAAGTATGGTCCTATTATTTAAACGAATGGCTTCTGTCCAGACATGGCTAAGTGCCCTGCTGTGACAGCAGGTTCCACTGCTCAATTTCATGTGCATGGCACTAAAAATATTCCAAAATGCTAACCTCTGATCTCCTAATCAGTTAATTCAGATCCTAATCTCAAAATCACAACAGCTCTAGACTTTTGATCCAACAGTGGTTCAAGGCCTAACATGCAAGTGCGAGTTTACTGCCTCATTGTTCTAACCCATATCACTAACTGATGATGCTTTAAAGACAATTAGTTATCAACTCACAACACACATAATTGACAGTACATTAACAAAATCAGACCAAACATACATGCGATTAAAATTATACTAATAGGAGTGGGGAATTAGCTATTCGACCATTTTAACTAAACTAAACACACACTGTAATCGCAACAAAACAACGAGTCGAAGCATACAAGGAAACATGATTTGACCATATAAAAGGTCTGGAGATGGGAAGAAGAAAAGAGAAAGAAAATGCTAGCAAATTGAACACAAAGCAGGCAAAGGATCATCACAAAATCGACGCGGAGTAGAAGAAAAAGAGGAAGGTATACCTTTGAAATCAGCGGTGGCTCAGGACCGACCTTGAACTCAAACTTTTGAAGCCACATGGGCCTTAATCGGGGTGTTCTCGGTTGAGAACACCTGGATTAAGATCCGTGAGACCTCAAATCTCCCTCAATTTCCACCCCCTTTAAAATTAGGGTTCATGCGACCGTTTTTTGGGGCTTTACCATTTCTGGCCAGTTTCGAGCCGGGCTAAAGGTGGTAGGTGTATAAGGGAGGTGTGACGAGTCACTGGTGTGAATTTGGGGTGGTTTGGCGTGGTTTGGGTTTTAACTCGAATCTTCGATTGAAGATTCGAGACACTTGGGGATGATTCGAGGTTAACGGACCACGGATTCGTGTAGAGGAGGTTCAAGGGGAGCTATGGTGTTGATTGGGTGGCCATTGGCCTACTGCCGCCGGCGGAGACGATTTCCGGCCGGCCGAGTGCGGTGGGGGAAGGCGGGGCTTGGCTTGTCTCTGAGAGAGACGATGGAGGAGGGGTCTGGCTAAGGGGGGGCTGGGTATGAGATGAACTTTATATATGAAATAGGAGATTTAATCCTGATCGTTGGATCATTTACGATCAACGATCAGGATCTCCTCACTTAAACGAAATGACGTCGTGTAATGTCATTTTAGGACCGGACCGGTCTTTGGAGTGAAATGAGTCGGGTATAATGGAGTGATTGGGGCCGTTGGATCCATTGAATTGAACGGCTCAGATTTGAGACGCCTAAATCGGCATCGTTTGGTTCAAGTGGGGCTGGACCGGGTAAAGGAGACAGGTTGGGTCGGGTAATGGCTTTGGGCTGACTGTTTCGTTTGGGCTCCGGATTTAGGGGCCCAAATCCCCCTTTCTTCTTTTCCTTCTTTATAATCAAAACAAAAATTCTAATTAGTTTGTAATCATTAAAAACTATATGGATGTTAATACTTAACAACAATTAACACACAATTGACAAAAATAAAATCATGTAATGACAACAAAAATAGAATAAAAATATATATATTTTTTGATTTTTTTCCATTTCGTAAAATAATTAGTTTACCAATTAACTCAAAATTTTATAATTAAGTTTTTAAATGCTATTACATATATTTTTTGTATTTTTATTAATTTAATCAAACAAGCATGCACACACAAATACAAATAAGAAAATTAATACCCAAAATCCACAAATATTGCAAATAACGCAAAACTCTTTTATTTTTGAATCTTTTAGGAATAATTCGTGTGAGGCAAAAATCACGTGCTCACAGCTGCCCCTCTTTGCGCGGAAACATGAAGAGTTTTCGTGCAAAGATAGTGAGCAAATACGAGCGATTTTCGCCCGTTTGAGCACTCCGTGTGAAGCATTTTTTTAAAAAGATCTTGACCGAGCCTTTACTTCAGGAGGCCTCCTACATATCCTGGGCTAAACAGGAATCAGGTCAATGTAGTTCGGGAAGTTTTGGTAGCTGGGACTACCATGACTGTTGTGATCTTGCTGTTACTGCTGTTGCCGCTGATGCTACTGCTTAACTGATCTCCTTATTACACCGTGCTAAACTAAAAATAAGAAGCTGGACTAAGTTACAGTATTGCAAATTCTTATCTATTTTTTCAACTCGATCTTGTCATGTTCCTTGCCGTCCTGCGGTTTCTTCGCATGCTTCTTCTCTTCCTGACAATTGTTATTTCGGCCTGTCTTGATTGCCGAACTCCGACCATTGGTCCCTTCTTTGTAATCTTCGAACTATTCTCCTTCGAAGTTTGAACCTATCTTTCCGATCCTTGTTGCCTTCCTTTTGATTACGAACTTGGATTCATGCTGGGGATTCTCGTCATACTCTACCGCTTTTCTCAACCAAATTCAAAAATAAATCGCCACTCCATTCTTCGAAGCGGGCTCCCCGACTTCAACTATAACTTCAAAATAAAATCGCCACTCCATTCTTCAGGCGGGCTCCGACTTCGACTACTAACTTCAAAACTAAATTGCCACTCCATTCTTCGAGTGGGCTCCCCCGACTTCAATTACAACTTCGAAACTAAAATCGCCACTCCATTCTCCGGGCGGGCTCCATGACTTCAACTACAACTTCAAAACTAAATCGCCACTCCATTCTTCGAGCGGGCTCCCCGACTTCAATTACAAGCTTCAAACTAAAATCGCCACTACATTCTCCGGGCGGGCTCCCCGACTTCGACTATAACTTCAAAATAAAGTCGCCACTCCATTCTTCGGGCGGGCTCCACAAATTCTTATCTATCTTTTCAACTTGATCTTGTCATGTTCCTTGCTATCCTGCTGGCTCTGATGTTTCTTCACATGCTTCTTCTCTTCTGGAAATTGTTATTTCAGCCTATCTTGATTGCCGAACTCCGACCATTGGTCCCTTCCTTGTGATCTTCGAACTATTCTCCTTCGAAGTCTGAATCTATCTTTCTGATCCTTGTTGCATTCCTTCCGATTATGAACTTGGATTCATGCTGGGGATTTCCGTTACACTCTGTCACTTTCCGATTCTTCACTATCCTTATCAAATCTTAGAAATTGAGACGACGTTCTGCTTTTCTGGCGGGCTTCTGACTTTATCGACAAACTCTAATCATAAATCGTCATTCCATTCTTCAGGCGGACACCTGCTTTCAACATCAACTTCAAAATAACAATTCGCCACTCCGTTCTTCAAGCGGGCTCCCCGACTTCAACTATAACTTCAAAACTAAATCGTCACTCCATTCTTCAGGCGGGCTCCCTAACTTATACTATAACTTCAAGATTAAATTTCCATTCCATTCTTCAGGTGGGCTCCCTGACTTCAACTACAACTTCAAAATAAATCGCCACTCCATTCTTCAGGCAGGCTCCCTCACTTCAACTACAACTTCAAAATTAAATCGCCACTCCATTCTTCAGGCGGGCTCCCTGACTTCAACTACAATTTCAAAATTAAATCGCCACTCCATTCTTCAGGCGGGCTCCCTGACTTCAATTACAACTTCAAAATTAAATCGCCACTCCATTCTTCAGGCGGGCTCCCTGACTTCAATTACAACTCACTAATTTCATCCTATCCTTATCGCCTTCCTTTGCTTTTTGTACCATTTTTCTTCTTCCTTTATCGCCCCTTGGGCCACCTTTTCTTCTGAACTCCCTTGTCTTGGAGTTGCTTTCCCCCTGGGTCGTGTTACTTTTCCTTTGGCTGCCGGAGATATCTTCGGAACTGTTTACTCAACTACTGGAGATGATGCTGCTGGGGGAAGTATTCTTTATTTCTTCTTTTTCTATTTCCTTCACCCTTCGTTCTCTCTCGGACTCGCCGAGTATTGAAATGTCATTAACTGAGGATTACCCTGGCGGGTGAACCCTCTCCCTTTTCCTTCTTCCCAGACCTCCTCCGGGGCTCACGCTTTTGCTTCCTTGAAAAACTTATGGGATATAATGCTGCTGGGGAAATCTCGGAGTTAGTGTTTCATTTTCCCAACAACTGCTGGGGATGATACCAGGCTCAAAGATCGCCCCCTCGTGTTGTCTGACCTTTCTCAAAACCATTCTGCTCGGAACTGGTATTTCTCGAAATCTCGTTACCCTTATCCACTGGGTATTTGTTTTCAAGAAAACTTTCGCAATGGGAGAAAATTTTCTGCCCCAGTTTGATAACCTTCTACGCGGCATGCTCTTCCGCCGACGAACCCTCTTTTCCTGCTTTAAATCAAAGAAAAATTGTTAGTTTCAAAACGCAGTGAGTGGTCGTGCCACTCTTGTTGGGGGCCATTTTCCTTTTCTCTTTCAGTTGCTTGG
This sequence comes from Nicotiana noctiflora, assembly GCA_032618575.1. Classification (NCBI taxonomy): domain Eukaryota; kingdom Viridiplantae; phylum Streptophyta; class Magnoliopsida; order Solanales; family Solanaceae; genus Nicotiana; species Nicotiana noctiflora. Next base: position 31,087 of record JASVEL010002928.1, read on the forward strand.
CCTCCCTCGAACTTTTGGGGACGACGTTGACATTTCCTGGGGATGGTGCTCTTTCCACAGATGGTCTCTCATCTCTCCCTTTTATTCCAACCTTCATTTTGGTCCGACCCTTTTAGTCGATGATCTGTTGTGAGAAATCATCTTCCGGATGTGTAATATGTGTCCATCGTACTCCACAATTCTTGTGAACCTTCCGATCAACTTGTCGTTCCAATCTTAATATCGGAACGACTTTTGCCTTATTGCCTCGTTCCACGCCTATTCATCTTCATTGTACCGCTTTGGGAGACTTGGTAGTAAGCTTTGAAAAATCAATTTTCGAAAACGAAAGAAAAGAAAAGAATACTGACCGCAAATGACAAAAGAAAGGAAAACTTTTCTGAACTCAAAAATAGGAAAACTTATCTGAATGTGTGCCTGATCCAATGTTATGCCGTGTCTTCGAGATTAATCTACCAGTCTATTTATGTCAATCACTTTCTGATGGTTGCGTTTTGCTAGAAGCAAACGAATGTCCCAACCTTGTCTCATGCGGACACCTCGTAACCATCTCGCCTTGTCACCTCATAGTGCCCTTCAAAGGGTTTTCACTAATGAGATTCTCTCATTTCTCTCTATCTCCCGTCGCCTTAGGGTGCACGTAAAGGTTTTCACCGTAAGACTCTCTCATTTTATTTCTCTCAACTTCTTCGCCTTAAGGTGCCCGCGAGGGTTTTCACCGTTAAGACTCTCTCATTTCGCTTTCTTTCCAGGCTGGGGTATCGTCCACGAGATTCCCTCTAAAGCATTATCCCTTTTCGGCTTGTGCATCTTGGATTCAATCGAGGATCGGAGTGTCGCTTTTGGCTTTCATTCGCATGACTTGGCATTTCTCAAATACTGATCGAGAGGTCTTTTTCGGTCATTAATGTGGTTTTTGCGCGCGGGGCTAAAGAAAAGAGGTTTCACCTCAACGGTTAGCTCATTACAACTTTCGGAATCCATACCATCTTTTCAAGCGAAACAATGACTTCTGCCCCAGTTTTGTTGCTTGGGGAATCTTTGATTTTTATTTTATTATGACCGAGCCGTGTGGCGCCTACGTATCCTTCTTGAGGAATCGGGTCGAACGTAGTTCACTTTTTCTTGTGTTTTTTTTCTTTGTTTCTTTTTCTATTTTGTTATACATCTTCCTTGAGGATTCCAAAAGAGGGTATATGAAAGAATAATTAAGGCTCAAAGGGGAAAACAAGGGTTAAAGTGTTTGGGTAGTAGAAAAAATTGCCTCTGTCATTTCATTCTACGAAAAATGCCAAATACAAACAAGTGAAACCAAACGTTGACAAATACATTAAAGAATTACACATAATATCTCTTGATTGCATCGGAATTGATAGCCATATCGGTGCATCTTCCTTCAATATCAGTTAGACATAGAGCGCCGTTGGATAATACTCTAGTCACAACAAACGGTCCCTACCAATTTGGAGCGAACTTGCCTTTCGCTTCGGCCTGATGTGGTAGAACTCTCTTCAACACATGTTGTCCCACTTCAAATTTCCTGGGACGTACCTTCTTGTTATATGCTCTCGCCATTCTCTTTTGATACAATTGGCCATGACATACTGCTGTCAATCTCTTCTCATCAATCAAGCTCAATTGCTCCAATCGGGTTTTGACCCACTCATCGTCGTCAATCTCGGCTTCAGCGACAATTCGGAGGGATGGGATTTCAACTTCTGCTGGTATTACTGCTTCAGTCCCGTACACCAACAAGTAAGGAGTTGCACCTACTGAAGTCCGGACGGTAGTGCGATAACCTAACAGTGCGAATGGTAACTTTTCATGCCATTGCCTCGACCCTACTACCATCTTCCTCAATATCTTCTTTATATTCTTGTTTGCTGCCTCAACCGCACCATTTGCTTTGGGACGATATGGTGTGGAATTTCGGTGTGTAATCTTGAACTGTTGACATACCTCTTTCATCAATCCGCTGTTAAGATTTGCACCGTTATCTGTGATGATTATCTTTGGAATTCCAAACCTGCAGATGATGTGGGAATGTACGAAGTCCACCACCGCCTTCTTGGTCACTGATTTGAAGGTTTTGGCCTCCACTCACTTGGTAAAATAATCGATCGTTACCAGAATGAACCTATGACCATTGGAAGCAGCAGGTTCTATAGGTCCGATAACATCCATACCCCATGCAACAAACGGCCATGGTGCTGACATTGTATGCAATTCAGTCGGAGGAGAATGAATCAAATCTCCGTGTATCTGACATTGATGACATCTTCGCACGAAACTTATACAATCCCGCTCCATAGTGAGCCAATAATATCCCGCTCGAAGAATCTTCTTTGCCAATACATATCCGCTCATGTGTGGTCCACAAACTCCGGAGTGTATATCTGTCATCACTGTCGTGGCTTGACTCGCGTCTATACATCTTAACAATCCCAAATCTGGGGTTCTTTTGTACAGCACCCCTCCACTAAGGAAAAATCCGTTTGCCAATCGCCGAATAGCTCTCTTTTGATCTCCAGTTGCTTGCTCTGGGTATATTCCTAACCTGAGGTATTCTTTGACATCATGAAACCATGGCTCGCCATCCATCTCTTCCTCTATCATATTGCAATAAGCATGTTGATTCCGGATCTGAATATGTAACGGATCGACACGAACCTTGTCCGGGTGATGTAGCATTGATGCTAAAGTAGCTAGAGCGTCGGCAACCTCATTATGCATCCTTGGGATGTGCTTGAATTCTACCGATCGAAAGCGTTTGGTCAAATCATGCAAACACTGACGATATGGGATAAGCTTTAAATCTCTGGTTTCCCATTCTCCCTGAATCTGATGTACTAGAAGGTCCGAGTCCCCCAAGACCAAGACGTCCTGTACATCCATGTCCACCGCTAATCGCAACCCCAAGATACATGCCTCGTACTCAGCCATATTATTGGTACAATGAAAACGCAGTTGAGCAGTAACAGGATAATGATGTCCTGTTTCAGAGATAAGCACAGCCCCTACTCCGACTCCTTTTGCGTTCGCCGCTCCGTCGAAGAAAAGCTTCCACCCTGGATCCTCGGTTAATTCCAACCCATCAATTTGCAATACTTCTTCGTCCGGAAAATACGTCCTCAAAGGTTCGTATCCGTCATCGACAGGATTCTCAGCTAAGTGATCGGCTAGGGCTTGAGCTTTCATAGCCGTCCTTGTCACGTATATGATGTCAAACTCTGTAAGTAATATTTGCCATTTTGCTAACCTCCCTGTAGGCATAGGTTTCTGGAAAATATACTTTAACGGATCCAAGCGTGAAATGAGGTAAGTGGTGTAAGAAGACAAATAATGTTTTAGCTTTTGGGCTACCCAAGTCAAAGCGCAACATGTCTTTTTCAGATGAGTGTACTTGACCTCGTGGACCGTGAATTTCTTACTGAGGTAGTAAATGGCCCGTTCCTTCCTGCCAGTAAGATCATGCTGCCCCAGTACGCAGCCGAACGAATTCTCCAAAACCGTCAGATAAAGAATCAGGGGTCTACCCGGTTCAGGCGGAACTAGTACGGGTGGGTTTGACAGATACGCTTTGATTTGGTCGAACGCTTCCTGACATTCTGTCGTCCATTTTATCGCCGCGTCTTTCTTCAACAGACGAAATATGGGTTCACAGGTTGCTGTAAGTTGAGCAATAAACCTACTGATGTAATTTAACCTTCCCAACAGACTCATTACCTTTGTTTTATTCTTTGGCGGGGGTAGCTCTTGAATGGACTTGATTTTGGATGGGTCCAACTCAATGCCCCGTCGGCTGACGATGAATCCTAGCAACTTTTCTGATGGAACTCCGAATGCGCATTTGGCCGGATTGAGCTTGATATCATATCTTCGAAGTCTTTGAAAGAACTTCCTGAGGTCGGCAACGTGGTCTTCTCGACGTCTAGATTTTATGATCACATCATCCACGTACACTTCGATTTCCTTGTGTATCATGTCATGGAATACCGTAGTCATCGCCCTCATGTATGTTGCCCCTGCGTTTTTCAAACCGAATGGCATCACCCGGTAGCAATAAGTCCCCCACGGTGTGATAAAAGCCGTCTTTCTGCGTCCTCTTCATCCATCAAGATCTGATGATATCCCGCATAGCAATCCACAAAGGATCCGATTTCACGTCTGGCGCAATTATCAATCAGGATATGGATATTGGGAAGCGGGAAATTATCTTTAGGACTCGCCTTGTTGAGATTGCGGTAGTCCACGCGTACTCTGATCTTTCCGTCTTTCTTTGGCACCGGTACTACGTTAGCCAACCATTCAGGGTATCGAGTGACACGAATGACTTTCGCCTGCAACTGCTTGGTTACTTCCTCCTTGATCTTTACACTCATCTCCGTCTTGAATTTCCGCAGTTTTTGCTTGACGGGAGGATATCCCGGATCAGTGGGTAATTTATGAACCACTAGATCAGTGCTGAGTCCTGGCATGTCGTCGTACGACCATGCGAAAATGTCTTTAAACTCCATGAGTGTTTTGATCAACTCTTCTCTCAGGTTAGGTTCAATATGGACACTTATCCTGGTTTCTTTGACGTCATCTGTGTCCCCCAGATTAACAGCCTCGATATCATTTAAATTTGGTTTGGGTTTTTCCTCGAAGTGACTTAATTCTTCACCGATTTCTTCTACGGCTTCATCATCGCCGTATTCAGATTCACTCTCGTCACTTCTTATTTCATGCGTTATTATTTCCAAACCAGATTGACTTTCTAGACTAGGTTGATTAATCTTTAAGCACGCCATATCATTAGGATCAGTTGAAAGCTCAGAAAAGTATAAAGAAGGAAAATAAACAAAATTAGACACGAAGGAACAAAATTTCATTAATGGGAACAGTACTAGGAAAAACAAACTTGCAAACTCGAATCAAAATGAACTAAAACAAACGGATTTTACTCAGGGGACACCAACACAAAATTTGAAAGAAAACAATCGAAAACAAACTACCAAGACGGACAGGGAGAGGGGTAGCCTTCCAATTATTCAATTTTGCTTTCGATCCCACAAGCTGTATCTCGGCATGTCTGGATCCTTCGCCATCCTCGAGCATGCATACATCTGCGAATAGGTCCTCGAACTTTCTTAAGAACTCTTCGTACTGGCCTAACCATAGGGCTGGGAACCTTTGTCGTCGGATGTCCTCTTACTCCGGACTGACAAAAGATCGGGAAAGGCGTGGAACGAGGCTTCGGGAGCACCCATGTCTTACAGCTTATTCCTCTTGGCTCGCTTGATGTCCTCCGATGTTGGCTTGAATCCCAAGACGAAGGTTCCCGCGTTTTCGACCACGGATCCAGGTTGTATGATTCCTTGCGAGATGCACCTAGACCTTGCTAGGGTATGAAACCGTGTCTCGACATTTCATGAGCCACCATGACGTCTGCAGTAATTCTGTCATTGGGAATGCATTCCCCTTCCGGAACTCGGTTGGCGGATACCACATCGCAGATCTGGTATACCCATGGCCCAACATCTTCTTCCGTCTCAACGAAGGGGACGATGGTGCACGGTTGTAGATCATTCTCTCCATGGACGACGATCTCCTGTTGGTCCCACTCAAACTTGACGAGTTGGTGTAAGCTGGATGGAACTGCTCTTGCGGCATGGATCCGCGGTCGCCCTATCAGAAGGTTATATGACACTACCATGTCCAGCACCTGGAATTCCATGGTGAACTCCACTGGTCCGATTGTCAAGATTAACACTATGTCCCCGACCGACGCCTTGCCTCCTCCATCAAACCCTCGAACACATATGCTGTTCTTGCGTATCCTGCCGATGTCCACTTTCAACTTGTCCAGTGTAGAGAGAGGACAGATTTTAGCACTGGACCCATTATCGACAAGGACTTTGGTAACCACCGACTCCTCACACTTTACCGTAAGATACAAAGCCTTATTGTGCTCGGTGCCTTCCTCAGGCAACTCATCATCGGTGAAGGTGATCCGATTCGCTTCGAAGATCTTATTGGTGATCTTCTCCAAATGACTCACTGAGATTTTATCAGGTACGTGGGCCTCATTCAGAACTTTCATCAAAGCTTGCCGATGTTCTTCAGAATGTATCAGCAAGGATAGCAATGAGATTTGCGCGGGAGTCTTCTTCATCTGTTCTAGGAGAGAATAATCATGCAGCTTCATCTTTTTCAGGAATTCTTCTGCCTCTTCGTCAGTTACCGGCTTTTTCGGTGTTGCCGGAGCAGTCTTCCTCAACTCCGCAGGGGCAAAACATCTCCCTGAGCGGGTCAAACCTTGCGCCTCGTAAACTTCCTCTTTAACTTCCTTTCCTTTGTAGGTTGTCGTGACCCGATCATAATTCCATGGAATAGCTCTGCTATCAGCTATTGGCAACTGTATTGCTGGCTTGATGATGAAAGGATCCATTCGAACACCTGATACCGTCAAGACGGGTTTGGTTGCTACCCCTGGTACAACTATTTTTGCTTCCCCCGGCCTCACCGGTACTCCGTTCACACTTCCTTTTTCTGCTTCCAACCCCCTTTGTACGTCCTTCTTGCAAATGGGTGACTCATCAAGGCCCGGCCCCTTTCTCATTCCTACCCCACTAGACTTGATCATCATTACAGTCTGAGAGGTTTTCTCCTTTCCTTCTTCTACCCGTACCAACTCGATCATGTTGGTCTCATGATGAGTTGGAAGTGGATTTTGGTTGATGTTGGGCTCTGTTGGAGTCTGGACCTCAATCCTGCGAGTGTCGATGAGTTCCTGGATGGCTGTTTTCAACCTCCAACACTTTTCTGTGTCGTGTCCCGGACATCCTGAGCAGTATGCACAATTTACTGAATGGTCCAGATTCTTTGGAAGAGGGTTTGGTAGCTTAGCCTCAACCGGATTTAGCAACCCTACTTGCTTCAAACGGTGGAACAAACTGGTGTAAGACTCCCCCAAGGGAGTGAAAGTCTTTGGCCTTGGCGCCCTGTCGCTCTTGAATGCTTGGTTCGGGCGAAAGCCTGCACCCGTGGGATTTCTATAGGCTCTTGGGGGTGGGTAATTGTTATGTGGATTTGGTGCACGCCATGGTGCCTGGACGGGAGGTGCGGAATATGACTGAGCATGATGGACAGTAAAATGGGGATTAGGTGCTGGATAGTAATGTTGCGGGTGGTTATATGGATTGTGGAAGTAATTTTGGTGGTGAGGTTGTGGCGGGTTATACTGGGGTGCGGGGCCTCTGTTTCTGAACCATGTTCCGGACTCGACTGCCGTGACTTCTTCTTTCCTCTTTTTCCCAAGCACTCCTCCGGTACCACTTTGAATAGCTTGAGTGGTGGCTTTCAACGCTGAATAGCTCGTGATCTTGTTGGCTTTCAAGCCTTCCTCGATCATAGCCCCCATCTTTATCACCCCAGTGAATGACTTACCCACGGACGTCACCAGATGTCCGAAATAGGTTGGCTCCAGTGTCTGCAGGAAGTAATCCACCATCTCGTTCTCTCTCATAGGCGGATCTACCATTGCTGCCTAATCCCTCCAGCGGAAGCCAAATTCTCTAAAACTTTCGGCGGGTTTCTTCTCTAACTTTAGCAATGATAAGCGGTCTGGGACTATTTCAAGATTGTACTGGAACTGGCCAATGAATGCTTGAGCCAAATCATCCCACGTAAACCATCTGCTGGGATCCTGCCTAGTGTACCACTCTAGTGCGGATCCCCCCAAACTCTGACCGAAGTAAGCTATCAGAATCTCGTCTCGTCCTTCGGCTCCTCGCATTTTACTACAAAACCCTCGAAGATGGGCTACTGGATCACCGTGCCCCTCGTATAGGTCAAACTTGGGCATTTTGAACCGGCTGGCAACTGGACATCTGAGAATGGACACAGATCCTTGTAAGCGACACTGACCTGGTTGCCCAAACCGTGCATATTCCTGAAGGACTGCTCCAGGCTTTTAACTTTTCTAATAACTTCCTCATGTTTCGAACTTTGGAAGTGCTTTTCCGGTTCTGCCGGGTTATCCCAATGAGGGGTGTGTGGATGTGGTTCAGGAGCCCTAAAGGTAGGCTCGGGAGGATAGTAAGAATTGTCATGGATTTGAACATGCGGCTCGCCGGACGACTTTTGTAGAGTAGCGGGTGGGGGTGCCACAAAAACAGGGGTGACCGAAGGAGGATTTTGTTTGGTTGGTGGAATTTGGGTGGCATAAGGGTTTTCCCCTTGATAGTATGGATAGAGTGGGGCGCTTGTCGAAGGATCGAGGGGTGGATGTTCTGGAGCTGATGCGAGAGTAGGGAGGTTTGGTGAAGACTGTCCCCTAGCCCAGGCTAGGTGCATCTCTGTTATCTGCTGTTTCAACCGATCTACCTCTTCTTTCATGATTTGTATCTAAGATTTCTCTTCCTCGAGACTTTTACCGGAACTAGACATGCTTGTTGGAATTGGCCCTTTAGATCTAGTACGGTAATGGTGGTTGGCCATTATATTCTGTCAAACCAACTGCTAAACTTTTCTGGAGATGCAACAAACTTGTTAGTTTACCGAATTTAACAGATATGTTATAGCACATTGGATGCAATGCACCTAACCAAATATACTCATCACATGCGTCATTCCAGCTTCTCTCTTTTTCTTTTCTTTTTTTTTTCTTTTTTTTTTTTTCAATTATCCTTGAAAGCCTTATTGTTATTAACCTTCATGTTCTTTTCCTTTCTTTCTAGTTGTGGTCGAATCTTATGTGGATTGCCTACGTATCACGTCCGCGCGTGAATCAGACCGAGCGTAGTTCTGGTAACAAGATTGTGGCAAAATTCAGTAACTTTTATATCAAATAAAACCTTAAAGTTACAAAACATGTCTTACAATAATCAACAAAATAAGGGAAATGCTTGACTCGAAAAAGGAAAATAAAATGCCAACCAGCTTGACCCAATATTTCAAAATACATTTTTTAATCAAAAGTCTAATGCTCTAAAATTCCTGGGGGCCCGCGAGGCATCATTCGGCCTTGCCGCGGGCCTAGGTGTGAGGTCCTTGTGTAGTCCCCTTAACTCTCTCATGATCTGATGAACATAGCCCATAACTGAAGCAAAAAGGGCGGTGCGGGGCATTTGTTCACAAGCTAAGCATTTCATGGTGACATAATGCCCAATTTCTCCAATTCTGTCCTTGATCATGTCCCTTTCTCTGAGTAGGTGTTCTATCTGCTGGTTTTTTGCCCCCAATCTTCGAGCATTGTTGGTGACTTGGTCTAGGAGCCTATTCACTTGTTCTTGCAGTCGGGCCGTCAAATTGTGGCAGCGGTCGACGTCTGCTCTGGCATCTCGGGCTTGCTTGAAAACCCACTCCCTGAGGATAACATTTGCTTCCCTTAGACTAGTGATGATCTCGGTGTAATCTTCTTCCACCCGTTGTAGGTGAAGTGCATGTTGATGTGCCTCCTTTCTCCAGCTAGCACGGATCCTCATTGTTTGGGTCTTCGACTCTTCCAATTCTCTTTGGACATCGGCAACTTGGTTTCTCAAACCCTTTATCAATTTTTCGTCTGCTCGACTCCTCAGCTGTCTGTCAGCATCCCTTTTCATTTGCTGGATTTGAGCTCTCAAAAAGTCATTTTCTTGTGCCAACTTCTTTTTATCTCCTTCGTTGGCGGCGACTTGCACATCCATTTCAAATTGGAGCTCTTGGGTCCGTTGCTCTATCCTGCTGATCTTTGTTCTATAAGCTTCTTCTCTGGCCAACCAGTCCCATTGTTCTTGTGACGCTCCAGCAAATTCCCTGAGGTGGGGCCTTTTTGTGGGCCTTTGATGCTCAAGATCTCTGCTATACCATGCAGGGTATTCTGGCGATACTTCGCCTCGGGCTCGATCTCGCACCCGAGTGTCTATCTTCAATGTTTGACACTCACTCCAAATCTTCCAGACCAACGCTTCAGGGAACTGTCCTCCAGGTCCAATTTCAACCACATGTGGGCTGAGGTCTTCTTCTTTTGGGATTATTTGGCATCGTCCCAACTGTCTCAATACTCGACATGGCGCGTAGGGTTGGATGTTGTTGAGGCCCATTAGTAATAAATATGATTCCGTGGCCGATGCATATATGACTTCGTCCACGGGTAGCCAGCCAAATGTCCATTCTATCTTACTGGCCGGAATCAAACGCAAAAGTCGTATCCATCCGCTAATCCCCTCCGGCAAATCATGTCCCTCGACCCTCGTAGGGAATTCTTCTATACAGGTTTTCTCCGATAAACTATACCTCATAAACTGCGGGCGACGACATAAGTGATCGATCATCCACATTTGGAGCGGTACATTGCAAGCTTCAAAGAAGACCCCTCCAGCTTTGCAATTAGTGAGTGCACGAGAGATATCTGATATTATCATGGGAGCCAAAGTACTATTGTCTTGTTTCATCAAAGTGCTGACGACCCCTGCCACATGTATGTTGATATTCCCGTCCTTTCTGGGAAATATTAATGAACCTAGGAAAGCTATCATGAAGGCGATGCGTCTATGCTCTTCCCATTTTAGCTGGTTTTCTCCACTGCAGATTTTGCTTTTGTGTTTGTTGAAACCCCCGTAATGACCATATTTGTCATATAGAAATGCTAAAGTGCAGAACCCTTCTGATAAGTCTGGGTTGTGTACAGTTCTGCGGATTTTCACAGTATCCAAAAACCTATGTACTGTCACTACCCTTGGTGCGATGAGATATTGTTCCCTCATAGGGACCTTTGGTCTTCCGATATACCCGGCCAATTCTTCCAATGTTGGTGTGAGTTCAAAGTCTGAAAAGTGGAACACATTGTGTGCCGGATCCCAGAATGAGATCAAGGCTCGTATGATGTCTCCTCCGGGGGGAATATTTAGTAGCCCCACTAGATCTCCCAGGTACAGCTTAACTGTGTCTTGTCCTTGCTCGCCTAAGTCGCCCCACCACCTATGCAAACTTAAGGGGACCTTGTTTATGATAGCCTCGGTTGTATTCTGACTCGTGCTCATTCTGCACATTTATTAAGGTAGTTTTTAGATGAAAGAAAAATCTTTATTTGACCCAAACAAAACTATCTTTTTCTTAAAAAAAACGAAACGGGCCACAGGAATTGACTGGTCAAAATATTAAGACTGATGAAAAGGTGGTCGTTGAGGCAAAGTTAAATATCCTGGCATTCCGTCATTATTTCTTCTTTTAAAAACTTATTTTGAAATATAGGGAAGTTGGACCCGTTAAAGGCTGCCTACGTATCTCACACCCGGTGAGAATCAAACCCGCGTAGTTCGGTCCGTCAAAACAACTATTTTTTCTTTTATTGATTGACAAAGAAAACACATTTTGTCAAGAAAACCATTTTGTTGGCAAAGTCAACCTTCTGTCGTCTTTTATTAGCAAACTAAATTTATTGACTTGTTGGTAAAACACATTTTTGTATTTTCTGAAAAATATTTATTTCCCCATACTATTTCCTTTTGTTTTTCGTTTTTCTTCAGTATTTAAAAGCCAGTCAGCATGCCAGTCTAAATAAATGCTTTACAACAAACATGATATAGCAAGATGGTCTTTTTATTTCAGGTTGCCTGTCCTAGACGGACCCAACCCCTGTGTTGAGTCCCCTAAGTCAAATGCAACGTGATGCAAATAAACGTTTCCTACTAGGGATCCGGTATGCGGTTATGTTATTCTAAGCTCAGAACCTTGGTACATGGTCTAAACTGTGTATCCAAGTGGACAGCTCGGATTGAGGAGGGGGCTACGTACCGGGGACCCGCGGGATCGTCCGGCTTTGTAACTTATCCTGCCTCTTTTCTTATTTTGGGTATTGACACTAACAGAAAAAGGGAGTCTCAACCAGTAAGCACATCCCCGGAGGTAAGAAGAGAAGGGTTTTCGGCACAGTTTTATATACAGTTCACGCAATATCAAAGCGGTAAACATATAGCAGTTTGTATATACAGTGCAACTAGTATCAAAGCGGTAGACATGTAGCACATTAATTAAACATATAATAAAATCGGATATAGACAAAAACAACAATTTAACTGAGCTCGAATTCTTAAACCCTGAACCGAAGTTCTGGGTACTTTCCCCAGCAGAGTCGCCAGAGCTGTCACACCTCCTTTTTTCACCGCACATACACATAACGTAAATACGTAAATGTGTCACTGTTTAATACTACACCCCGAGAAGGGATATAATAATAATCAGGGAAGGAGTTTTTCCACTTAAAGGACAGTCGGAACGGGATCAGTCTGCGAAACTAGGAACCTGGATAAGGAATTCTGTTAACCCGGGAGAAGGTGTTAGGCACTCCCGGATTCCGTGGTTCTAGCATGGTCGCTCAACTGCAATTTTTGTTTTATCTGATTTCTTCATATATTTTAATTAGGTGCTACTAATGTTCCGCTTTTCGATTTTAAAAGAATTGCGACGTCACGAAAACACATTTCGAGTCACACCGCAACCGGTACGCCTGTGACTTTAATGTGTTTCGGTTTCGCCGAGAGTAGGATTTGAGTTGCACCAAGTGCACACTTATTCATAAGGAAGGTATATCAAGTCGTGCCTAATAGAGTCTATCAGCTTTTAATTGTTTTGGGTGAGGCTATGTAGTTTGCTAATAGCCTCCACGGGTCTATTAAATAGATTATTTCATTACTAAAGGGGGCCCCGCTTTTAATGTTGTGTGAGGCTCGTCCCAATTATATTTTTTAAGGTCCATCCCTAATGCTTAACTACATTTTCTATATATGTTCTTTCCTTAACCAATTTTGGTACTAAACCTTCCAAACCCATGTTATTTCTGTTGCTATTGGGCCTGGATCTTCGGAATGGGCTTTGTTACATTATGAATGTGTCCAGGTCTTTAGAAACCCAGATCTGACCTGGGCTTTCCCTTGCTAGCCCAGTAGCCATACGAACATAGTCCAGGCCCATGACACTTATCCGGCCCAGACTCATTTGAAGTAACTAAAGTAGAAATATAAATAAAACAGATATATAAAGATAAGAATGAAATCAAATTGTCTTTATTTATCAAGAGAGGGAAATCGATATACACATTATCGGCATTGATTATGAATCAACTATCTATTGTACACGAAGCTTTAATAACAAAACTATCTCAAACTTTGATCTCTATTAACCAGTTCACACTATCGTCCTATTTAATCTGCTAATTGGAAAGGAATTTAAGAAATGGTTTGATTATCTAAAACTAAGAAGAGTTATTCATAATTACAACATTATGCCAATTAAACTAATAGAAAACTTAGCATGTTCAATGTTTAATAAAATCAATCTTATTCCAATTGTTACTTCAACTGATCATTTTCCTTTTAAAACTTACTCAAATCTGAACTTGTGATCTTAAAATTTAACTAACTACATGAGCAGTGATTACATAGTCTAATTACTCAATTAAACAACCCAAGTACCTAAATTCAAGTAGCTCGAAGACTTGAGCATAATTAAACTACTGATTTCGCTATGACTCGGCTCACTACAATGTTATAATCCAATTACGAACGAATCACAGCTTGATCTAGCATTTTTCCATTTTTTAAGCTTACTTAAGTTTGGAATGTAGATCTGCGATGTATGATTGTCTACGTGACTGAGACTTAGAATACCACTGTGAAGATCACTTAACCGTTTGAAATAGTGATTAGATAACCTATATTTTAGTGTTCTACCTATTTAAACTAGGTGAGATGTTGTTATGACTACACTACCACTACAATACCAGCTATTACAATATTTGTGTTTATTTTTCTGCTACTACATTCTATATTACCACTGCAGATCTAATATCAAACAGCTAATGAAAGAATGATTACACAATGCAAAATATCAAATGAATTCTAAATCTAGAGCTCCATTTCATTCAACAAGTCATTACAGCTTCGTTTTGGACAGAAGAGTACCTGGAGATCACAATGAGGAGAAATCAATTGCAGCAGCAGAAAACACAACAACCACAGCAACAACAGGACAGAACAGCGACAGTAGTAGACACCCAGCAACAAGTCCAGAGACAAAAATGCAATAAACCAATACAAGACCCAATCCAAGCCAATAAAATAGTGTCCAGGGGTTTAAGAGTACATCCAGGAAGGAGCAATTGAAACCCCGACAAGACTCAAAAACCAAATAGTCCAATGCTATGATCAACTATGTCGCAGGACCTAAGAGTAACACCAAAAAAAGGTCCCAACAGCCCTGTTTTAACTTCCAAAACACTTGACGATTGCTTCAAGGACTTCAACAAACTAATGTCGTATCAAGATCTAACTCAAAAGACTTAAGGATTGACTGAAACAGTGAGCCAGAGAAGAAGCAAAATGTTTTCTTCCTTATTTTCTCTCAAAATGTCTCCCTCAAGTCTGTGTATGTATGAATTTCTCCTCTGAAAAATACTCTCTTCTAATGTCTATTCGTCAGTGTCCTCCCCCTTTCAGAACAATAATCCCCTTCTACTTATAGTTAAGACAAAACCTTAAAAGTTACTCTCCACAATCAGGGAATCTCCCTGCCCACACCTCCACTGCAGAACCCATCCCCTTCTGATAGAGCCCATCCTCCTATTTTTATTACTATCCTATGTCTAAGTATGGTCATATTATTTAAACAATGGCTTCTGTCCAGACATGGCTAAGTGCCCTGCTGTGACAGCAGGTTCAACTGCTCAATTTCATGTGCAGGGCACTAAAAATATTCCAAAATGCTAACCTCTGATCTCCTAATCAGTTAATTCAGACCCTAATCTCAAAATCACAACAACTCTAGACTTTTGATCCAACAGTGGTTCAAGGCCTAACATGCAAGTGCGAGTTTACTGCCTCATTGTTCTAACCCATATCACTAACTGATGATGCTTTAAAGACAATTAGTTATCAACTCACAACATACATAATTGACAGTACATTAACAAAATCAGACCAAACATACATGCGATTAAAATTATACTAATAGGAGTGGGGAATTAGCTATTCGACCATTTTAACTAAACTAAACACACACTGTAATCGCAACAAAACAACGAGTCGAAGCATACAAGGAAACATGATTTGACCAAATAAAAGGTCTGGAGGTGGGAAGAAGAAAAGAGAAAGAAAATGCTAGAAAATTGAACACAAAGCAGGCAAAGGATCATCACAAAATCGACGCGGAGTAGAAGAAAAGAGGAAGGTATACCTCTGAAATCAGCGGTGGCTCAGGACCGACCTTGAACTCAAACTTTTGAAGCCACATGGGCCTTAATCGGGGTGTTCTCGGTTGAGAACACCTGGATTAAGATCCGTGAGACCTCAAATCTCCCTCAATTTCCACCCCCTTTAAAATTAGGGTTCATGCGACCGTTTTTTGGGGCTTTACCATTTCTGGCCAGTTTCGAGCCGGGCTAAAGGTGGTAGGTGTATAAGGGAGGTGTGAGGAGTCACTGGTGTGAATTTGGGGTGGTTTGGCGTGGTTTGGGTTTTAACTCGAATCTTCGATTGAAGATTCGAGACGTTTGGGGATGATTCGAGGTTAACGGACCGTGGATTTGTGTAGAGGAGGTTTAGGGGGAGCTATGGTGTTGATTGGGTGGCCATTGGCCTACTGCCGCCGGCGGAGACGATTTCCGGCCGGCGGAGTGCGGTGGGGGAAGGCGGGGCTTGGCTTGTCTCTGAGAGAGACGATGGAGGAGGGGTCTGGCTAAGGGGGGGCTGGGTATGAGATGAACTTTATATATGAAATAGGAGATTCAATCCTGATCGTTGGATCATTTATGATCAACGATCAGGATCTCCTCACTTAAACGAAACGACGTCGTGTAATGTCATTTTAGGACCGGACCGGTCTTTGGAGTGAAATGAGTTGGGTATACTGGAGTGATTGGGGCCGTTGGATCCATTGAATTGAACGGCTCAGATTTGAGACGCCTAAATCGGCGTCGTTTGGTTCAAGTGGGGCTGGACCGGGTAAAGGAGACAGGTTGGGTCGGGTAATGGCTTTGGGCTGACTGTTTCGTTTGGGCTCCGGATTTAGGGGCCCAAATCCCCCTTTTTTCTTTTTCCTTCTTTATAATCAAAACAAAAATTCTAATTAGTTTGTAATCATTAAAAACTATATGGATGTTAATACTTAACAACAATTAACACACAATTGACAAAAATAAAATCATGTAATGACAACAAAAATAGAATAAAAATATATATATTTTTTGATTTTTTTCCATTTCGTAAAATAATTAGTTTACCAATTAACTCAAAATTTTATAATTAAGTTTTTAAATGCTATTACATATATTTTTTGTATTTTTATTAATTTAATCAAACAAGCATGCACACACAAATACAAATAAGAAAATTAATACCCAAAATCCACAAATATTGCAAACAACGCAAAACTCTTTTATTTTTGAAACTTTTAGGAATAATTCGTGTGAGGCAAAAGTCACGTGCTCACACTTAGTCCGTCCCGATTGATGAATTTACTGAGTATTTGATTGAAATTTACTTTTTATCATCATAATTTGGGCTGATTGTCATATTTGGGCTTCGTGCCAGCTATTTGAACCCTTCAGAAATTTTAATCATTGTTCCTCACTGTTTTGACTTACTACCTGAACTCAGTCGTACCGTTGTCTACTATTTTATAACTCAGCCACTTTAACTTGATTTTAAAACTAAAATATATATTAAATGATGTTTTGGGCTGAGAACTACCATTTTACAAATGCCCGAAGGGCTTATGTGATTTCTGGACTGAGTATGGCTGAGGGCCAGTTGTGAGGATACTATGGGATCGGGTTGTGCACTGCAACAGTGTTATACTAATACTGATATGAGGCCGATGGCCTAGACGTGATGACACGAGATGTCTTGATATTGCGCATAGGCCATAAAGGGCCCCTCCCGGGGTCTACACACCCTTAGTGAGCGCCATCGATGATAAATGTACGAGGATGTACGCCGTGACAATTTGTGGATCATGTTGCACGCTGTAGTGGTACTGATATTGCTTGATGTGTTTACCTTATTTCATTTGTCTGCCATTACCTATTGATTGTGCTACTTCTCGCAATATTTACATGATATCCTGACATTATCTGATAACTGAGTGTTGTGCCCGAGTGGCAAAATTTTGTGCTTATCTGCACTATTTGTTTTGCATTCATTTGCGTAACCGCTGAAAAAGTCATTTCAAAAGTGGTTTAAACTGAGCTAAGATGCTTCTCTAAAGATTTCACGGCTTCACTATTTTCTAACAAGGGTTTACACTACTTTTATATAGCATGATGATTTGTCATACTTGATTTCTTACTGCTTAGTTGTTATTTACCTTTATTACTCCCTGATTTAAAGTACTCACTTTACTCCTTGCACGCCATGTGTAGATGCGGGTATTTATTCACCCGGTAGCGGGTTTGGCTGATCAGAGTCAGAGATATAGGAGTATAACGAGGTGACTGCCACCGTTCACAACATTATTTTTCTCCCTTTGTTCATTATTCTTAATTCATGTGCCTTTAGACCTTGTGGTTGTACTTACACTCTAATAAATGATCGTGACTTGTGACAACTCGATTAGGGCTGTGTTGGGTTATATTTTCGCTAATTTATATTATTAATTCATATTTAAGTTGTTTATTCATGTTTAACTATTTTTGAAGACGAGCTGGGTTAGTTGGCTGGCCTCGTCTTCACGAGAGGCACCATCACGAGCAGTGCGAGGTTTAAGTCGTGATAAGTTGGTATCAGAGCTTTGATTATATGGTCTCATGAGTCATGAGAGGGTTTAGTAGAGCCTCACGTATTGATATAGAGACGTTTGTATTTATCCTCGAGATTCTGCAGAACCTTTAGGACAACTTCATATTCTTGAATTCTTATCGTGTGTCCTTTGATTCAACTTGAAAAGTAACTCTTGAAATTCCTTCCACACGTTCGTATGCGCGCATGAGCACTCAAAATTAGATGTGACTTGATGGCTTGTAATTCCCCAATCGAGGGGCGAGATGTAATCTCTGTGAGTTTATGTTGGGCCAGTCTGGAGGACTTGAGGTCAGATCTTTGCCTATGGCTTGAGCACCGTGGTGGTGATTGAGTGAACAAGTGTTTTTGAACTTATACATTATGTATTGTCCCTATTAGTGGAAGTGACGGCTGGATAGTCTTGTGATGAGTATGTTAGTACTACGAGATATATTTATGTGACTTGGAAGTGATGAGGGAGGTCTGCTGGATGATGGATAAACTAATAAGTGCTTGATTTCCATTGTGACTGGATGTATAGCCCCGGGTTATGGGCCCATGAAGAATATTTTCGTGTCTCCTAGTTGGGAGTGAAGTAAATTTTATGTTACGGTATAAATTCAGACTCAGGAATATTAAGTGTCTGTATGATGTGTACACTACTGAAAAATTCACCTATGGCTACGGATGCAAGACCGTTCCCATAGGTAACTAAACCGTTGCCATAGATCTGTTGCTATGGTTCAGCACCCGTTCCACAAGTTAGCGTGACTATAGAGCTTATGGAACGGTTTTTGGAACGGTTCAGATAATCGTTGCTATAGTATTGTCTATCGCAACGGGTTTTCCTCTCCCTGTTGGAATGATTATTCTCATCAACTGCAATGGTTATGTTTCGTTACCATAACAGCAACTGCAACGGTCTATAACCATTACTATATCTATTAAGCTGTTACATGCATGACAGAAATGGAAACGATTTCTTCAAGAAATTGCAACGGTTGAATTACCTATTGCAACGGTTTTTAGAATATTTTGGAACGGTTTACAGGTCCTATTGCAACAGTTTGTAGAATAATTTTGAACGATTATAAGTGCTATTGCAACGGTTGAACTACCTATGGCAACAGTTCTGTTAGCTGTAACAGTTTAATTGAATTGAAAATAGTGTCCCATGTTGCAATAAACTATAAAACACTAAAATTTATATAAATAACAAAATAAAATTATTCATAATCTAAATTATCTAACAAGCTAATTAATAATAAATCCATAGATAGTGATGAAACCAATAAGTACATACAATTGATCTTTCAAGTCCAAAAATTTAAAATGTTTTGATAACAAACATATATTATTAGAAACCGCCACATGCATCTACAACAATCAACAATTCAAAAATCTCTTAAGTATGATCAAGATCTTCATCACTGCCTTCATCACTACCTCTACCTTCCATTGCTTCATCTACTCCACTTATAAAAGAGTATAAATAAATTGTGGTCTCAGTCTTGATTTGGTAACTCAGACAAATCCCCATTAGAGCAAGAACACCAAAAGATGCAATTTTTAGCTCTACTAGCTACTAGACAAATATAAAAAACTCAAGTTTCTATTGAAGCCAATACTAACGAGTGTCACACCTCCCTTTTTTTGTATTTTTTTCTTTTCTTTTATGTATTATTAAAAATACTTAATTTCCTACTTACACTAATTATCTAATATTTTTTGCAATTTTTCTACTATTTTTTCCTTAATTTCCGTTAATTAAAGCTATTTTTTGATGATTTTCTTCTTAAAACTAACTAATTCAAACAAAGTAAGTACTTAACCTATTTTTTTTTATTTTTCTAATTTCAATTATTCAAACACAAAATGTAGCCAATTTTCAAACAAGGCATGCAATTACACTCAAAAATATATATTTTTAATTTTGGAACTTATTTACCTGGTGCAAAAATCATGTGCTCACAGCTGCCCCTCTTTGTTCGGGAACACGAAGAGTTTCAGTGCAAAGACAAGTGAGCAGTAATGAGAGATTTTTGCATATTGGCATATTCCGTGAAAGCATTTTGGAAAACCTTTTGACCGCACCCTACTTTAGAGGTTGCCTACATATCCTGGGCTAAACAGGAATCAGGTCAGTGTAGTTCGGGAAGGTCTGGCAGTTAAAAACTACCAGACTCACTGTTGCATTGACACTATTGAGACTTGCTGACTTACTCCTTATTACACCGGGGGAGGAATGTAAAATGAAGAAGCTATTTTAAGCTATGATTCTACAATTACAATTGTTCCTATCCTAGCCTTTTGTTTGCTTCTCATTGTCTCTTTTTCTTTGATTTTCTGTGATGCTAACTCTCTTTTTGTTGATTTTCTTTTCTTGCTTCCCCCACTCTTTTTTGATTTTCAATGATACTTCTTGTCCTCGAGCTGATGCCTGCTCAAAATAAAACAAAAAACAACAAACCTTTTCTTCTGCCCCAGTGTGGGCTTTTCTATGCTATGGTGTTACTCATGTTAGCTAACACAAACCAAAATTACAGAAATAAAATTTTGCAGAAAAGTATTCCCTTGTTATCCAGGTGGGCGCCTGATGCATGAAAAATTAAAATTTTTGCAGAAACGTATTCCCTTGTTATACAGGTGGGCGCCTGATGCATAAATTAAAATTGCAGAAAAATATTCCCTTGTTTTCTAGGTGGACGCCTAAACAGAAATTAAAAATGCAGAAAAGTATTCCCTTGTTTTTTAGGTGGGCGCCTAAACAGAAATTAAAATGCAGAAATATATTCCTTTGTTATCTAGGTGGGCGCCTAAACAGAAATTAAAATGCAGAAAAGTATGAAATGCAATGCAGAAAAATATTCCCTTGTTTTCAGGGTGGGCGCCTAAACAGAAATTAAAATGCAGAAATGTATTCCCTTGTTTTCTAGGTGGGCGCCTAAACATAAATTAAAAATGCAGAAAAATATTTCCTTGTTTTCTAGGTGGGCGCCTAAACAGAAATTAAAAATGCAGAAATGTATTCCCTTGTTATCTAGGTGGGCGCCTAAACAGAAATTAAAATGCAGAAAAGTATGAAATGCAATGCAGAAAAATATTCCCTTGTTTTCTAGGTGGGCGCCTAAACAGAAATTAAAAATGCAGAAATGTATTCCCTTGTTTTCTAGGTGGGCGCCTAAACAAAAATTAAAATGCAGAAAAGTATGAAATGCAATGCAGAAAAATATTCCCTTATTTTCTAGGTGGGCGCCTAAACAGAAATTAAAAATGCAGAAATGCATGAAATGCAATGTACAAAAATATTCCCTTATTTTCTAGGTGGGAGCCTAAACAGAAATTAAAAATGCAGAAATGCATGAAATGCAATGCAGAAAAATATTCCCTTATTTTCTAGGTGGGCGCCTAAACAGAAATTAAAAATGCAGAAATGCATGAAATGCAATGCACAAAAATATTCCCTTGTTTTCTAGGTGGGCGCCTAAACAGAAATTAAAAATGTAGAAATGCATGAAATGCAATGCAGAAAAATATTCCCTTGTGTTCTAGGTGGGCGCCTAAACAGAAATTAAAATGCAGAAATGTATTCCCTTGTTATATAGGTGGGCGCCTGATGCAGAAATTAAAATACAGAAATGTATTCCCTCAGTTTGATAACCGGGGAATAGATTTTAAGGATGCTACCTTCCTCTTGTTTTTTGGTATTTTCTTTGACTGATTGTCTTTCACCTGTGAGTTCCTTCACTTATTGTCAAACTTTCTCTTTTGGTGTTTTCTATCTTTCCACATTGGTCACATTCACTTTAAAGTGATTAGTGACAATTTGTTCCTGTATAAATCATGAAATAAAATTTATTAGATATAAACTTGCTGGCAACTGGCATATGCCGTCCCTGCCTCTTATTGCTTTCCTCTTCTTTTTTTGTTTTTCCTCCCACTGTGTGGTTTTTTTAGCTGTCTATCTCTTGCGAACCCTTTTTTGTATTTTCTTACTTTTTCCCCTTTTTGTTTTCTTTTCTTTTGGCAATGTTCGCCAAACTTCTTTATTTTCTCCCCACCTCTTATTTTCTTTCTGATCCAGTGTTGTTTCAGCTCTTATCATCAGGAGCTGGTAGTAGCTCTCAAAAAGGCAGACAATGAAATGCAGAAAAAATGAAAGAGGGTAGGGTGTTTCAGAGAAGTGGTAGAACTTATCTAGGTATGTTGGCTGATTCCGCCGACCATGCCATGTATTTAAACTCCGACCCAGTTCGTTCACATCATTATTCTGACTCCGGATTGTTCTCAACCCAAACCGATCATATTTTTGTTGCCTTTTCTCTTTTCATGGTAATCCTTACGATCGCCCTACGGTGCCTCGAAAGGTTTTCACCAATAGGACTCTCTCGTTTATTCTCTCAGTCCTCACATTCGCCCTGCAGTGCCGTTAAAGGTTTTTACCGATAAGACTCTCTCATTTTATTTCTCTCAAACTCACAATCGCCTCACAATGCCGGTTAAGGTTTTCACCGATGAGACTCTTTTTTTTTCATTTTTTACATTTTTCCTTTTGTCTTTTTGTTTTCTATACCACGGGTGTTGTCCAATGTTTTGTTCTTCCTTCAATGCATTTGTTATCATTTTGAAATTGATCAGAAGGTCTTTCTTTGGACTGTAACGTGGCTTTTGGATGGGTTAAAGAAAGAAAGGTATAAAGGCTCAAAAATTTACGAGGGTTCAAAAATATTTACAACTCTCGGAATTATTCAACATAACTTCGGCCCCAGTTTCAATAGGTGGGGAATTTTTGGATTTTTCTTTATCATGATTGAACCTCAGCGAGGCTGCCTACGTACCCTTTCGGGATCAAGTCAGACGTAGTTCGTTAAACATCATCAGTTAATGAATTCTTTTGACTTTTTCCCGATTTCTTTGTCTTTTTTTTCTTCATTTTTTCATTTTTTTTCGTTTTTCATTCATTCATCATTTTTCATTTTGTCAATTTCAATTTTCATTTTCTTTATTGCGCTATAAGCGATTCTGAGAGAGGGGTATGAAAGAATATTTAATCATGGCTTAAAGGGGGTGTCAATGGATAAAGTGTTTGGATAGAGAATAAAACGCCTTCGTCATTTCAATTCCAAAATCACAACAAAATACAATCATACAATTGAAAGGGAATCATACATAGTATCTTTTGACCGCATCTGAATTGATAGCAGTCTCTACGCATTTTCCCTCAACATCTGTCAAATATAATGCCCCATTGGACAACACCCACGATACCACAAATGGTCCTTGCCAGTTTGGTGCAAATTGGCCCTTTGCCTCAGCCCAATGTGGTAAGATACGTCTCAATACGAGTTGTCCAATCCGAGGACGCACCTTCTTATTGTATGCTCTGGCCATTCTCTGTTGGTACAATTGCCCGTGGCAAACTGCGGCCAACCTCTTTTCATCAATCAGACTTAGTTGTTCCAGCCGGGCTTTTACCCATTCTTTGTCATCTATTCCAGCTTCAGCTATGATCCGTAATGACGGTATCTCTATTTCTGCGAGTATAACAGCCTCCGTCCCATATACCAATGAGTAAGGCGTGGCGCCAGTAGAAGTGCGCACTGTTGTGCGATATCCCATAAGAGCAAAAGGTAACTTCTCATGCCATTGCCTAGATTCCTCCACCATTTTCCTGAGGATCTTCTTGATATTCTTATTTGCCGCTTCTACTGCCCCATTTGCCTTTGGCCTATAAGGTGTGGAGTTGCGATGTGTGATCTTAAATCTCTGGAAAACTTTCGCCATGAGGTAACTGTTTAGATTGGCTCCATTATCTGTGATGATCACCTTGGGAATTCCGAACCGGCATATGATATTTTCATGCACAAAATCCACCACAGCTTTCTTCGTCACCGCCTTGAATGTCTTTGCCTCAACCCACTTGGTGAAGTAATCAATCGCGACCAAAATGAATCCATGCCCATTGGAAGCTGCAGGCTCTATCGGTCCGATAACATCCATGCCCCAGGCAACAAACGGCCAAGGTGCAGACATTGTATGCAATTCATAAGGCGGGGAGTGAATTAGATATCCATGTACTTGGCATTGGTGACACTTTCTCACGTACCTGATACAATCACGCTCCATAGTGAGCCAATAATACCCAGCTCTCAAAATCTTCTTTGCTAGGACATATCCGCTCATGTGGGGTCCACAGGCTCCAGGCATGTACTTCAATCATAATCTCATCAGCTTGTTGTGCATCCACACACCTCAACAATCCCAGGTCTGGTGTTCTCTTATATATAATTCCTCCACTGAGGAAAAAACCATTAGCCAAACGTCTGATAGCTATTTTCTGATCTCCAGTGGCCTGCTCCGGGTATTTGCCAGCCTTCAGGTATTCCCTGATGTCGTGATACCATGGTTCTCCATCCAATTCTCCTTCCACAGCAAAGCAGTAAGCATTCTGATCACGCACCTGGATCTAGGGTGGATCTATATAGGTTTTTTCCTGATGATGCAGCATGGAGGACAGTGTGGCCAAAGCATCTGCAACCTCATTGTATATTCTTGCGATATGTTTGAAAATTATATGGATTGGAATATTTGGGACAACTCATGTAGACAATGCCGATAAGGTATCAATTTCAAATCTCTTGTCTCCCATTCTCCCTAAATTTGATGTATCGAAAGATCAGAGTCACCCATGACCAAAATCTCTTGAACACCCATATATCTATTGCCATCCTCAATCCCAATATACACGCCTCATATTCGGCCATATTGTTGGTACAGAAAAATCAAAGCTGGGCTGTGACGGGATAGTGTTGACCCATTTCTGAAATGAGTACTACTCCGATACCAACTCCCTTACTATTGACGGCTCCGTCGAAGTACATCTTCCATCCTGGCTTCTCATCTTATTCTATTTCTTCGACATTCATTGCCTCCTCATCCGGAAAATACGTCTTTAATGGCTCATATTCATCATCCACGGGATTCTCTGCTAAGTGGTCCGCAACTGCCTGCGCCTTCATCGTCGTACGAGTTACATAAATAATGTCAAATTCTGTGAGCAGAATCTGCCATTTAGCAAGTCTTCCTGTAGGCATAGGCTTCTGAAATATGTATTTCAGAGGATCCAACCGTGATATCAGGTACGTGGTATATGCTGACAAGTAATGCTTCAGTTTCTGAGCCACCCAGGTCAATGCACAACAAGTTCTTTCTAGCTGAGTATATTTCACCTAGTAAGATGTGAACTTCTTACTAAGGTAATATATAACTTGCTCTTTTTTGCCCGTCTCATCGTGTTGCCCTAGCACACAACCAAAAGAGTTGTCAAGCACTGTCAGATACAAGATCTGAGGTCACCCCGGCTCTGGAGGAACTAGCACTGGAGGATTGGCTAAATATTCCTTGATTTTGTTGAAGGCTTCCTGACATTCGTCGGTCCATTCACTGCTGTATCTTTCTTTAACAACTTGAAGATCGACTCACATGTTTATGTCAACTGAGCGATGAACCGGCTAATATAATTCAACCTTCCCAATAAGCTCATTACTTCTTTTTTGTTCTTCGGCGGAGGTAGACTTTGGATGGCTTTGATCTTTGATGGATCTAGTTCAATACCCTGCCGGCTCACTATGAACCCCAATAGCTTCCCTGAAGGTACTCCGAAGGCGCATTTCGCAGGATTGAGCTTTAAATTGTACCTCTGGAGTCTTTGGAAAAACTTTCTCAAATCCCTCGCATGATCGGGTTGCTTTTTGGACTTTATGATGACATCGTCCACATACACTTCAATTTCCTGGTGCATCATGTCATGGAACATCGTGGTCATTGCCCTCGTATAAGTTGCTCCGGCATTCTTTAATCCAAACAGCATCACTCTGTAGCAATACGTTCCCCAAGGTGTAATGAAAGCAGTTTTCTCCGCGTCTTCTTCATCCATCAGGATCTGGTGATAACCGGCATAACAATATACAAATGAACCGATCTCATACTTGGCGCAATTGTCGATCAATATATGGATGTTTGGCAATGAGAAATAATCATTTGGACTGGCTTTGTTGAGGTCTCTGTAGTCCACACACACTCTGGTTTTTCCATCTTTCTTTGGGACCGGCACAACGTTCGCCAACCAGGTGGGGTATTTGGTGACTCGTATGACCTTTGCCTCAAACTGCTTATTCACCTCTTCTTTTATCTGTCCGTTTTAAATTTTCGCAACTTTTGCTTCACTGGACGGCATTCAGGATATATAGGCAACTTGTGTACCACCAGGCCAGTACTAAGTCCGGGCATGTCATCATAGGACCAAGCAAAGATGTCCTTGAATTCATGACAACCTTATCAATTCTTCCCTGAGGGGTGTTTCCAAATGAACACTGATTTTTGTTGCCTAAGAGACACTGGGGAGAGGTAATTAGACAGGACATGGCCAATATGTGTATTTCCGAGGACATGACCCTTGATAGGAAAGTTTGGAGGTCTAGTATCAGGGTTGTAGGATAGGTGCTTCTAGATTTTTCGTACTCCTTCCCCGGGGTGGGTGAGGCGTGGTAGGGACGCCATAGAGGATTAGTGTGTGTTCTCTTATGGTAGTCATTTCTGGTAGTTGATGTTTTAATATCATTGCATGCTTGCTTATTTATGGTACATATGTCTCTTATGTTTAGTTAATTTTTATACGTTGTACGTTGGAATTACTAATGCGGTTTTTTGTTTTGTTTTGTTTGTTTGCCTTTCTTTTCCATGCGCCGATGGTCGATTGGAAACAACCTCTCTGCCCTCTCGGGTAGAGGTAAGGCCTGTCTACATATTACCCTCCCCAGACCCCACCTTGTGGGAATATACTGGGTTATTGTTGTTGTTGTTGTATCTTCGCTTCCCAAATTGATGTATTCTGTCTTACTCAAGTTCGGTTTGGGTTTTTCCTCATATTGGTTCATGTCCTTACTTATTTCCTCCAGGGCTTCCTCATCCTCACATTCTATCTCACTATCCTCCTCAATTTCTTGTATGATAATGCGACTGTCAGAACTGGGTCGAGAATCCTTCATGCATGACATGTCATCGGAATAAGCACATATGGAACTGTACAGAAGAAAAGATAAAAAACATAAGGCAAAAAATAAAGAAAGAAGAAAACTGCATTTCATTGATATTAAAAAGATGAACAAAGTTTTGGATACATTTTAATTTTTTCATGGGGGGTTGGGGGACTACAAAAAGTAACAATTGCTTTTCCGGGGGAAATGATGATGAATTTTCAAGAGCTAACTACCAAGACTCCTTCCTGATCGGGAAAAGAGTGGCTTCCCCGTTGTTGAGCATAACACCAAATCCCACGAATTGCACGTCCGTCCTGCTAGTACCTTCCCCCATTTCAACCATGTTCACATCCCCAAATATCTTCTCAAACCTCATCAAGAGCTCTTTATCGGGTTGGGTCTCAATGTACCTTGACGCAGCAGATGTCAGATGTTTAGTACCAGGCTTGGCAAAGGTGTCGGATAGTTTGGGGATGGGTTTAGGCAATGTCCAGTTCTTCTTTTTGGTTTTGTGGGCTTTTTGAATGTCGGCGTAGGTGGGTTTGAACCTCAAGTTGAAAGTGTCTCTATTCACTGGCAGCTGAACTGGTTGGGTGATTCCTTGCAACCCTTTCCCCAGCCCTTTTCCTGGTGCAAACCCATTTTTAAGCATTTCTCGGGCCACCATCACAGCAGTAGGTGCTACCGTAGGGATTGGCAGTTTCTCACCCTCAGCAATTTTGTTCACTGTTATGGTATCCGTTACCTGGTATACCCAAGGACCTTTGTCTCCATTAGCATCATCAAATGGCATTACGACATTGCAAGTATTTTCCTCTCCATGCACTACGACTTTTTGTTGCTCCCATTCAAACTTGACCATTTGGTGCAAGGATGACGGCACAACTTTGGCTGCGTGGATCCATGGTCGGCCCAGCAATAGATTGTAAGATACAGCAATGTCCAATACCTGAAATTCCATTGTAAAATCCACGGGCCCGATGGTCACCTCCAAGACGATGTCCCCCAAAGTGTTCTTACTTCCACCATCAAATCCTCTCACATTTATACTGTTTCTCCGAATTCTGTCGAGGCTGATACTCAGTTTCCCAAGAGTTGACAGTGGGTAAATGTTTGCACTTGAGCCATTATCTATCAGCACTTTAGTAACCACTGACTCCTCGCTCTTCACTGTGAGATAAAGCGCCCTATTATGCTCGGTTCCCTCAACGGGCAATTCACTGTCTGAGAATGTAATCTTATTGGATTCGAAGATCTTGTTAGTAATATTTTTGAGATGACAAACCGAGATCTTCTCAGGGACATGCGCCTTGTTCAATATCTTCATCAGAGCTTTTCTGTGTTCTTCTGAATGGATCAACAACGAGAGCAAAGAGATTTGTGCGGGTGTTTTCCTCAACTGTTCCACTATGGAGTAATCCTGAGATTTTTTCTTCTTGATGAACTCCTTAGCTTCTTCTTCGGACACAGGCTTCTTCAACTGACTCTCTTTTACTACCTTCATTTTCCTCAACTCTTCCGGGGCAAAACACCTCCCAAACCGAGTTAGACCGTACGTCTCATTGATTTCTCTAGACACTTCTTTCCCTTTGTAAATCACTGCCACCTTGTTGTAGTTCCAAGGTACAGTCTTGGTATCTACCACAGGCATCTGTACCACTGGTCTTATAATCACTGGTTCCACGCTCGCGCCTTTAACTGTTAACACTGGCTTCACACCTGGTACCACAACCTTCAAATTTTCCACCACTGTTTGCCTTTTCACTGGTTATTCAACAATCACTTTTCCTTTCTCAACTTCCTTCTCCGTTTTGCTACTGGCCTTGATCATCATGACAGACTGGGATGGCTTCCGGTTGCTCTCCTCTTGTGCCAATTCTATCATATGTGCTTCATGGTGAGCTGGCAGTGGGTTGTGCGTAATGTTCGGGGCCTCCGGAGCCTGCACCTCAATCCTCCGGCTATCAATGAGTTCTTGAATAGCGTTCTTCAAATGCCAACATTTCTCAGTGTCGTGTCCCGGTGCCCCAGAGCAATACTCGCACCTGACCGACTGATCGATGTTCTTTGGAGGTGGGTTCGGAAGCTTAGACTCGATTGGGCTCAACATTCCCAATTCCTTCAATCTGTGATAGAGGCTAGTATAGGACTCCCCCAACGGGGTGAATGTTTTCTTCGCCTGATTCCTATTCCTCATCTCCGGGTCGGGCCTGAAGTTGGGTTTGTTTGGGTTTCTGTAAGCTCTAGAAGAAGGGTATGTATTTTGTGTGTGGTAAACATTCTGCGGGGCTTGGGCTCGCCATACCTATGGTGGTGGTGGATAGGTTTGGGCTTGTGGATTGTAGTAGTGCGGGGTAGTTGGTGGGTAGTATGGTGGAGGTGGGTTGTATGATGCTGGTGGGCTATATGTGGTTGGTGAGTTATATGTGGTTGGTGGGTTGTACGGGGTTGGTGGGTATGGCTGATATGGTCGTGGTGGGTGATGGTATTGGCTGCGGTTCCAAGGCTTGCTCTCTACAACTGACACTTCTTCTTTCTTCTTCTTCCCAATGGTTCCTCCACTCCCAGTCTGAATGGCCCGATTTGTGGCCTTGATTGCTGAAAAACTCATAATCTTGTTAGTTTTTAAACCTTCTTCCACGAAACTTCCCATCTTCACAACCTCTTTAAAACTCTTCCCAGTAGCTGACACTAGGTGTCCATAATAGGTAGGCTCCAAAGCCTGCAAGAAACAATCTACCATTTCACCTTCCTTCATCGGCGGATCCACCCTCACCGCCTGTTCTCTCCACCTAAAACCGTACTCTCTGAAGCTTTCACCAGGTTTCTTATCCATCTTCGTGAGTGACAATCTATCCGGTATGATTTCCAGATTGTACTGAAAATGGTTCGCGAATGCTTGTGCGAGATCATCCCAGATAAACCATCTGGTGTGATCTTGGCGCGTGTACCGTTCCAAAGCGGAACCACTCAAACTTTGGCTGAAATATGCCATCAAAAGCTCATCTCTGCCCCTTTGTGCCCCGCATTTTACTGCAATATCCTCTGAGATGGGCCACCGGGTCTCCGTGTCCACTGTACATATCAAACTTCGGCAACTTAAATCCGACAGGAAGTTGCACTTCTAGAAACAGACACAGGTCCTTGTACGCCACACTTACTTGTCCCCCTAACCCCTGTATGTTACGAAAGGGGTTATCCAAACTCTTCATTTTCCTGGCCATCTCCTCCTGTTCTGCATTCTTTAGAGGTTTCTTTTCGCTCGTCTCCATCAACGGAGTGTGAGATTCATGCTGTTGGAAGGTCGGCTCAGGTAGGTAGTAGTGGGTGTCTTATACATGAAACAATGGTTCACTGGATGATTTGTGTAAGGCGGCAGGTGGAGGTGCCACATATACCGGAGCAACCTGGGGTGGCTAGGATGGTGCTTGTTTTGACAGAGGTGGTGACACTTGGGAGGTGGAAGCATAGTAGTGGTGATAGTCGGGATATGTAGAGGATGAATTCATCGTGGGTGGCTCAGGGTTGGGATTAGTTGTAGGGATGTTTGTGGGATTAACAGGATAAGTTGGGAAGGGTTGACCCTTTGACCAAGCCTTGTACATCTCGGCCATCTGCTATTTTAGTTTGTACATCTCTTCCTTCATCCCCGTCACGTCCACAATTTCCTCCTCCTGGACGGGATCCATGACTGTTGCTTAAATCTCTTGCGACACAGCCTTTGTCATTTTCTTATATCTTGTGTTGTAGGAGTGAGTAGCCAGAATGCCAGTTGCCAACTAGAATCTGAATCTCATAAGCAACACCCGTTAGTGGTTAGCACATGAAGAGATAAGATGCAACAATTAAGAATAAACACATTTTCCTTGGATCGTCATGCATCATCCCGGCCTTCGCTTATTTGAACCAATCATCTCTTTTTTTTCTTCATTTCTTTTCTTTTGTTTCTTTTTTTTCTCTCTTTCTTTTCTTTTCCTCTTCTTTCTCTATTTTATTTTCCCTTATTTCTTTGTTAATTTGCACTCCTATTTATTTTCCTATCGTAATTAAAGAATTAACATAAAGTAAAAGGATTGACAACAACTCTTGATTTTCATTGATAGCTCAAACACATTGATTTACAAGATGGAGTTGTAATGCTAATGCAAAGAAACATAAATACAGAATGCATGCCCTAAGAATACATCAATGCTCCTAGTGCCCGCGAGACATCGTTCGGTCTTGCCGCGGGCCTATATGCTAATCCCTTTTGGAGCCTATCCAGGTCAGACATGACTTGCTGCACAAAGAACTTCACCGCTGACATAAAGGTTCCCCGGGACATATCTTCACATAGCTGGCTCTTCCAGGTGATGTACTGATCAATACGGACAATTTTCTCTCGAATAACCCCTTTTTCTTGAAGCAATCGGCTGATCTGTTCGTGTGAGCATCTAAAGTATGTTGGTTATCCTTCCGTATTTGCTGCAGCTCCAACTCTAATCGAGCCATAGTTGTGTAACAATGTTCTCTTTCCTCTTCGAGATCCTTGATGACCTTATTACTTTTAACAGTGGCTGTAACAATTTTCTTTCTTAGTCGAGCTACCTCAAACTCATGCTTATCCTGTAGCTGCTGAACCAACTTGGCTCTTTCCTCGACATCTCTGGTTATTTGCTTCCAAGCCCTAACTAATTCCTTTTATGCTTTGTCTAAGTCGAAGCTTTAGCCATTCACCTTGCGCCGAAGAGTCTCAATCAATTTCTCATCCCAGGCTAAGCGAATGGGGGTCTCGGATGTAATTTTCATCTGAACAACCTGAGCCTTTAGCATTACGTTTTCTTTCTTCAGCTGCTTTTTCTCTCCCTCGTCGGATGCTGCCTGCAAACCGCTTTCAAATTGGAGGTCTCTTAACTGTTTTTCCAATGAGCTGATCTTGGCCTTATATTCGTTCTCCTTGGCCACCCAATTCGTGTTTCTTTAGATTACTCCATCAGATCTTGCAAGTGAGGTCTCTTCGAAGGCCGATCGTGCTCAATACCCCGTCGATTCCATGCGGAATATCCAGACGACACTTCAGCTCGAGCTCTGTTCTGCACACAAGTATCTACCTTCAAGTTCTGCCATTTATTCCAAATTTGACGGACCTTTGCTTCCGGGAATTGCCCATCCGGACTAATCTCTATCACTTATGAACTGAGGTCCCCGTCCTTTGGTATAACTTGACATCTACCAAGCTGTCGAAGAGCTCTGTATGGGGCGTAAGGTTGGATACTTTTTAAACCCATGATCTAAAAGTGTGACCCTTCTGTCGGCATATAAATTACCTCGTCAAGAGGTAGCCAATCATATGTCCAATCAATCTGGCCGTCGGTCAATGATCGAAGATACGAAATCCAATTTTACTCCCTCTGGCAATTTAACTTCTTTCGTTCTCGTGTAAAATTCTTCAAGACATGTTATTCCATTCGGACCATAACTTGAGAACGAAGAATGATGGCATAGATATTCAATCAACCAAATCTGCAAAATCAAATTGCACCCCTCAAAGAAGTTGGCTCCTGCTTTGCATGCAGTCAAGGCACGGTAGATGTCAGCTAAAATCATTGGAGCTGAAGTACAATTGTCTTGTACTACCAAAGTGCTTGCTACCCCGGCAACCTTTATACTGATGTGCCCATCTTTTCTCGAAAATATGATAACTCCGAGAAATGCAACTAAGAAAGCAAATCGTCGATGCTCCTCCCACTTTGCTCGGTTGGACTTGCTACACAACTTGTTCGTAAAGTCGTTAAAACCCCCGACATGTCTGTACCTACTATAGATGAAGTTCAGGGAGCAAAATCCGTTGGCTAAATCCTCATTGTGGACATTCCTAGCAATTTTCAAAGAATCCAAAAAGCGATGCACCGTTACCGCTCTCGGAGATACCGGGTATTTTCCTTTCAGAGGGACCTCATTCTTCCCTATGTAGAAAGTGTCACACCTCCTTTTGGCGCGCTTACCCCGAGGGATAAACGTACAAGGGAGTTTTTCCAATTTAAGTGACAATATTCGAAATGGGATTATTTATTTATTTCAGAGTCGCCACTTGGAATAAATTATGGTGTCCCAAGTCACCAATTTATTTAAATCCCAAATCGAGGAAATTTTCGACTTTCCAAATGAAGTCTGTGAACCAGAAATTCTAAGTAAGGAATTCTGTTGACCCGAGGGAAGGTGTTAGGCACCCCCGGATCCCGTGGTTCTAGCACGGTCGCTTAAATTATTGTAATGGCTAAATATTTGATTTTTAAAAAATGTTCAATACTATAATGCAATTTTAAATCATTTACCGCGTTTGGTTATTTTTAAGAAAGAAAAAAAATGAACATTGTTATTGAGGGGCCCCGCAATTTTATTCCTTCTATTTAGCTAGGCTCGTAACATTTTTTATTTAAAAAAAAAGATAATCCTAAAGTGACTACATTTTTTCTATTTAGTTTGTCTCTAACAGAAAAGAAATGTCCTAAACAATTACATGCTTAAAAGGCTACTCTATATTACTACAAAAGGTGTTCCCTTGAATGACAAATTTATTCTTCAAATTATATAGCTAACTACAATTTGACAAAAAACTAAAAAAAATAGAAAATAACTACAAATATTGATCAACAACTTGCTTTTCTATTTCATTTCAAAACTTCAACTTCCAATTCGAGCTTACATCAACACATGGTTTTTAGAATGTGTACCTGGTTTTGAAAGGAATGGGAAAATGGCAAATCAACGGGGCGGTGAAAATACAGCAACAACAACAGTAACAACCAGCAGTAGCTTCAACACCTCAATCCCGAAAATCCCAGCAATACGGAGAAAAACAAAAAAAAAACCAGTAAAAAATAGAAAAGAGAAATATATTCCAGATTTTCTCTTTGTTTTGGCTTTCTAGCTTTGAACTCTTTTCACTTCTCAAAAGAAACTCTCAAAAATTGCATTGTTTTTGTGTATACTTTCGTATCCAGAATGTATATCGAGTGTATACTACAGCAGGAAATTTTTTTATTTTTTCTTTTCTTCCGATTTTTCCTCCCTTTTTTCTCTACCTCTTTTTCATAAATCTTCTCTTCTATTTATAGGCAAGAATTTCGAAAATTTTCAGATCTTTTTATTAAAAAGAATATATTTTTTAATTTAAAGAAAACCCACTAATCCATGTTTTCCTCTCCATGTTTTCCTCTCCATGTTTTCTTCCTTTATTTCCTTGCCCCCACTACTTTATGTTATGTGATTATGATTATTTTTGGCTAAAAATCTGAAATTTTCTTTTTGGGCCAAGGGGTTTTGGGTTGGGTAAGGGTGCTTAGGATTGGGCTTGTAACTTAATTTGCAAGATGGCCCAATCCAAATTTTTTCTATTTTGTTCTTCTCCATTATTCAACATCCTAATTAATAAAGCCCAAAATACTAAGATTAATTTATAAAAATTGAAAATTATCTTGAAATACTAATTAACTCATAATAATAATTATCACACAAAATTAAACATTAATAAAAATAAAATTGCACGATTTGGACATTAAATGCTTAAAAAATGCAAAAATACATATTTTTATGACTTTTCATTTCTGTAAAATAAACTTAATTGTAAACTTGAATTTTATATACATATGCAACATATTTTTTGTATATTTTATTTATTTAAACAAGCAAATATGCACAGATAAAAATGCAAATAATACAAGAAAAATAACACAAAATTCACAACAATTGCAAGAAAACTAAAATTATTTTATTTTGAATCTTTGGGAGTATTTCTCTTATAGGGCAAAAATCACGTGCTCACAGCTGCCCCTCTTTACTCGGAAACACGAAGAGTTTTCGTGCAAAGATAAGTGAGCGGATACGAGCGATTTTTGCCTATTCAAGCACTCCGTGTGAAGCAATTTGAAAAGATCTTGACCGAGCCTTTGCTTCGGGTGGCTTCCTACATATCCTGGGCTAAACAGGAATCAGGTCAATGTAGTTCGAGAAGTTTTGGTAGTCGGGACTACCATGGACTGAGATTTTGCTGTTACTGTTGCTATCATTGCTGCTGTTGCTGCTTACTACTTACCGACCTCCTTATTACACCAAAAGAGAAACGAAAGCTAAGCTAGCTATGCTATCAACTATGAATTACAAGATTCCTATCTATGATTCTCCTGCCCTCCTGCTGGCTCTGATGTTTCTTCACATGCTTCTTCTCTTCCGACAATTGTTATCTCGGCCTATCTTGATTGCCGAACTCCGACCGTTGGTCCCTTCATTGTGATCTTCGAACTATTTTCCTTCGAAGTTTGAATCTTTCTTTTCTGACCCTTGTTGCATTCCTTCTGATTTTGAACTTGGATTCGTGCTGAGGATTTCCTTTATACTCTATCACTTTCCGATTCTTTACTATCTTTATCAAATCTTAGAAATTGAGACGCCGTTTTGCTTTTCCGGCGGGCTTCTGACTTTATCGACAAACTCTAATCATAAATCGCCATTCCATTCTTCAGGCGGGCACCTGATTTTCAACAACTTCAAAATAATAACTCGCCACTCCATTCTTCAGGCGGGCTCCCTGACTTCAACTACAACTTCAAAACTAAATCGCCACTCCATTCTTCAGGCGGGCTCTCTGACTTCAACTACAACTTCAAAACTAAATCGCCACTCCATTCTTCGGGCGGGCTCCCTGACTTCAACTACAACTTCAAAACTAAATCGCCACTCCATTCTTCAGGCGGGCTCCCTGACTTCAACTATAACTTCAAAACTAAATCGCCACTTCATTTTTCAGGCGGGCTCCCTGACTTCAACTATAAATTCAAAACTAAATCTCCACTCCATTCTTCAGGCGGGCTCCCTGACTTCAACTATAATTTTAAAACTAAATCGTCACTCCATTCTTCATGCGGGCTCCCTGACTTCAACTACAAACTTCGAACTTCATCCCATCCCTATCATCTTCCATCGCTTCTTGCACCACTTTCTTCTTCCTGCATCACCTCTTAAACCATCATTTCTCCTAAATTACCTTGTTCTGGAATTGCTTTCCTCCTGGGTCGTGTTGTTTTCCCTCCGGACTGCCGGGGATATGTTTAGAATTATTTACTTGCCTGCTGAGGATAATGATGCTGGGAACATTTTTCTTCATTCCCTCCCTTCCTTTGACTCATGCGCTTGAATTTGTGCTGGGAACTCTTGTTGTAACCCTCTGCTTTATGGTGGGTTACTGGTTTCAAGACTTGCAATGTAAAGACTGAAGACATGCCTCTTGTTATACAGGTAGGCGCCTGTTTTTATTAGCAACTTTTGAATTTAAAATTCATTCTGGCAAATCAATAAAAATAAAACAAACATAAAATATCCTATTCAAGGGTGGATAGTCCCATCGTATCCTATTCGAGGGCGGATACTCCCATCGTATTCTATTCGAGGGCAAATACTCCCATCCTATTCTATTCGAGGGCGAATACTCCCATCGTATTCTATTTGAAGGCGAATACTCCCATCATATTCTATTCGAGGGTGAATACTCCCATCGTATTCTATTCGAGGGCGAATACTCCCATCGTATTTTATTCGAGGGCGAATACTCCCATCGTATTTTATTCGAGGGCGAATACTCCCATCGTATTCTATTCGAGGGAGAATACTCCCATCGTATTCTATTCGAGGGTGAATACTCCCATCGTATTCTATTCGAGGGCGGATACTCCCATCGTATCCTATTCGAGGGCGGATACTCCCATCGTATTCAATTCGAGGGCGAATACTCCCATCGTATCCTATTCGAGGGCGGATACTCCCATCGTATTCTATTCGAGGGTGAATACTCCTATTCGAGGACGGATACTCCCATCGTATTCTATTCGAGGGTGAATACTTCCATCATATTCTATTCGAGGGCGAATACTCCCATCGTATTCTATTCGAGGGCGAATACTCCCATCGTATTCTATTCGAGGGCGAATACTCGCATCGTATTCTATTCGAGGGCGAATACTCCTATCGTATTCTAATCGAGGGCGAATACTCCCATCGTATTCTATTCGAGGGCGAATACTCCCATCGTATTCTATTCGAGGGCGCATACTCCCATCGTATTCTATTCGAGGGCGAATACTCCCATCGTATTCTATTCGAGGGCGAATACTCCCATCGTATCCTATTCGAGGGCGAATACTCCCATGATATCAATGTTTGAGAATGAACAAACCCGAGACGTCCTGTTCGAAGGTGGACAAACCTGAAATACCCTATTTGAAGGTGGACAAACCTGATACGTCATCTTGAATTTCCTTCCTCGTTTCTCTGAGAAAATTTTCAACAACGGCAGAAAATTTTCTGCCCCAGTATTGGTGTTCTTCCTTGTGGCATGACTTTTCTGCTATCAATAGCACTTTCTTTCCCTGTTTCAAATCAAAGAAAATTTGTTAGTTCAAAACATTGTGAGCGGTTATGCCACTCCTGTGGGGTGGTTTTTTTCTTTTCTCCTTTCCCTCGCTCGGGGTTCCCAAAACTTATTGGGGAATGATTTCATTTGTTGGAGATGATATTCCTGCTGGGGATGGGTTTTTCCATTTATCCCTTCCCCGTTCTGTGTTTCTCAACTCACTGGGGTTTATTTTGTTGAAGATGAAATTTCCTTTCTTCCTTTACCACTCTGTGTTGCCCGACCACCTCGGAACTTGGTAACGATAACACTGCTGGGGGATTTTCATTTCCTCATAATTGGTATTTCACTCTTCTAAAGGTTGTTGGAGATGACACTGGTTCGAAGACCACTTCTCTTAAGACTTTCATTCTTCCCCAAGTGGGTATTGACTTCCAGAAAATTTTCAAACTGAAAAGAAAATTTTCTGCCCCAGTTTAATAATCTTCCTTACACCACACTTCTCTGCCATCAATGGCATTTCCTTGCCTTGCATAATAATTGGAAATTTGGTGGCAAGTTTTGAAGTCATTTCTCACTTGTTCTGACTAGACAGACTTTGATGGGGAATTTTTGATAAAAGGAGAAAGATAAAAAGAAACAAAAATAGAAGACAAAGGAAAAATGACTCTCTAACAAGAAATAACTATAAAAACTTATCAAACGCGAATACCAACTCTACTGGTCATGACATGCACATATGGCCTATCCTCCGTCGTTAATCGCCTTTTACAATTTCTGTCTTGTGATTTCCATTTGATTATCACATTTATTTGACTTGTAGTGCCCGAAGGGTTTTCACTTTCAAACCTCTTTCATTTTGGTTTTCTCTCAGCTTTCGTCGCCTTATGGTGCCTGTGAAGGTTTTCACCGGTAAGACTCTCTCATTTGTATTACTTTTAGCTGGGGATTGGGGTGACATTGCTAAGACTCTCTCGTAATTCATTTTTGCTGGGAATCAGAGTCTTTTCTGATGGGAATCAGAGTGTCATATTCTGATGAGACTCTCGTGTTTGCTTGACTTGGCCTCTTTTGAAGACTGGTCGGAAGGTCTTTCTTTGGACCATAATGTAGGATTTGGATAGGGCTAGAAAGAAAAGGTATTAAAGGCTCAAAACAAATCAACTTTGGGTTCAAAATTTACAACCTTCGGATCTAAATTTATTTATAATAAACACAATTTTTCTTTGCCCCAGTTTCTTACTTGGGGATTTTTATTTCTTTATTTACACTATGACCGAGCTGTGAAGCGCCTACGTATCCTTTTTAAGGAATCAGGTCAAACGTAGTTCCCAATTCCTTTTTTTTCATTTTTCTTTTTGTTTTTTTTTCTTTATCTTTTTGTTGTTTTCTTTTCTTTTCTTTTTCTTTATCCTTTTCTTCTCTTGTCTTTCAAACTTTGTTTCTAGTCTTTGCAACTAATTCCGAAGGAGGGGTATAAAAGATTTTAAAATAAGGCACAAAGGGTTGACGATGGATAAAATGTTTGGATAGCAGAACGAAATGCCTTCGTCATTCCAATCTTCAAAACATGCCAAGTTCAAACAACATATTCACGACATCTTCCGTTTGTGCCCTGATTGATAACCATATCGTCCATTCGCCTTTTCATCTATCATTTTAAAGTATTGCTGGACGACACTTTCATTTCAGTATCACGAGCGAACCCCGTCTTAGCATGACCAATTTTCCTTTAAGGGTTTCTTCGTGTTTTACCTGCCCCAGTCCCACATGATTCGGGCTCCAAATAATCTCAAATCATTTTTACTTCTTTTTAAAATGACCTGATTATCTTCCAATTGCTTCATGATTAACCCTTAATATTAGGCCAAAATTATGTGCGATGCCATGTCATTAGAGTCGTCGTTCGAACAAATGACAAATTTAAAGATAGAAAAACTAAACAAAAAGACGAACGGGGTAATAAAAGACCAAAAGTTTCACTAAACGGAGAATCGGTTCAAATACAAACAAGCAAACCAAAAATACAAACCTGAAACGAGACTTGATAAGACTAGGCAAACTGAAATGACCAAAATGGAAAGAAAGAGGGTTTCACTACAAGACAAAATCTAGGTCACAACCCTGGAAACAACTCGGACAAAAGAAATGACAACAAAACAAACCACCGAAAACTCATCCTGGTTACCAAGCATGACTTCTCATATACCAACTTCTGCCGATTGGTTTTGCTTTGGAATACAGATCGAGCTTCTTAATTTTCCCTTCCCTTGTGTATCAATTTGATCATATGGGTCTAAGGGTGAGCTGGCAATGGATTCTGATTAATGTTGGGTGCCTCTGGTGTCTGAACCTCGATCTTATTGGTGTCAATAAGATTTTGCACTGCATATTTCAGTTTCCAACATTTCTCGGTATCATGTCCGAGAGCCCCTGAACAATACTCACAGCTTACTGAGCGATCCACATTTGGGGGTAAGGGATTTGGCAATCTTGTCTCAATAGGAATCAACAAACCTATCTGCTTCAATTTGTGGAACAGAGCAGTATAAGTTTCTCCCAACTTAGTAAAGGTTCTGTGTGTCTTTTCCTTTCTGAAGGCATGATTCCCTCGGAAACCTGGTCCTGGAGGGTTATTGTAAGCCCTTGGTGGTGGTTATGTGTTTCGGGGAGGGTGATTTGGGTAGTAGGGTCTGGCTTGGTAATGAGGTGAAGGACCTTTCGATCTAGACCAAGTACCCTCCTCTACCGTTGCAACTTCTTCTCTTCTCTTCTTCCCGAATGCAACCCCTGTGCCATTCTGAATAGCTTGAGTTGTTGCTTTCAACGCGGAATAGCTCAAGATCTTATTGGACTTAAGTCCCTCTTCTATCATTCCGCCCATTTTGACCACCTCATTGAAAGATTTACCAACCGATGTCACCAAGTGACTAAAGTAAGTTGGCTCCAGTGTCTGCAAGAAGTAATCTACCATCTCGTTCTCTCTCATCGGTGGATCTACCCTTGCTGCCTGCTCCCTCCAGCGGAACCCGAATTCTCTGAAACTTTCGGCGGGTTTCTTCTCTAACTTTAGCAATGATAAGCGATTGGGGATTATTTCAAGATTGTACTGAAACTGGCCGATGAATGCTTGGGCCGGGTCATCCCATGTAAACCATCTGCTGGGATCCTGCCTGGTGTACCACTCAAGTGCAGACCCTCCCAAGCTCTGACCGAAGTAAGCTATCAGAATTTCATCTCGCCCTCCGGCTCCTCGCATTTTGCTACAAAAACCTCGAAGATGGGCTACTGGGTCACCATGCCCCTCGTATAGGTCAAACTTGGGCATTTTGAACCCGGCTAGCAACTGGACATCCGGGAATGGACACAGATCTTTGTAAGCGACACTGACTTGGTTGCCCAAACCATGCATATTCCTGAATGATTGCTCCAGGCTCTTAACTTTCCGAATAACCTCCTCATGTTCCAAGCTTTTAGGGTGTCTTTCCGGTTCTGCCGGGTTATCCCAGTGAGGGGTGTGTGAATGCGGTTCAGGAGCCTTAAAGGTAGGCTCGGGATCATAACAATGATTGTCATGTATTTGGAAAAGCGGTTCACTGGACGACTTATGTAAAGTAGCAGATGGAGGTGCCACAAAAACAGGGGTGACCGGAGGAGGAGTATTTTGTCTAACTGGTGGAACCTGGGATGTATAAGGGTTTTCCCCTTGATAATATGGATAGATCGGTGCACTTGTCGAGGGGTCAATGGGCGGACGCTCCGGAGCTGGTGTAAGAGTATGAAGGTTTGGTGATGACTGTCCCCTAGCCCAGGCTAGGTGCATCTCTGCTATTTGCTGTCTCAACCGATCCACCTCCTCTTTCATAATCTGTATCTCTGTTTTCTCTCCGTCGAGACTTTTGCTGGAACTAGACATGCTTGCTAGAATTTGACCTTTTGATCTAGTATGGTAATGGTGATTGGCAAGAATATTCTATCAAGCCAACCGCTAAACTTTCTGAAAATGCAACAAACTTGTAAGCTCACAGAGTTTAACAGATATGTTATCGCACGTTGGATGCAATGCACCTAGTCAATTAACCATTTCTATATGTATTCACCGCATGCGTCATTCCAGCTTTTCCTTTTCAATTATCCTTGAAAACCTTGCTTGTTATTAACCTCCATTTTTTTTTTCAAATTGGAATAAAAACCTTGTTTTTTTACATACACGGCCTTTCAGCGCCTCGGGGACGAAGATTATAAGGCTGTGAGGGTCTATTGACCAAAAAATCTACAAAACGACCCAAAAGTGGCCGTTTATGCAAAGTCAGCCTTCCGGCGTCCCTTTCGGGTCCATTCGGCTATTTTTTTTTGAAAACAGCATCACTTTTATTTTATTGACAAAATTAAACACACATTTTTTTGATTTTTTTTTTAAAAGGGGTGGTAACCCAAACTTTATTTTGAGGCTACGGCCTTTCAACATTTCCACATGGAATATTTCAAGGTATTCAAAAAGAAAAAGAAAAGACTTCAAAGTGGCCATTTTTGCAAAAACAGCCTTCCGGCGTCCTTTCGGAACATTCGGCTATTTTCAAAAACAGCGTTACTTTGATTTTATTGAAAACTAAAACTTCGACATTTTTTTTTAATTTTTTTTTAATTTTTTTTTGATGGGGTGGTTGGACCCGATGAGGGTTGCCTACGTATCCCACCTAATGGGGAGAATCAAACATGCGTAGTTCGGTTATAAAGAACCAAATCATTTTAAGAAAAGAAAACAAAGTATTTTTAACAGCATTTTTTTTACTAACTTATTTTTCATAAAATTAACAAAATTTATTGGGAATTTGTTTTTCATTTTTCAAAAATTATTTTCAAAGAAACTAAACTATCTTTCGTAAAATTAAGAAAATTTATTTGAAAATTTTTTTCTTTTGCACTTTTCAAAAAAATGTTTTCAAAGAAACTAACTATTTAAAATTAACAAAATTTATTCGGAGATTTTTTTTTTCATTTTGTTTTTCAAAAATTATTTTCTAAGAAAAAACATACCATTTTCCATAAAATTATTTTGATTTTTCACCTTGACATCTTCCACTTCTTACCCTTCTTTTTTTTAATAACAAACCGGTCGGCATGTAAGATCGAAACAAATAAATGCACAGACAAAGATGCAACAAGTTGGTCTTTTGTTTCAGGTACACCTGTCCTAGACAGGCCCAACCCCTGTGTTGAGCCTCCTAAGTCAAATATGCACATGATGCAAATATACGTTCCTATCGGGGATCCGGCATAAGGTTTTGTTATTCTAAGTCATCATCCTGTTGGAAAAAGTGTCTAGACTGGCTTTAAATCGAGCGGACAACTCGAGTCGAGGAGTGTCAGTGCACCGGTAGCATGGCTTTCCGGCTTAATTGACAATACTCCCCGCCTAAACATGTGTGACTACAAATCCTTCACCGGGTGCCAAGCACCACAGCTATCTTGAGAAAAACGGGCTATGTCCAGCAAATGCCCGATATTATATTTCAACGAGACTCAGAAGAGAAAAATGGGTATCGGCACAATTTATATACAGTTCACAAAATATCAAAGCGGTAAAAGCAACATTTAGCATATTAAATATAAACATGTAATAAATCAGATAATAAATAAGCCAAATACAATAATTATTCAAAGCTCGAATTCTTAAATCCCGAACCAGTGGTTCTGGGTTTGAAGGTCGTACCTGTCACACCTCCTTTTGGCGCGCTTACCCCGAGGGATAAACGTACGAGGGAGTTTTTCCAATTTAAGTGACAATATTCGAAATGAGATTATTTATTTATTTCAGAGTCGCCACTTGGAATAAATTATGGTGTCCCAAGTCACCAATTTATTTAAATCCCAAATCGAGGAAATTTTCGACTTTCCAAATGAAGTCTGCGAACCAGAAATTCTAAGTAAGGAATTCTGTTGACCCGATGGAAGGTGTTAGGCATCCCCGAATCCCGTGGTTTTCTGTTGACCCGAGGGAAGGTGTTAGGCACCCCCGGATCCCGTGGTTCTAGCACGGTCGCTTAAATTATTGTAATGGCTAAATATCTGATTTTTAAAAAATGTTCAATACTATAATGCAATTTTAAATCATTTACCGCGTTTGGTTATTTTTAAGAAAGAAAAAAATGAACATTGTTATTGAGGGGCCCCGCAATTTTATTTCTTCTATTTAGCTAGGCTCGTAATATTTTTTATTTAAAAAAAAGATAATCCTAAAGTGACTACATTTTTTCTATTTAGTTTGTCTCTAAAAGAAAAAGAAAAGTCCTAAACAATTACATGCTTAAAAGGCTACTCTATATTAATACAAAAGGTGTTCTCTTGAATGACAAATTTATTCTTCAAATTATAAAGCTAACTACAATTTGACAAAAAACTAATAAAAA
Source organism: Nicotiana noctiflora (assembly GCA_032618575.1). Lineage (NCBI taxonomy): Eukaryota > Viridiplantae > Streptophyta > Magnoliopsida > Solanales > Solanaceae > Nicotiana > Nicotiana noctiflora. The sequence goes on from JASVEL010002928.1 coordinate 74,657, forward strand.
TAGAAAATAACAACAAATATTGATCAACAACTTGCTTTTCTATTTCATTTCAAAACTTCAACTTCCGATTCGAGCTTACATCAACACATGGTTTTTAGAATGTGTACCTGGTTTTGAAAGGAATGGGAAAATGGCAAATCAACAGGGCGGTGAAAATACGGCAACAACAACAGTAACAACCAGCAGTAGCTTCAACACCTCAATCCCGAAAATCCCAGCAATACGGAGAAAAACAAAAAGAAACCAGTAAAAAATAGAAAAGAGAAATATATTCCAGATTTTCTCTTTGTTTTGGCTTTCTAGCTTTGAACTCTTTTCACTTCTCAAAAGAAACTCTCAAAAATTGCATTTTTTTTGTGTATACTTCCGTATCCAGAATGTATATCGAGTGTATACTACAGCAGGGAATTTTTTTTATTTTTTCTTTTCTTCCGATTTTTCCTCCCTTTTTTCTCTACCTCTTTTTCATAAATCTTCTCTTCTATTTATAGGCAAGAATTTCGAAAATTTTCAGATATTTTTATTAAAAAGAATATATTTTTTAATTTAAAGAAAACCCACTAATCCATGTTTTCCTCTCCATGTTTTCCTCTCCATGTTTTCTTCCTTTATTTCCTTGCCTCCACTACTTTATGTTATGTGATTATGATTATTTTTGGCTAAAAATCTGAAATTTTCTTTTTGGGCCAAGGGGTTTTGGGTTGGGTAAGGGTGTTTAGGATTGGGCTTGTAACTTAATTTGCAAGATGGCCCAATCCAAATTTTTTCTATTTTGTTCTTCTCCATTATTCAACATCCTAATTAATAAAGCCCAAAAATACTAAGATTAATTTATAAAAATTAAAAGTTATCTTGAAATACTAATTAACTCATAATAATAATTATCACACAAAATTAAACATTAATAAAAATAAAATTGCACGATTTGGACATTAAATGCTTAAAAAATGCAAAAATACATATTTTTTATGACTTTTCATTTCTGTAAAATAAACTTAATTGTAAACTTGAATTTTATATACATATGCAACATATTTTTTGTATATTTTATTTATTTAAACAAGCAAATATGCACGGATAAAAATGCAAATAATACAAGAAAAATAACACAAAATTCACAACAATTGCAAGAAAACTAAAATTATTTTATTTTGAATCTTTGGGAGTATTTCTCTTATAGGGCAAAAATCACGTGCTCACAGAAAGCAATCTCCTCCAGAGTAGGAGTGAGTTCAAAATCCGGAAGAAGTAGTACATTGTGTGCAGGATCCCAATACGTGACCAATGCTCTAATTATGTCGCCCCGGAGAATTATGTCCAATAACCCCGTGAGATCTTTCAAGTAACCTTTGATCCAGTTTTGACTTTCTGTTTCCATGTCGTGCCACCATAGTCTCAGCTCCAAAGGGATTTTATTCATTAAGGAGAATGGTTCATTCGACATTGTGCTCATCGTGCACGTTTATTAAGGCGATTTTATTTAGAAAAGAGAAAAATCTTTTTTAATGCAAATTTTCATTTTTTGAAAGAGACATGACTCTCGAAGTGGCCATTTTTGCCAAAACAGCCTTCCGGCATCCTTTCGGAACATTCGGCCGTTTCCAAGAATAGCAATCACTCCGATTATTTGAAAAGAAAAATCTCTTTGGTCGTTTTCTAAAAGGTGTGGTTGGACCCGTTCAAGGGTTGCCTACGTATCCCGCCTAATGGCAAGAATCAAACCTGCGTAGTTCGGTCAGATTAGTTGACCAATTATTTCAACAACAAAACCATTTTATTTTTGAATTTTCGGATTTTCCGAATGCGCATTTTCACTAGTTCTTATTTCTCTTTCTTTTTTTCTTTTCAACAATTTTTCTATCTTCGGGAATTTCGCCGGTCCGCATAACGATCAAGGACAATAAAATGCAACACATAATATGCTCGGTCTTTTTCAAATACCGGGTCACCTGTCCTAGACGGACCCAACCCCTGTGTTGAGTCCCCTAAGTCAGATATGATTCAAATAATCGTCCTAGACCTATGTTCAACATCTTATAGTTTCATAGAATGCTAGACCGTGTACCCGAGCGGACAACTCGAATCGAGGAGGGGGATACGTACCGGTGACTCGCGAAGTCAATCGGCTTTGTAACTTATCCGGCCTCTATTTTCTTAATTTTTTGGGTAACTTAACAGAAAGGGGAGTCTCAACCAGTAAGCACATCCCCGGGAGTGAAGAAGAGAAGGGTTTTCGGCACATTGTTTATATGCAATCCATGTAGCATCAAAGCGATAAAGCACATAACATGTTGTTCAAATCGTATAGCGAAATCAAATAACATCAGGAACGGCAATTCTAAGGAACTCGAGTTCTTAAACCCTGAAACCGAAGTTCTGGGTTGGGTTCCCCAGTAGAGTCGCCAGAGTTGTCACACCTCCCTTTTTTTGTATTTTTTTCTTTTCTTTTATGTATTATTAAAAATACTTAATTTCCTACTTACACTAATTATCTAATAGTTTTTGCAATTTTTCTACTATTTTTCCCTTAATTTCCGTTATTAAAGCTATTTTTGATGATTTTCTTCTTAAAACTAACTAATTCAAACAAAGTAAGTAATTAACCTTTTTTTTTGATTTTTCTAATTTCAATTATTCAAACACAAAATGTAGCCAATTTTCAAACAAGGCATGCAATTACACTCAAAAATATATATTTTTAATTTTGGAACTTATTACCTGGTGCAAAAATCATGTGCTCACAACGAGATAACTACCCAACCGACACCATTACGAGAAGCGTTAAAGCAATTTGCACGTAGGAAATACTGGCAGTTATTGCAGCCATAGAATGGCTTATTTCTATTGCTTGGTTTCTCACAAGCATTGCATGTGAGAGTTTCAGCTTCAGCTGCAGAGGCGGATCTATGTAGAAGGAAAGGGGTGGTACGCCACCTAGTCTCTCCGGTAGAATTTCATATTTGTATTGGTATTATACTGATAATTCATGTTAAAATAGTATATAATTGAAGCGTGGCACCCTGAGTACCAAAGATAAGGTAGGTGCCAGAGTCCAGCTGCTTCCTGCCAGGCCCAATGCCCAGGATCTACTCCCTATCACTCGTTTTCTAACAAAGCCTATTTACTTTTTTCTTGTTCCTTCTTTTCCAGATTTTTCTTTACTTCTCTTCTCTTAGTTTTTTAATTTCCTATTTTCATCTTTGTATTCTCTCTCTGTACAGTCTATTTTTTTAGTAATTAAATTATAAAAAGTATATTTATTTTTGTTTTCCTTCTCTAAATCTCAAATTTTAAAATTTTATTGTGCTTTTAATCATTTTTCTTTTGATCTAGTCAATGTTATTTTTTCCTTGGAGGACTAATATTTTTTAGTTTGGTTATCACGTGTGTCTTTATGCACTAAAAAATCTTATAAACCGAACCGAACCGATTTAACTTAAAACTAAGTGAACTAGCTAAATGTACACCTTAATTCGACCTCCTTTGACTAGAGGTAAGTTTACATTAAAGATAGTGGCACCCGTAACCATCAAATCCTGGATCCGCCTCTGTTTAGCTGGATTCATAAGTTTCAAGTTGTGAGGGTGGCTGAAGTGTTGTTTACCTTGAGAAGTTAAATCTCTACTCTGATTCTGTCTTCCTATTGATTTTCCTTGTAATTTTGTTAGATAAGGATCGATATATTGGAGAGCTAGAAAGTCCAGTGATTACACAATTTCGTATTTGTATTTATACCTATTTTTTTACTATACTATGATAATATCAACTTGGCCATGTTTTTTTCGTATTTATTGTGATATGCAGTTGTGTTTTTGGTTTGTCCGCTTTCAGGACAACATTAAGGTTGGTTATGTCAACTATTTCAAGCAAAAGCTCCACTGCAGCAAAATATTAGTTCTTGAATTTCCTTAAAGCGAACTTTCAGAGAGAGGTTGAAAATAATGGTTGGGGTGGTTAATCCGGAAGAGCTTGTATCCAGTTCAACAGAAAGGAAGCTTTTGAATAGTTACAACGAGAAGCTTGTGCTTTCCTGCCCTCAACACAGCTTTTATCAGGTGGATATTCCATGATTTTCTTAATCTATTAAGCCAGTTTAGCAATATTCAGCTAGCTCTTCTTGAACAGCAGAATTACTGAATTATATTTACTTGTTCTGTGTTAATTGCAGGGCCTGAATTACTTTGAGATTGATCTTGACATTCATCGTTTCAACTACATAGCAAGAAGGGGACTCGATGCTTTCAGAGATCGCTTACAGCATGGAATACTGTATCTTGGTCTAACAATTCAGGTTTCTTGCTATTCTACTTTAATTTGAGTTTAAATTCTATATGTTGGCAGTGTAAACAATGTTTACACAATCATATCACATATAAGGTAATTAGAAGTGAATCCATATGATAAAACATTAACTGGAAACCTTAATCCTGTTACTAACACTTGAGGTCACTGTCTATATGATAAAACATTAACTTAAAACCTTCTTGTTTTCTGTTCTTAAAAAATAGAAATTGAGCTGATGTTGTTGCCTTATAAATGATGTGCTCTCGTCGCGTATTGATTAAATCTCACAGGTACAAAAGCCAGAGGAGCTGCCAGAGAAAGTGCTAGCTTGTGTGAGGTTAAACAAGATTGATTTTGTTGATCATGGACAAATTCCAACGCTTATGAGCATCGACGAAGATTTAGGATTTGATTATTTGGCTTTAGCTTTATTACTATTTTACTTTTAAAAAAATATGCCATGCTTGCCTCCACAGTTTCTATAAACACATGTTTCCTTTTATTTTTGGTCATCATTAAGTTATTAATAAAAGAACTTTGAACTATTCTTAATTTTAATCATAGGTCACTCAGGAAGTTTCTTGATAGATTAACAGACCAATTATGGATAGAGAAACTCGAGTAAAGATAAAAAGAAGAGGAAAGAGAAGACGTGTAACATTTGCTAATGACTAACCTCGAGTGTTACTGCCAGCGGATGGGCGATTGATTGGTTGAATAGCATCTGGTTGTGCACGAGCACTGAATATTAGCATATCAGGATCAAGTCTTAAATCGAGGTTGAGACGTTGAAGTCGTGTAACGACATTCATCGTAATATCTTGTTCCATAGCAACCTTTTGTGCATTGAGCTCTTCCAACATTTTTTCCTTTTGTGCATTGAGCTTTTCCATCAATTTTTGTTGCATCCTCTCTTCTATTTTCTCCATTTTTTGTTCCATTCACTCATTAGTAGCATTTACAGAGGATCCAAAATCTCCTTTTTTCTTTTTTAAGAGAGTCTTATTAACCCCTCGTCCATATAATCTTACCCGACCTGGGTGCTCAGGTCCCATGACAGATGCAAATGCGTCAACTGAATCACTTCCATCTCCACTTTCTTGATTTGATTGGATCCTCTCCATTTCAGCCTACAAACCATATGCAAGAAAATAGAGTTTAAGTAAATAAAACTAAGACGATAATAAAGAAGAAATAAATATTCACAACAAACTTTAAATTAGAACTTTCTTACAATTTTACTAATTGTATTCTCATAGGAGTCTTTGTAAACTCGGCCAGGTTTTCTTTTTCTTGTGGCCACAAAGATGTCCTTACTTGATAAAGTATCCGAAGTATCAGTCATTTCTTTCTTTTTTTCCTAATAACATGAAAACTGGTATAATAATCTTTTCATGCAAAGTTAGCCAGTTCATATTTTAGAAAAAATAAGAGAAAAAAATCAAACCTCGATGATTCTAGCAAAGCAAAACTTGTTTTGCAGTATGTGGATGTTTCAACTTTTTTCGATTTGCGATATTGGTTTCAGACGTTTTCTGCAAATAACAAGCAAAGATTGACAACAAAGTTACTTATATAGAGGGCATGGAACAGTTACAAAGGTGACTTCCTGCTATTAACTTATTATTGGTAAATAATTTACTACAGAATAGAAAAAAAGGGTGAACATTCCTTATTATATCTCCTACAAAGTTGGCAAAAGTTGGATGTAATTACCTTGGCGGCATCAGAGTTCCAATATTCAAGAAGATCTTTAAAGTGAGACTCCGGAACATCTTTTGGCCTATTCTCCATTCGAAGCTCGTCATTCTCATATGCTTCAAAGTGCTTTCTCTTTAACCGACTTTTATACTTTCTCCAAGCAGGACAAACTGAATCAAAAACCCAATTCTTCGCCTCTTCAGGAATGTCATATTTTTCGTACAAATTTAGTGCAATTAGGTTAATATGAGAAATATGAAATATTATCGACACTTATTTTAACATTAGGAAGTTCAAACCTTGACATATTTCCAAATATCATTTTTTGTATCTACTTTCCTCCAATCAAATACATTAAGAGGACAAAATGTCTCATTCCTTCCCAATGTTCCGAGAAAGCTACCCAACTCTTTTACAACTTTATCAGTAGGACCAACAGGTTGATTTAACTCATTTAGTACGATTATTTTACGATCCTTCCTACCATGCACACTTTGCATTTGAGTAGGGCCTCTTTTCCTTTTTGGCGCGGGAGGGCCTGCACTAATACAAAACAAGGATAATCACCAATTACCACTGTTAGTTACTTTTGTGATTAAAATTTATATATACTTGCCTGGTTCCTCATATTGTTCAATTGCTTCATGATTGGTCGAATCTTGAGATGGTCCATGCACAGATTGTGATGTAGGAGTGATGGAATCCATTGGAACTTGCCGCACTTGTTCTTGCACTCCTTGTGCTGTAGAAGAGGTAGAAATCAATGGCACTTGCCGGACTTTTTCTTGCAATTGAGATCTTTGCGAAACCTTCTCAGCTTTTGATTGTCTTTCTTCATTTTCATGAAAGGTTCTTTTTGTTGACAACGACTGATTTTGCAAAAATGCAAGTGATCGAGATTCTGATTGTATTTCTTCATTTTCATTAGACCTTATAGCTTGAAAGGTTCTTTTTGTTGTCAACGACGAAACCTTTTGATTTCGCAAAGAAGCAAGTGATCTAGCTGGAATGCGGTTGGATATTTTTTTGTTTTTGCTTGAGCACCCTTTTTGATTCATGCTGCTACCATTGAACAAAGAAAAACATGAGATTATGATTTGTAAGCAACAAGTGCATCAAGAGGTCAAGTACTGTCATACCTGTGCTTATAGTAAAGGTAATGAAGAGTAGTTTGGAATTGCACATGATTTATATCATTGTAACTTTTCCTTGTGTTCTCTCTAAAGTGTTCTTCCTGTGCATGAGTATGTGCAATGTGTGGAAAGCAAGTTCTTGACACCAAGCTATACAAATAGAGCAACGTATGATATGAACATGAACAATCTAACTTGGCTGTTACCTCAGCACTCTTATCCTAGAAAACTATTCTTTCTTTGTGAATGTTATCAAATGTGATGAGAAGCAATTAGTCCTGTATAATGCTTAAAGAGCTGCAGTGATTGAGGAGCTAGAAATTGATCTTTGAAAACATTAATTCAGTCAATCTTCATTACCAATCAAAAAAAATATGAAAAAGAAAATTAGACAGTCTTCACAATTATTATTTTGTGCTTTGGTCTCTCCTACCTTTCGCCCACTGCCTCTTGTATAGACAAGGGGTTGGATTGTCATTGATGAGTATCCTGAAAGGTTTAAGGGCAATGCTCTTAGTTATGTAACTAATTTCGTGAAAAATTGTGGCTTATGAGGAACCCGGATAGTTTAAATCTTGTTTGCAGTAGATAAATAGCAAAGGAACTAAAAAATTTCTTAGATTAGCCTTTATTATTAGCAATTGGAAAGCAAAATAACCAATTAGCAGGAATGTAATTAATGGAAGAGGGGTGATCTGAATCTGGCAATTAGAGTGACTCAACCAAAATTTTCAAACCCTCAATACACTGTGGTAAGGGAAAATATGATGCTATAATCTGCAATATTAACAACAAGAGCAGTTCTGTCAAGAAACAGTCTTTAATTACATTGAGAGACGACAAAACAAAAAAAGAACCTTCAGAGCATGTAAAAGTCTTCATCAGAGCATCAATTAGTACTTCATATGTCAGATTTGTTATCAGGCAGATGCTTGTGTTGTTTACATCACCAAAGCAAACTAATACGAGAACTAAGAAACAACTCCTCTTTTTCCTTATCCTTTCTGACCAAAAGCTTCAGAAAGTAGACCTTTATAACCATTGAATTGTTTGGGCTCTGCCTAGCTTGTCTGCAACTATAAATGTTTATTTCTCATGACTGATCAATTATATAAGATATATGACTTTTTCATGAAGAATATGTTCTTTGAAGTGGAAAGTCAAGCTGGATTTCTTGTAGTATTACCCCTCAATGGTTATCAATGCAACCCATTCACAAGGGCTATCATTACATTGGGAAAGTTTCACATGATTATATAGCGTTACCTTTTCTTTAACTCCACATTAACAGCAGAAAAAGCAACATCTACAACTATTGCTTTTTAGGATGCAATCTGTAGTTCCAAATTATAATTTTGATATCTAGATTCCATACTTTCAGGAGGATAGTATTATAAATAAAGATGTAATACATAGAATTAGAATAGGATGACTGAAATGGATGAGTACTGCCATAGTGTTATGCAATCGGCAGATGCCTAATAAAGTGAAATGGAAGTTCTATGGAACGGTTGTGAGACTAGCAATCTTATGAATGATGCCTCATATCTGCATTTAGAATACTTATAAATTCATCATCTTTAAAGTCCATGCTAATATTCTTAGCATTGAGGTGGTCTATGTCTGACTTAAATTCCTTCAGAAGCTGCTGTCCACTTAAATGATCTCGTCTCCGCAATAAACAATTTTCTGAAGCTAATTGGCAGACAACGATCTCATCGACTGTGTCAAAGATATTCTTTCTGTGCATTTTCTGATTAAGCTTTATCCAAGCACTCTTTTTATTGTGTCCATATTCTGGCACGTTGTGTTCCTCCACTTTCTCAAATGATATTGATATTCCTCTCAAGGGAATTTATAAATCAAGTCATGGCGTAGAGGAAAGAATTGATTGTTCACCAGCTCAAACTGCACATTCTAATGATGGGGGTAAGTTACTATATTTTTCTCTCAACTTGGGTTTTGATAACTACTCGTCAAGAACTTTACTACTAAATTGGCATCCAAGGATACAACCTCTTCGAAGAAGAGACTGGAGATGTGGGATACTGAGACTAGCGGGGTACAACCCCTGAAGAAGTTGAAAAGTAGAAAACATGTTTCTTTTGCGTTGCAGAATCAAGATTTTCCCGAGCACACCAGAGATAAAGGATGTGAAGCAAAGTGATTCTGGATTTCTGATTGTTGAGGTAATATGTTATTATAGGGCTCATTCATCTGTGTCTATTCTATTATATAGAATCTGGTAACAGACATATGCATATGATACATGGGTTAACAGAATACCATCAACCATATGCTTTTTCTGAACTCATATGGCAAAAACTAAAGTGAGATACACCTATTTCTGATGGTAAGACAGACTTATAGCAATAATCACTGTTTAAGTTTAGTAGGAACATTGAAAATAATGAGATAGATTAAATATCTGACGTAAAGAGCAATCGCCTGGTCAAGTAATGCAGAAACGTTCTTTCTCTGATCACCTGGACAGGAAATGCAGAAACGCACTTTCTCTGATCACTCAGGAGTTAAATAACCTTCAAAACAACAATATCACATGACATATCAATAACAACACTAAAGAATAACCATGATGTTGTAAGACATTTAACAGACAGATAACAATCTCCCTAAAAAGAAAATGAAACGGAATTAGAAGTGATCGACAACCCAAAATATAATATTAAAATATATAAATGCATTATTACTTACTCTAAAAAGAATATATTTAAAAGAATTTCAGAACTTTCTTATTTAATCATCTGCTTCCATCCAGTCCCAATCAGTATCATCAAGCCCATCCCCCTTTTCCGGTTCTTCCGATTCTATAGTCATATCATGCGAATGTTGTGCGTTAGTTGGAATATTAACAATATCAACGGGTAGATCTTCTTTTGACCATCTAACGTCAACATCAAGTAATCTAGAGGAGGAACCAATGTCATTATTAGGTTCCCTTCAAAATGTGTCTTCAATATTGAGACAATTCTCTTCCTCTAGATCATACAAATCAACAGGTACTTTATTTCTTGCATAATAAACATCCTTTTCAGTTGGATCCTCCACATAAAAAACTTGATAAACATGTGATGCCAACACAAAAGGGTCATCTGTACTGCATAATCTATTGAAGTACACCCGAGTTAACCCATAATCATCTATTTCATTACGAAACCAATCATATCTAAATAGTACAACGCTAAAACAATCCCAATAATCAACCTCAATGATATCCCGAATAGCTCCATAATATATAACCTCACCATCGATGGGATTTGGGTCCCTAGCACTAGCAAAACTATCAGTTGTTGCCAATAAAGTCACTCCACTATTTGAGTCTTGTCTCGGGAATCCCGTTCTTTGGTATGAAAATGGTTTCCATTAATAAAATATGGAGTATATCTTTTGGCAATCGTATTGGGTCCTTTGGCTAGACATCGTAAATAATCTGGCACTACAATATGTTTAACTTTCTCATAAACCAATTACTGAATTCCCGACTATGATTCCTTGCTCTTTCTCATGCATTTGATCTACTGTGACTAACAATTAAATTCTTATGTTCCTTACAATCATGATATTTCAAGTTTAATCATTTAATAAATAAATATAAAATATAAATAAACATATATAAAATTATCTTACTCGATAAACTTTTTCATTTCTTCATCTCCAATATGGAACAAAGCATATCGATGTGCTTCAAAAAATAACTGTGAATCCATGAGAATTTTTTTCTTACTTCCAATTGGATGGCCTATATTAGGAAATAAAGGTGACAAATTTTGAGAGCACTCATCATCTACAGTTTGGTACCTACTGAATTTTGTCTTCACGCCATCATGTAGGTATCTTGAACAAAAAGTCAAGCACTCGTCAGCCAAAAACCCCTCTGTTATTGACGCTTCTGGATAAGCTCGATTGCGTACAAACGCCTTGTACTTACATAGGTTTCTCTCAATGGGATACATCCAACAAAGATGAGCCGCCCCCAAGCTTAATTTTATTCACCAAATGAACAGGCAAATGTAGCATTATGTCAAAAAATATTGGATAGAAATTTTTTTCAAGCTCACATGTTATTTCAACAATTTCAGACTGCATCTTTTCAAGATCTCTTTTCCGTATGACCTTGCTACATATAGATTTAAAGAAATTTCCCAACCTAATCAAGGCCAATGAAACATTATTGGGCAACACTTTTCTAACAACAACCTGGAGCAAGTAATGCATCATAAAGTGAGCATCACGACTCTTGTACCTTGATATTTTCATCTCCTTCAAATGCACGCGTTCTGAAATATTCGAAGCACACCCTTTTGGTAATTTAGCATTTTTCATGACGGTACAAAATAAATTTTTTTGTCTTGGTTCCATGTAGAAACAAGATTTCGCCAAATTTATAGTTCCATTATTGTTTGTTTTTGGTTGTAGCTTCTTTCTTATCCCCATTTCTTGCAAGTCATAGCGAGAATTTTCATGGTCCTTTGACTTTTCATCTATTTCCAATAACGTCGCGAGCAAACTATCACATATGTTTTCTCAATGTGCATCACATCAAGATTGTGCCTCAATTTGTTATGCACCCAATATGGCAATTCAAAAAAAAATGGATCTCTTTTTCCATGGACCCTTAGCACTCCGAGACCTTTTTTAGTTCCCTTTCCTAAGATATTGTTGAATTCAATCAGCTCTTCAAACACTTCCTCACCCGACAAAGGAGGAGGTGCAAGTTTGTGCTCCTCTTTACAGTTTAAACGACTTCTTATCTCTTCGAAATGGATGATCAAGAGGCAAAAATCTTTGATGACCCAAGTAACACATCTTGTGACTATGTTTGAGATATTGAGAGCATGTGCCATAATTGCAAGTGGGGCATGCCAATTTTCCCTTAGTGCTCCATCCTGAAAGCATAGCTAATGCTGGAAAATCACTAACTGTTCACAATAAGGCAACACGCATTCGAAAAGTTTGGTTGGTTACAACATCAAATATGTCTATCCCTGTTTCCATAGTTCCTTCAATTCTTCAATTAATGGTCGTAGGTACACGTCTATATCATTTCTTGAAGACGATGGAACTGGAATGATCATAGACAACATTATATACTCTGGCTTCATGCAAATCCACGGTGATAAATTATAGTTCATTAACATAACATGCCACGTGCTATGAGAAATGCTCATCGTATGAAACGGGTTGAAACCATCAGTTGAAAGACCCAAACTAACATTACGAGGATCGCTAGAGAAATCTGGGTGCAAAGAATCAAAATCCTTCCAAGATTCCCCATCAGCAGGATGTCTTATATTCCCATCATTAAGTCGTTCATTAGCATGACATCTCATCATAGCAACCGTTTCAGGACACATGAATATCCTCTGAAGCCTAGGCTTTAAAGGAAAGCACCTTAAAATTTTGTAGGGATTTTAGAGCTTGCATTATTCAAAGAACCAACATACTTCCATCTTGAAGACCCACAAATAGAGAAATTATCGGCCTTCTCATTTTCTTTCCAAAATAACATGCAATCATTGGGACATGCATGTATTTTTTCATAATGAAGACCCAAATCTTTTATCTTGTTTTTAGCCTTGTTGAAGGATTCTGGTACCTGAGCAAAGGGAAATGCCTCTTTTATCAACTCTAACAAATATGAGAAAGCCACATTACTCAACCCGTGCAAGGATTTAAGCAAGTACAACTGAATAGTGAAACTCAGTTTACTGAAATTTTCACACCCCGGATATAAGTCTTGTTTTCCTTCCTATAGTAATTTGAAAATTTTCCTTGCATCTTCAGATTTTCTTTCCCCATCCCCTTCTTCATCCCATGCATAACCATCTATATTTCTAAATATATCATGAAGCATTCCATCAATATCGTCACGCATGTTAGAACCTTCATCGTCATTGCTTGGAGAAGGTGTATTTCTCGAGGAAATTCCCTCCCCGTGGAAACCCATTTGGTATAACCATCAACAAACCCATGAACAACTAAATGATCTTCTACCACATTTCTATAATGCCAATAGCGATTAATGCACTTTTTGCAAGGACATAAAATTTCATTTCCTTGGGCGGCTCGTTCAAATGACTTATCAAGAAAATTATTCACTCCACCTATATACTCATCCGTCCATCTAAGGAGATTCATCCAAATTTTATCACCATAATCCATGGATATCCTATATAATTTATTCAAATCACCGAAATTAGTATTCAAGGTAAGCAAGATCCAGGGATCAAGAATGACATACTTGGAGGTAAAAAAAAAGAATCAACCTTTTTAGACAAGACACAAACAGATGTAGGATAAGGGATTGTGAATAACAATTATTCAATTAAATATCCTCCTTCCCAACATTGTAACACACATTAGCATAAACATACTATACTACAATTCTATCAAGATCTCCACAATACTATATTATTTCGTTTCTCTGAAAATGGTAAGATGAAAAACACCAAAAAGGAAAAAACACAATAGTCATCTTAAACAATATTTCCGAAACATAAAGAGAATATGACAGAGGCTAGCCATCTTAAAGAATCAGAGGAGTAGAGAAGAGAAGAAATTCTTGATTCATATGCATGTATATGTTTTCACCAAACAAAAGATCCTACTTCAGAAACACATTACACAACTAGCAATCACTTCAGTACACTCCCATATTTAGCAAAACATAGATTCTACAACAAGTCAGTAGTCACATTTATCAACAAAAAAAGGAATGAGAAATAGATTCAGAAAGAGGATATATGTGTACCTCTGAAAAAATGTTTCCTTCGACCAAATACACTGGTGCAGTGCTAAGCCCAGCAAGTACACATGGCAAGAATGTAAATGCTATATGTCCGAAAATTGACAAAAAAAAAAAAAACAAAAATATTATGAGAATGACAAATGGAAAAAGAAACTAGAAAATGTAAGTGTACTATCTTAACAGTTTTATACACCTTCATGGTTTCCCCAATATAAATTGAGAAAAATATTGGCAGCCAATATCATAAAAAGTGGAAAGAACTACAGGAAGAAATATGAAAAGCTTGCATCTGTGTAGAGAAAGAACCTGAGATATTTTTTATATGATTGATATATGTTATATTTTTTATATGATTGATATATGTTTGTACAGATGGGCAGCCATAGCATCATATCTTCCACAAAGAACATACAATGACATAAAGAACTATTGGAACACTCATCTAAAGAAAAAACTCAAGAAATTCCAAACAGGTTTGGATCATTCACATTTGAGTTCTCCTATAACTTTTAGAGTCATTTCTCACCAAGCCAATTGAAGCACATCCTATCCAAAAACAAGAGCAGAAATGCTCCTGCTTTCACTGACTCTTCTTCTGTTTTGCAGGTACATCCAGTACCACATTAGAAAAGCCTTTGGGAGTGGTATTAACATCCCAGATGTTCAGCCTCCCAAGGTCAAACCAATGGGGTAGCTCACACTTTCTCCAGACAAATACAACCTCACACGTGCCTCCAATAGACAAATATATTGTGGCAGTTCAGAAGAGGCCAATGACATGCACCTATCTTGGTCATGAACTCAACATGAGCATCTATACAACTGACTGCAACACACACAAGAACCCGCAGTCAGTGCATAGACCAGGACCCCAAATACTCTCCTTTCCCCAGCCTCAACTTCAGTCTACACAAGAACCTAGAGTCTGAGCTCCCCTTTCACTAACCTATTTGCTTTTTTTTTTGCAGGAACTAACAAAAGAAATGGACACTTGGTCTACCTTCAAGCAGTGGTATTAACATCACAAATGTTCATTCTGCTGAAGGTATAACAAGTGTACCAACTTTCTCACATGCTGAAGATGAAAGCCACAATCCATAAACAGGCAGCTGTACACACACAGATACAGAACACTGTATCTGCAAAATTGATGACACCTCTCCGGTGTCACTCTAAGATCGCCCTCAGGAGCCTCATTAGTTCACTCTCTTATAGACTCTCGAGGCTGTTCCTCACCACTCATATGAGCAACTACAATTTGGAGTATAGCTCACATAAGAACCTACACAAAAATTGTAGTACAGGGATCACTATTCGCCAATAAGTTCAAACTACGGTTGAACCAAGACTCAGGCTACGCGCCTTCACCTCCAAAATTGACAAAGTTCAACAACAGTTGAACTGGGACTCAATTCACGCGCCTTCGCCAATAAGTTCCAACTACAGTCAAACCAACACTCAGGCTATGCGCTTTCGCCAATAAATTCAACGGTTGAACCAAGACTCAAGCTACATGCCTTTACCCCTAAAATTGACAAAGTTCAATAACAGTTGAACTAGGACTCAGGCCATGCGCCTTCGACAATAAGTTCAACTACGATTGAACCAAGACTCATGCTACGCGCTTTCACCTCCAAAATTGACAAAGTTCAACAATAGTTGGACTAGGACTCAGGCCATGTGCCTTCGCTAATAAGTTCAACTACGGTCGAACCAACACTCAAGATATGTGCTTTCGCCAATAACTTCAACTACGGTTGAACCAAGACTCAGGCTATGAGCCTTCTCCAATAAGTTCAACCATGGTCAAATCAACGCTCAGACTACGCACCTTCGCCATCAAATTCAGCGAGTTTGACCTCGCTCGGACCATAAAGACATGTGATTTTTCCCTCAAATTTAACAAGTTCAACCATAGCTGAACCAAAACTCGGACGGAGCTCCTTCAACACCGAACTCAACAAAACTCAATTTCCAACGAATCAAGGTGCGGGGTCGGCAACCCCGCCGTTCAAGTAAGTACGCCCAAATCGAACTAAGATTAAGGGAATGTAAAGTTCGGCTCTGGTCGGACTACAAGGCCGCACTTTTTATCATCACGACCATTAGTCCAACCGCGCCCGAACTGGGACTAAGGCTAAGTGCCACTACCACCAAGCAATGATTCCAACTCGATCACCTTGAGTTGAAGAAGAAATGTCGCCAACAATCAAACAATAACTTCCCTACTGAAGTCAAACTAAAAGGCAAATCACCTCTTTAGACTCATGCAAAGAAAAGCCCAAAAGGGAAAAAGAGGAAGGTACAAAACAGATACAAGGCAAATAACTGAAAGTGGATTTCATTTATTCATAAAAATGATTGCGGGTCATCCCCGCTTACACCCAGCAAAGGCCGGTTAAAAATAAGAAGGAAAAAATACGTCTTTTTACTCGGCGTCATCCGTGCCCCCATCCGTGCCGTTGTCAGTCTCTAGCGTCGCCGCATCAAAACCACAATCAATACGGGTCTCCCGAGCCTTTTGGTGCACCCCTCGAAAGTAGCTTCAGTCACGATGCTGGCTTCCCACAAATTTTTATACACATCTCGTTGGGCCTCAGTATAAACTCAAAGTTCACGAGCATGGCCATAGGAAGCAGCCTGGTCTAGTAGACGCTTGTTTTCTTCCTCCAGGGCCGTAAACCGCTCTGCCATAGCCTGGGCATCCCGCTCGAATGTACCTATCTGCTCCACAAGGCTCACCTCCCTAAAGGCAGCAGCAGCCCTCACCAACAACAGCTGGGACTCAGCGGCGCGGACAACCTCCTACAATGCCTCAGCCCTTGATGAGGCATCGTTTATCTGACGGTTCAAGGCCGTAACTTCTCCCTCTAGTTCAGCCACCTTCCCGCTCCATGCTGATGCAGCCTCTACTACCTTGGCCAGGTCATAGCGTTCGCACTCGGCTATGGCCCTCCTCCCAGCCTCGAGCTCCTCGTCCTTCCGACGGAGCTTCTCCTCAAGGGCACCCATCCTACCAAGTGTTTGCTATATCTAGAGCTCCTGCCAAGTGTTTGCTACATGAAAGTTGTCACTACTTCTTATTCTAATCTTGAATGTTTGTTACCATTTCTTTCACGTAGTTCATGGTTTATTACTATTTGCTATGATTAACCCATAACTAATTTATATAATATTTTGTATTCATAAAGTGTATGATAACTTTTGAGACAAACATATATAAACTTTTGAGTGTTACTAGGTTATAATTCCCTACTCTTTATGATGGAGACACAATAATGACGGACAATTTAATGTAAACATGGCTTATAAAAAGGAGGACATGGTGCAGACTTGGGAGTAGCCAAAATTTTGAAAATAAAAATATAAAAGTGTCCAGCTCCAACCAAGGTGAAATGTTTCACTTGGTTGGTGGCAAAGAAAGTATGATTAATACATGAAGTATTAAAGAAAAAAAGGGAAGCACCATAGTATCCAGATGTTTTCTTTGCAATGAAAGAGATGATTACGTACTCATACTACACTTTTATACTGATTGTTTAGGTGTTGAGATAGGTACGTTTGGTGGTCATCTAGGCACATGGTGCAGCTGCTGAGGAGACTTTGTGGTGAGCTGCATTCCATATTATGATTTATCATGTCTATTTTATATTTTAGTCAGATGTTGTAGTAATATTATACTTCCTAATATATGCTCATTCACTTGTGACAAGGTTTTGAAATATTTCTAGTAGATTATTATGGTTGTAAGTGATATTATCATCATTTGTCATGATTCATTGATACTTTATGTCTCCATGGTTTTCTAAAATAAATTTTATTAACTTAAAGAAACTCATGATTTCAAAAGCATATAAATGTATAATTAAGTTTATGGTGCTCTGGTGGCTTGCCTAACAATGACATTCGGTGCTATCACGGACTATGGTGAAAATTTGGCCGTCACATAGAGGCGTAGGACATGAAGTCACGAATTTTTTACGTTGTTATCGGGGATCGAACCGGGTTGCATGTCACAAAGGGCCATTCCTCACAATTACTCTATCCAAACTCATATCCACAACAAAAATACAAGTGTATTTGCATCCTATTATTTTATGTAATAATACGATTTGATTGTGCACAAAGTTTAAAATATTTATTTGATTTTTGTATTATATTTATATTTTTGGAAGAAATAATAAAATTATTAAAAAGTTAATTTGATAGATAAAATATATTATTAAGTTTTAATTTAAAAATAAGGAAATTAAATTCTTGATATTTGTAAACGTTATAAATTAGTAGAGTATGTCAGACTTTATGGAAAGTTGAAGGAGTACATATGACACGGTCAATCCTTAGAGAGAGAAGGCCTCATTTCTCTCTACTCCCATACTCCCAATCATGACTAGCCTCAACGAAAACACCAGCAATCTAGGAACTCTTGTTCCACCAAAACCTCCTGATATTGCAACACTACTCCCACAACCCAACTCTATAGATCAAACGAATTCCAACAAGGACAAACTATTGGGAAAAATTTAACCACCCTACGAGAATCAAAGTGAAGATCTCCCTTCTCCTATGTCCATGGATGATCTTTACACTACAACTGCATCAAGTACACAAAAGATAGAGAAAACCAGGATAAAATATATAATTCTCCAACGGATCTATTAACTATGGAAATTCTCAGTGATAATTAAATTAATAGGGAAAGAGTACTCTATCACTACCTTAAAGCAAAAATACAAAATCTTTAACCAACGGAGAACTTCTCCCTAAAGACCTTGGTGAACATTACTATACAGTTAAATTCAACAAAGAAAAAATGAAAAGAAAGTTTTATAGAATGGACCATGGTTCATTAATGGTTTCTTTTTCTCTGTCCAAAAATAAACACCAAATTTCGTAGCAACCAGGGCAACTTAGAGTTACACAGCCATATAGATTAGATTGCCACAGTTACCAACTGAATTTTGTGATAGAATCATCATGGCAAAGGTTGGGAAGGGTACAAGAAAGTTACTAAAAATTGATGCATGTACATCATCTACCATTAGATGTAGATATGCGAGGTTGTGTGTATAAATCCAATTAAACAAACTGTCAAATCTTACATCCAAATTGGGTCTCACAAACAATCAATCCTATACGAGGGTGATAATATCCTATGCAAATCATGTGGCTGCCTAGGTCACTCTTCTTCAAACTACTCAACCTCTACCCTACATAATATGCCCATAACCAATAAGATGAGCCAAAATTCAAATCCTATAGCACAAAAAATACAAGTGAATGGAAGCCCATATCCCTCCCAAAAATGAAGAATATTGTTAGAACATATTTTAATAATACAAATTAATGATGCAAGTGTCGGAGTTCAAGGAAGCAAAAAGGAATTATTGGAATTGCCAGAACGAACAAGGAAGGATATCAAACTTGTCCCAAATATCATGATGCACAAGGAAAGAATTAACTCTGCGAGATTAACTCCATGATTCTGGGAATTCAAAGTTGCAGCAATGGAATAAAGACTCAACGCAATCTGTGATTGACAAGCCAAATCAAATCACTGGAGATCAATCAAATGTAGAAGATCGTGACAACAGTCAAGAACGGAAGCGTCGCAAACATAATGGAAGAATTCTATCAAACTCATCAATTGCCAAGGAAAAGAATCTGATGAAAAGCAATGTCTAGTACCTTATTCTTGGAAATAATTAACTCTTTCCAAGGATCAAAACCCTTGGGTTGACAAGCCTTCACCAATCATTATTGTATAAATTCATAGTGCAACTCCACCCTTAGCATACTTTGATCGAACCAAAATCACTCTCTTCAATTTATTGCAAACAAGCATAGTAGCCTAGATAGATCTGTTGTGTAACAAGTCAGGAATATAAAGAGAGCATACAACTGTGAGGCATTGTATCGAACGAG
This sequence comes from Nicotiana noctiflora, assembly GCA_032618575.1. Taxonomy (NCBI): domain Eukaryota; kingdom Viridiplantae; phylum Streptophyta; class Magnoliopsida; order Solanales; family Solanaceae; genus Nicotiana; species Nicotiana noctiflora. The sequence continues at coordinate 94,469 of JASVEL010002928.1, forward strand.
TGCTAAAAGAATTGAGAGACAAATACAAAATCTTTACTCAAAAGAAAATGCATTTGCTTGAAGAGAAATCCCTTGCAACCCAAGGGGACTGGACTAGGATTCACATTGAATCCGAACCAGTATAAAATTCCCGGTGTCTTTAGTTTCTGCATTTACTTTCTGCTTATTATTTTGAATCTATCTGTCTACAAGAATTGTTGTTTTAAGTCGACTACTAATGTTTTAAGTCAACTTATTACAATTTGTATAAATTATATACAGTTCACCCCTCGTGTACTTTCAATTGGTATCAGAGCAAGGCTCAAACTTTTATTTTTTGCTTAATAGCTTGTGAGAAAAAGATCATGGCAAATCAAGTTATAGCTGGATCTCTATTTTAGGAAGGAACCTCTCAAGTGAGACAACATTACTCAATGGACAACACTTCTCCCACTGGAAAATCCACATGGAAATCTTCACCAAAGCATATGATGTCAAAGTATGGAGAGTTATCAAAAAGGGAATCTACCAACTACTTGTCAGCACACCACCGCTCGCTGACCCTAATGATATAGACTTATACTCAAAGGAACATTTGGAAGCTGTTCAAATAAACCACAAGGCAAGGAATCTGCTTCATAATACAATAAGTGGTGAAGAATATGAAAAGATTTCCAGTTGTGATACTGCTAAAGAAATGTGGGATGAATTAGAAGTTACCTATGAAGGTACAAGCAAGGTAAAGGAAACCCACATAAATATGCTAGTTCACGACTATGAATTACTCTCAATGAACGAAGGAGAATCCATTGACGAAATGTTTGCCCGGTTCAGTAAAATAATCAGCGACTTAAAATCTTTTGGCAAACCATACTCCAGTGGCGATCAAGTTAGGAAAATTATCAGAAGTCTGCCAACCACCTGCCAGACTAAAGTCATCACCTTGGAATCTCAAGATTTTAATAAGTTATCATATGATGAACTGCGAGGAGAGATCATTGCTTTAGAAAGAACACATCTGAAGAAGACAAATCAAGAGGAGAAAAAAGAAAATTGTTGCATTTAAAGTTATTACTGAAGCTGCTGAAAATGAAATTGATGATCCTGAAACTCTACAAGAGGAAATTCCTATGATGTTTAGAAACATGGATATATTAATGAGAAATATAAAAATACAAAGAAACAAAGATTTCCACCAAGAAGGTCTAGAAAATACAATGAACAAGACAAGAACGATGGAAAATGCTATGAATGTGAAAAGTTTGGACACATCCAAATAGAGTGTCCAGAACGAAAGAAAAGATCTCCAGAGGATTCAACAAAAATAGATCATTTAGAAGCTGGAGTGATGGGGATGACTCAGACCACGAAGAAATAGCAAATTTCTGCTTCATGACAATTCTTGAAAACGAGATTAACAAAACTTCAGGATGCTGGACAGATGAAGATGATTCAGACAATGAGAGCTGCTTTATGGCAAATGGAGAAACTAGCGAGGTAAGACCTTATGACTGTAAAAGATGCAATCAATTACAAGACATTCTTGACTCTACCCTGAAGGAGTCTCAGAAGATGATGAATGAACTCAAGAGACTCACCAGGGAAGTCAAAGACTGGAAACTCAAACATGAAATATGTGAAATTGAAAAGGACGCACTTCAAGAAGAGTTTGAGGAATTGCAAATGCAGTTTAACAGCTTGTGCAAATCCACCAGTCATAGCTCTGTTAGGTCAAACCAGACGACTTATAAGTCAACTGGTAAAGAACCAATCAGAACTAGATCGACTAGTTGATCGAACCAGTCAATTTACAAGGCAACTGGAAAGGAATCAGCAAATCCTACGACTGCTAATTCCAACTCGTATGAATGACTTGAAAACCGGTCCGAGATTAAATGACATTATTGTAACAAAAGTGGGCATAAATATTCTAGTTATCACTTTCGTAAATCTGAAATGTACGGATGGGTTTGGAAACCTAAGAACTCCAAACCTAGTAACACTAACTCACCAGGACCCACGCAAGCTTGGGTACCTAAAAGAAAGTAATATTTCTGTATTGCAGGACCACCACAGAATTAAGCGCAAAGGAAAATGGTACCTAGATAGTGTATGTTCCAGTCACATGACTGGTGACAAAATCCTGTTTAAGGAAGTTACAAAGATTTATAGAGGAAGCGTCAAACTCGGAGATGATTCACGAGGCAAAATAGTTGGCATTGGAACTATTCCTTTCAACAATAGATGTGATATCACTAAAGTATATTTGGTTGATGGATTAAATTATAATCTTCTCAACATAATTCAACTCTATGACTCAATATATGAGGTAAAATTTAAGAGAACTGGATGTTCCATTGAAGACGAGTCAGGTAAAATAAATTTTCCTGGAAAAAGGTACAGAAATGTTTATATACTTGATGGCTTCGAAAATATAGATGGTCACATATACCTAACATCTGTGTCTTATGATCCTTGGTTGTGGCATAGATGTCTTGGTCATGCTAGCATGTATCTAATTGAGAAGTTATCCAAATATGATTTAGTCATTGGGTTACCCAAATTGAATATTTCTTGGACTCACATTTGTGATGCATGTCATATGGGTAAGCAAACTAGAAACTCTTTCAAAAATAAAGACATAGTATCTACCTCAAAACCCCTGCAGTTACTTCATATGGATTTATTTGGACCAACAAGAACTGCTAGCATAGGAGGTAAGAAATATGCCTTAGTTATTGTTGATGACTTTTCACGCTTCACTTGGGTAATTTTCTGTCTCACAAAGATGAATCCTTAAGAAACTTTAAAGTCTTTTGCAAAAGGATTGAAAGAGAAAAAGGTTATCCTATCTCCATAATCCAAAGTGATAATGGAGGGGAGATTGAAAGCAAGGCGTTTGAAGATTTCTGTAATGATCAAGGGCACACTCACAATTTCTCTACTCCTCGCTCACCTCAACAAAACGAAATTGTTGGAAAGAAAAAATAGAACTCTTCAAGACATGGCAAGCACCATGCTGCTAGAACATTCTCTGCCAAATCATTTCTGGGATGAAGGTGGGTGTATTGCATGCCACATTCTAAATCGATGCCTCATAGGGTCCATTCTGAAAAAGACTTCGTATGAACTTTGGAAAGGTAAGCGTCCTAACAAAAAATACTTTCATCCATTTGGAAGTAAGTGTTTCATTTATAACAATGGTAAGGACAATCTTGGAAAATTTGATCCACGAAGTGACAAAGGTATTTTTCTTTGTTATTCTTTAAATAACAAATCATTTAGAGTTTTTAATAAACAAACATTGTGCATTGAAGAATCAGTTAATGTCATTTTTTATGAAAATAATCCCTTGGTCGAGAAAGGTATCAATGCATGTGACGAAGATCAAACTCAAGAAGTTCAAGACAACGAAAAATCATAGGAGTCAGCTAGTCTTACAGATGTAGCCAAGTCGACTGAACAAATTAGCAACAACACTCTAGAACATCATGTGGAGTTGACTACTAGTATTGTTCGACTAAATGAGTGGAGAAACGAATCTGAATATCCATAAAAATATATCATAGAGGATTCAAACAAAGGTATGAAGACTAGAGATGCTCTAAAAAAGAAAGCAAATTACTCTTATCTCTCAAATAGAGCCAAAAAGGTAGAGGAAGCATTGAAGGACTCAAGCTGGGTGAAAGCCATGCAAGAGGAACTAGATCAATTCAGCAAAAATCAAGTATAGAAGGTGATACCCCGACCTGAAAATGTTTCCGTGATCGAAACAAAATGGGTATTCAAAAACAAATTAAACGAAGAAGGACAAGTCATAAGGAAGAAAGGTAGACTAATTTCTCAAGGCTATTCACAACAAGAAGGAGTTGACTACGATGAAACCTTTGTTCCAGTAGCCCGATTAGAGTCTATACAAATCCTGCTAGCTTATGCATCATTTAAAGGATTCAGATTGTTTCAAATGGATGTCAAAAACGCTTTTCTAAACGGATTCATTGAAGAGGAGGTTTTTGTGAAACAACCACCAGGCTTTGAAGATTCAAAATTTTCTTATCACGTGTACAATCTCACCAAGGCCTTATACAGACTGAAATAGGCTCCATGTGCTTGGTATGACAGGTTAAGTACTTTTCATGTTGATCATGGATTCATCAGAGGCAAAATTGATATTGCTCTATTCATTAAATGATCAATAGAAGGTAATCTCATCATTCAAATTTATGTTAATGATATTATAGGGCTAAACCTCTTATGTGCAAGGAATTTGCGAATCTCATGCAAAGTGAATTCGAAATGAGTATGATGTGTGAACTCATATTTTTCCTTGGGCTTCAAATTCATCAATCTGAAGAGGGAACCTTCATATGTCAAACCAAATATACCAAGGAGCTGATTCAAAAGTTTGGCATGAGCAATGCAAAATTAATTGGGACTCCTATGAGTCCGGCCACAACTTTGGATAAAGATGAACAAGGTACTCCGGTTGATGAAACCAGATACAAAGGAATGATTGGATCTCTATATATTCGACCGCTAGTTGATCAGATATTATGTTTAGCGTTTATAAATGTGCTAAGTTTCAGTTGGCTCCCAAAGAGTCACATCTAACTGTTGTTAAAATAATTATTCGATATCTTATTGGTACAGTATCTCATGGAATGTGGTATCATCGCTCTAACTCGTTTAAATTAGAAAGTTTTTAGATGCAGATTTAGCAGGTGATAAAGAAGACAGGAAAAGCACGAGTGGCACTTGTCAATTACTGGGAAAGGCCTTAATATCCTAGAACAGTAAAAAAACAAGCATCTGTCGCCTTGTCGACTACTGAACCTGAGTACATAGCCGTTGGTCAATGTTGTGCTCAACTACTCTGGATGTCCCATTAATTGGGTGACTATGAACTCTCTTTTAAACCTATACAAATTTTTTGTGATAATTCTAGTGCAATTTGTCTTTCTAAAAATCATGTGCATCACTCTAGAGCAAACCATATAGACATTAAACATCATTTTATTAGAGATCATGTTCTTAAAGGTGACATAGAATTAGCTTTTGTTGGTACTTCTGCCTAATTAGCAAATATTTTTACTAAACCACTATTAAAAGATAGGTTTTGTTATTTACGAGAATCACTTGGCATTATGTTTTTTTCAAAAAACATTGTTAGGACCAAAGTGTTAACTTTCAAAAACTTGTCATAATTATTTTTCTTCAGTGCATTAATTACGCCGTCAGTCTTTTCCCTCTCTTTTTAGCATGTTTCCCATCAGTTTGCAGCCACAGTTGGAAAGCCAATTATCACGTCTCTTCTTATGATATCATTTATTTTTTTTGTACTCAACCGTCAATTCTTCTCCTTTTTAAGTTAGTCTTTTTCCGTCTCTCTATCTCCACCATCTCCCTCAACCTCTACCAACTCCCGTTTTCAAACTGTACCAACCATCATTTCTCCCATGGCTAAATATTCCAAACACCCTTATGCTTCCACTAGGAAAAGTACTCGTTCAAAATCAACACCCTCTTCTATGCCTCCTCAACAAGTAGATTTAGGGTCCGATCGTTCCGAAGGTTGTTCCTCTTCTCAAGAAAGTTACTCAGAACACACACAACCTCTAGGTGAAAAAGCCTCCGAAAAGCGTCCCACGGAGGAACCTCTTGCCTCTACTCTAAAGAAATCAAAGTTTGATTTCTCTGCCTCTCCAGAATTAGACCTCAATTTCTGGAACACCCCTAATAAGGATTTCTTTGTTTCTCTTAAGGACAAACCTATTGTCCATGGTAGAGTGGTGATCTCGATATTATAGAATCCCTTAACTGCAAGGTAAACTATCTTTTCATGTATCAAGGGTGGGATAAATTTCTCTCTGTTTCTCTGCCTAAAGTCTATGAACCCCTCGTCCGTATGTTTTACGCTAATCTTCGCTCTAATACACCTAATAGTCTTGAAACTCTTGTTCTTGGTAAACGCATTATTCTTGATTGTGGTGTGTTTGACTATCTTTTTCTATGTCATTGCTCTGGTTTCCCGACTGTGTTTAAGAATGTCTGGCCTGAGGATTTTGAGATCACCTTTGATCAGGCCAAACAATGCATTGCAGAAAATCCCTTTGAGAACCTTCCAAATAAGTTAGGGCCCAGTGATGTTAGTTTTGAACTAGGGTTCTTGCTTACATTGTTGTCACCACTCTCCTTCCCAGAACTGGTTCTTTCTCAACCCTCTCTCAATGGGACACATTCTTTGTTTACTGTCTTATCTCCAACCTCAAAATCATGTTGTCCTCTTGGGTTATCAATTTCATGACTGAGAGTGCAGAAGATCCTATCAATCTTCTTTATGGTATGGCCATCACCCATATTTTAGAAGCTCATCAAATTCAACTTTCAGACTATTCTCTGTTACTGTGTACATGTGCTATAACTCTAGAGCCTTCTCGAGTATGGGGTATGTGAGTATCAAGGGTGTCCATGTCAAAAGGGGTGAAAGTGATGCTAAGCAACCTCCTGTGGAAACCAAGTCCTCTTCTGGTGTACCTTCTTCTCCCATTCATGCAGACCTAAATGAAAAGTTCATCTCCATTAATTCTCAAGTCCAAGACATCAAGACTCTCATGTCCACGACACAGCCAACTATGGATGCTATTCATGGTATTTCTAAGGAAACAGGGTCAGATGTGTCCAAAATTATGGTGGTTGTGCAAATGGTAAGGGAGAATGCGGTTAAAGCTTAAAAGGAGGTGCATGACAGGCTGGATGGGATGAGCATTATTGCCAACACCAGCTTTGAACAGATGAAGGAAGCAATCTGCAACACCCTCACTTACATTCTGAGACGATGAGATGGATGTGATCTACATATAATTTTTTTTGTGTTTTCAAAACTTGTTTTGGCTATGGTTGGGCTATGCCCGTGAATATATTTTTCTTCTTCTTTTGCTTGTGTGGATATTATTTTTGCTACTCCCTCATTTGTTGATGTCAAAAAGGGGAGAATATATTAATGCTCTTTGTGCAAGCATGTCCTTTCTCTACAGGTTATTAAGTCGACTATGCTACATGCATAGATTTTAATATGCACATTCATTATTCAGGCATATTCCACTATGCTACTTGCATAGTATCTCTTATTCCTTGAACTAGTAAACTAAGCTATGCTGCCCATGCATAGTCAATATTATACAAGTACAAGTCGATTGCACACGTTGAAGGAGAGCTCAGGATTAGTTGACTACATATATTGAGGGGGAATAATGTCGGTCAGTCACAAACAGGGCAGTCAACTCGTGTCCAGATTAGTTGACTTTACACATTGAGGGGGAGCGAAGACGGCCAGTCCAACACAGGGAAGTCAACTGTTATTTATCACTTTACCTATATGCATATTATTTTGCCATCATCAAAAAGGGGGAGATTGTTAGAACATATTTTAATGATGCATCTACAGGAGTTCAAGGAAGCAAAAAGGAATTATTAAAATTTCCAGAACAAGCAAGGAAGCATATCGAAGTTGTCCCAAATATCATGATGCACAAGGAAAGAATAACCTTTACAAGGTTAACTCCATGATTCTGGGAAATCAAAGTTGCAACAATAGAATGAAGACTCAGCGCAATCCATGATTGACGAGCCAAATCAAATCACTGGAGATTAATCAAATCTGAATGATCCGGACAGCATTCAAGAATAGAAGGGTCGCAAACATAAAGGAAGAATTCTGTCAAACTCATCGATTGCCAAAGGAAAGAATCTGACGAGAAGCAACGGCTAGTACCTTATTCTTTGATAGAATCAACTCTTACCAAGGATCAAAACCCTTGGGTTGACAAGCCTTCACCAACCATCATTGTATAAATTTATAGTGCAACTCCACCCTTAGCATACTTTGTTCGAACCAAAATCACTCTCTTCAATTTACTACAAACAATCATAGTAGCCTAGAGAGATATGATGTGTAACAAGTTAGGAATAAAAAGAGAGTGTACAACTGGTGAGGCATTTTATCAAACGAGTGCTAAAAGAACTGAGAGACAAATACCAAATCTGTACTCAAAAAAAAAACTCATTTACTTGAAGAGAAATCCCTTGCAACCCAAGGGCACTGGACTAGGATTCACATTGAATTTGAACCAGTATAAAATTCCTGATATCTTTAATTTCTGTATTTACTTTCTGCTTATTATTTTGAATCTCTCTGTCTGAAAGAATTGTTGTTTTAAGTCGACTACTAAAGTTTTAACTCAACTTATTACGATTTGTTTAAATTATATTCAATTCACCCCCTGTAGTTTCAAATATGCCAATCACAGATCGAGGTGAACTGACAACAACTAAGCCCCTCAATGCAACATGTATAAATGTAAGAACTTTTTATGCATAAAGAGTTAAGTTTCTCAATACCCAAAACATAAAATATGTTGACAATAATTCCATCCTTCCTGCTAATTTTGATAAAAAGCAAATTCTTAGTATTATTCAGTTAGATTTGCCTGATGTTACTAATGATGCCCAGGAACCCCCTAATTACAAAATTACTGCTAATGATCAGCTGAACCATAATGGGCACATGGTTTCCATCCTAAACAATGGTTTTGACAAAACCATTATTCCTCACCATGCAAAACCACTCTACCATTAGACAAGTGGAAGAAACGTGTCTCCACTAAAGACTATCCCTAACTCCTGTAACCAAATAATCACATCTGCTAATAAATCTGATAAAAATTCTATAAACTCCAAAGTGGCCGATGGTCTTCTAGTTAATAGTATCCCTACTTATGTAATAGACTCTTAACATGACAATATCTTAGCAAATATACTTAATACATTATGCATGCAAGAAAATGACCATTCTAAGGTAAAACACTTGGCAACCCAAGTCGGTACGTGTTGGAGATTAAATCGCCTGAAGATCTTGTTAAATCCCCTATGAAATCAATCTCCTCTTGCATGGAAGTAGATACTACTCCGCCTATCTTACCTATTTCCACATCAGCAATCATAACTATTGATGATAATCCTCTTATATTAGCCATCTCTTCGATCCAAAATGCCTCGCACACGCTAACCCTACAGAAAAGATATAGACTGATTTAACTCCATCGTCTCCATCTTCTACATCGTCTCTACCCAATGGACAATCTCCCTCCACTACCACAACAAATCCATACTTCACCAGTGATTTATGCACAACCTCCATATTCCCCCAACCATCAGCCTCAGTCTTGGATAGAGTTAGGTCTCATGGGCCATGCAATATCTTACAACTTACAAATCAACGGTCAGGACTCAATCCTCATCATCCAGAACACAAACTACTTGGCATAATAGATCTGAGAAGGCATGTATCTATTTATGAACAACTACATCAACCAGATATGGATAAACAACATCCTGCAGCCACTAGTACCATCAATGAATCAAAACCTTGCCAACAACATGCAATATATGTGTAATATTCCGGAAAATCCACAAACTCTAATACCACCAAACATTCCTCTCAACCTCTCATTATTTGCCCCAGAAGAGATGTCAATGGTGAACCTGATTTTCACTCATTGGGGTGTACAAAACACCCTCATTCTCATGTCCAACAACAAAATCAACCCGCTCAAGCTGAATAACAAGTTCAACCTTAGTCTCAGGAGAAATGCAACAACAAGAACAAAGCCTAAAGGAGGAGGAAGAACATATACATCACTAGAGGGAACCAAAGGTGGCATTCTCAAGCCTAAACGAGGTAAAAATTCTAATCTTCAAATACTGGCTCGACACGAAATGCATCATCAATTGTCCAATGACCATGTTCAAATGCACAATCGATATAAGGATCGCACACGATCTAACAATAGGAAAAATATGGTCATCCTAGTCCTATCCCACAAGAGAAACATTGCCATGGCAATGAGGGACAACTGCCACAACCATCCCAACCCTCCATCAATAAGTCAACCAATTAACTTTATCATTTGGAATGTTCAAGGTGATAATAATCCTAACTTCAGAAGGAACCTTAGGGAAATTATGGATACCCACAAGCCTAGTATGGTTACCCTAGTAAAAACTAGAATGGTCACATATATATATCCATTCTTGAAGAATTTGACTTTATAGAAATGATAGAGGTGTCAACAGAAGGGCAAGCTGGAGGGATAGTGATCCTATGGAACCATAACAAGGTTGTCGTGCTTCACAAGAAGAAATAAGTAATTTTATGCCATGATAGAGGTACAATCTAACCACAAATCTTGTTTATTTAGCTCTATTTATACTAACACTAGTAAAATAAATAGGGATATTTTTTGGATAAATATAGAAAATCTTTCTGATAATTACAAAGGACCTTGGTTAATGGGGGGGGGGGGTTTTAATGATGTTACTAGGACTAACAAAAAAAATAGGAGGCAAAGTTTTTAACCAAAATAGAGCTTGGAAAATAATAGAAAGCCTTAATCATTGTAAATTAATTGACCTAGGTTTCAGAGGGTCAAAAATTACGTGGTCAAATCAGAGGAAAAAATAAGGGATTAATTATGGAAAGATTAAACAAGGCGTATGCTAATGTGGAATGGCTTGGCCAATACCCCCAAGCCTCTATAATACACCTCCCTAAGACATATTAGGACCATAATCCCATCTTGATTTACTTAAAAAATATTAATAATAATCACATAGACAAAACTTTTCGATTAGAAACAATATGGTTTTGCCATCCAGATATTATTAATCTAGTGAAAAAAACTAAAATAACAAAGACCTACTAGATGTAACTAGTTCTTTTGAAGATGACGTAAGACTTTGGAGTAAAGAAACATTTATAAATATCCATAGAAAAAAAAACTCCTAAACAGACTACGAGGGATATAAAGTATTCCTAATTACTGTGCTATCCTTTTTCTTCAATAATTAAAAGATAAACTTACCCAACAGTATAATGACATCCTCAAGTTGAAAGAAGACTACTGGAAATTAAGGTCCAGAGTCATGTGGTTAAACGACGGTGATGCAAATACTTAATTTTCTCACATTAGTGCTGCATATAGAAGAAGAATTAATATAATAATTTTCTTTAAAGATAACATAGGAAATTGGATAAATGAGCACCAGTGTATAATAACTCATACTATAAATTACTTCAAAAATCGACTTACCACTTCTCAAACACACTCTATTTGGAATACAAAAACTAAAGTAACCCCTTTAGTTAGTGACAATGAACAGTCGTGCCTAGACTTACCCCTAAATGACCAATAAATCAAGAAGCCAAAATTCTCATTTGGACCCTATATATCCCCATGTCCTGATGGTTTACACCCTTTTTCCTATCGCAAATACTGGAACACCATCAAGGATAGTGTAAATATATTTTGCCACAAATACTTTGAGGTTTATCATTTCCCTACAACAATTTAATAAAACCTACTTATGCCTAATTCTTAAATTTGAAAGTGCTAATAACCTAAGAAACTTCATACCTATTAGCCTTTGTATTATCTTTTATAAAATTATTACCAAAATTATCGCCAACAGACTGAGACCCCTTCTCAATAAATTAATTGGTCCTCACCAAGCAAGCTTTATTAAGGGTAGAAGAGCTTATGACAATGCTATAATAATTCAAGAAGTTGTTAAGTATATTAGAAATTCAAAATCAAGAGAAAGTTATATGATCCTTACAATAAACCTTGAAAAGGTCTTTGAAAAACTCAAGTGATATTTTAATCACATAACATTAAAGTACTTCAAATTTCCTCCAAAATCATATACCTAATAATGTTTTTGACATAACTACTCATAGTTATTCTGTCCTGGTTAATGGGTCAAGATTAGATCCATTCACTCCCACGAGGGGGATCAGACAAGGTGACCTAATGTCCCCATACATTTTCATATTATGCATGGAAATTCTTTCCATCACGGTCCATCATAAAATTGATGCTAGGAAATGGGATGGTTTAATAATTACCCCTAGGAGCCCTACACTATCGCATCTATTATTTGCCGATGACATAACCCTAATAAGTAAAGCAAATACCAAAACTGCTCTCACAATCCTACAAAGTCTCGATGACTTCTGCCTACTTTTAGGACAGTCTTTTAATAAAACCAAATCAAAACTAATTGTATCTCCAAACTGCTCAAAAACTACTAGAAAGGAACTATCTTCCATACTCAACATCAAGCTTAGCGATAATTTCGGTATTTACTTAGGTTTTTCCATCGTCAACTTGAAATCAAATCACAAAGACTATCAATTTGTGGTTGATAAAAGAGAACGAAATTGGGATGTTGAAAAGCTAGATGGCTAAATATAACTGGTAGATGTACATTAGTCAAATCCACTCTTAACAATATACCTAATCATATAATGCAATACTCTCATCTTCCTATAAAGACCATTAAGGAGATTGATAAGATTCAACGAGATTTTATATAGAACTCTACTCCTCACAAAAGAAAAATCCACCTTATTAGATGAGACTCCGTTACGAGGGACAAAGTAAAAGGGAACTAGGAATCAGGAAGGCTAGAAGCAAAAACCTAACCTTACTCACTAGCCTAGCTTGGAGACTAATTAATACTACATCCTTATGGACTCTCATAGCTAGTAAATTACTAACACTAAGAATAAAAATCATCAATCCTTTATATGGAAAAGTATTATGAAAGATTGGTATTATTGCAATAAAGGAACCAGATGGGACATCAACAACACCTCCCTCAATATTTGGGAATCAAACTGGATTTCTATTATAATTATCTTAAAGAATTCTATTGAAGGCCCCCTAAATCTCAATGAAGACAAACTCACTATTGATAACCTAATTTCTGGGAAGAATAGGGACCTTACAAAATTATTTTTGAGCTGCCTAATAGTATTTTAAATAATATAAGTGCTATTATGACATACAATGCTCCTCCAACTACTACAAATCATAACATTCGGAGCCTTACCTCGAACAGGATGTTCTCAACTTCTTCGTGATACAATCTTATTGATCAACACGAGCCTTGCTCGAAACACTACGACTGGATTTGGAAACTCCAATGTCATAATAAAATAAAAATCTTAATCTAGAGCTACCATAATAGGATCGCTACTAGGGTTTACCTAGCCAATATAGCGATAAACATTAACCCTAAATTCCCTACATGCAAACTCTGTGATGACACTATTCATCATACTTTTTGGGATTGTGCTTCTATAAAACACATCTGGACCAACCATAGCCTTTATTTCAATCCCACCTCTCCTGATCACTGGATAGACCAAATAAAAGAGACAAAATACGCTTTTCACCATAAATACCTCTAATGGACAGACATCTACCCATTTGTAATTTGGTTAATCTGGAAAAATAGAAATCATAATAACCGTAATAATACAAATTGATTCCTAAATTGAAACTCTATTATAAAGCATGCAGCTGAATTTAACCTTCTAACGAAAAAAGGTATTAATAGTACAGTCCATAAATATATCAAAATAAAATGGCATAAATCACCAAAAGGCTAGTACAAATTAAACATAGATGGTGCCTTCAATGACAATAATTGTCAACGTGGTATAGTTGGAGTAGCAAGAAACAACACAGGGGGCTGGATCATAGGATTCCACAAAAAAACTTGAAACCCTCTCAACAACACAAGTGGAACTTCAATCGTTGAGAGAATGCCTGCAAATGATAACGGAGCACAACTTGACACCAGTCAAAATAAAAACAGATGCACCAGAAGTTATTAATATGCTAGATAATGATCACCCTACTTACATAAACACAATCTATAAATCAGTAGCGGCTCAACAAAGTAGGTGGCCTCCAGCCAAATCTTAACATGAGGCCTTAGATATATTTAATAAAAAATTTATATTTTTCTTTTTGACGTTTATTTTTTTGCCTTTGCTGCTAATTATTTATTTTATGATCCATTTTTATAGAGCAATTTTTATGAGGTTCGGTTAATTTTGCTACTTTCTCGGACAGAACCAATATTTTATTCCACTCCAAAAATGCAAGTGAAATAATACTAGAAAGAAGATATATATGCCTTAAAAAGATTAAAAAGCAAATGAGAGATGTGTTTAAATCTTGAATATTAGACCTTCTTTTATAGGATAAATTTTTCCCCAAAATAAAGTACCCCACCGATGTGGGATGAACTTTTGGCATATTTAATAATAATTTATAAATATATAAATAAAGGGTAAATTTTGGGGCCTCCTATTTTTGGGGGCCTAAAGCATTGGCCTTAGTGGCCTGGGGGTTGAGCCGGCACTGCTATAAATGCAGGTGGTTAATGGAACAAGCAAGGAGGAAGGGTCAAGTGGTACTTAGGCATAGCTTCAGACAAGGGAACAAGGTGGCGCATGCCTTGGCAAGAATGATACTAGTGCAGACCAACACACATAAAATCTCTCTTTTGGCAACCCCGCCGGAACCAGCGATATAACAATATCAAAAGGATCTGGAAGTAATTTCTTCTGTTAAATATATTTCTGCTAATGTTTGTTCTAAGTTGACTGCTTTAGGAAACTTTGATGCCTTGCAAGGCACTGTTAATATCGTGTAATATGTTGGATGTCTTAATATAATATTCTTATCGTTCAAAAAATAAAAAATAAAAAATAAAAAGGAGTGTATAAGGCACATGAAATACTAGTAATGTGAATTTATCTTGCAGAAGATGAGAAATATGTTCGAACTTTAATTTGATTGGACCATCAATGTATTCTAGTGTTCTTCCTAACATAATGACTATATGTACCAATTTGTGGTGATACTTATATGTGCCAATTTGTGGCGAGACTTTGTGATCCTACCCTAATTTTACAGCCACTTAAATTATTAAATTATGTTCAATACTTGCAAAGGCTTTCTGAATAATTCAATAACCCTTCTTGTGCTCCTACAATCACAAGAAATTCTAAAGCTATTGCTCATTTTCATTTACTGCTGGCATTTTAGTACCTGATGAATTATTAGGTTTCGTTCTCCCGAAAAGTGAAAATTTGAAAAATTAATTTAAGTTATGAAGAAGTTGTCCCCCTCAAAAAGGAATACAGTTACCACCACGGGATATGGTTGAATGTATGAGATTTTCTATCATTAATCACATATATGAGTTTCGAGTCCAGGGAACAAGAAATTTTTTAATAGAGACCTTTCCCTTTAAACGAACCCCCTTAAGCACGTGCAAAGTATGAATTAGTAAGAACAATAAGTACTGGATAACGGATAATTAAAAAAAAAGAATTGCTTTGACTTTACTTTTAATCCATGGATTGTCTATCAGGATTAATGCCCTTCAAATAAGCTGCTGATAGTATTTTATTTACTAGATCAGATGAATAGGAGCTTGTCTTTGACTTGATTATTTTCTATGAGAATACTTCTAACCTAGGCTACTTACCCCATTCTTGTGGAAATCATCAAACTCAAACCTGAAGTTTCTCTAGTTACTTGACCGTTACTTAATTAAAATTTTCAATAAGTTAAGCAAGAAAAGATTAAAAAACATAAAATAAATAGGAAGCTTGTCAATTCTTTTACCCATCAAATTAAGTAGATAGGTGGAAACATTAATTTTGTAATGGACCAAATCAAGAAACCAACTCTTCAGAATTTGTCAAAATAAACTTTATTTTCACATGCAATTATGGGAGAGGCCTAGTGTCAGGTAAGGAAAGAAACAATTTGATGGGAATAATAAATTAAGCATTTAGTTAAAGAGATAAATTACATTGTTTTTTAGGAAAATGTGATAACCCAACAAATTATTGTTTTCTCAAACAAACCACTATTGTAGCTTCCATGACAAAGCTTGAATTTATGAGACGAGTTTAAACTTAAAAGTTAGTTGCGCAATGCCCTACTTTTGTTGGCAGTGCAATTACGGGGAAAATAATATTTTAACACTTTTCTGTATTTGACAATCAATATTTGCCTTATGATCAAAAGTGATCAAGTACAATAGAAACTTCCCCTTACAAAGTAGCCGACGTGAGGATGCATATGGTTAATTAATAAAAACAATAATTTATTCCTAACAACGTATTTTAGACCATATTCTAGCAAAACTAGAGAATTTCATATATCTTAAACTAAAAATATTTTAGTAGTAACAATAATAGCACACAATAGCAATAACTTTATCTAAGGGTATTGCATAGGATGATTGGAATTGGGATTCTTCCACCTTTTCATCTAGAGATATCATATTTGAGTTTATTCTTTCTGCATGATACGAAACAAGCAGTCGAATACGAATGTTTCCATTGTAATTTAAATGGAGTCATCTCTTTTTTTCGTTTACTTACATATGCATCCCGACTAAGGTCAGGCAAACATATACTTTCCTTATGCATCTGGCCACTTCGAGATTTCTTTCTCCTGTCTTTACATGAGCTAATTGGGAAGAAGAAGAAGAAGAAGCCACTTATTGTACTATATTATCGGCCATACAATAATGACATTGTGGATCTCATTCATATTTAATTTTTTTAACACAATTAGAGTAGTTATTTAGGAAATAAGTCTTTTTAATTATTTTATTGGCATAGATAAGAAATAAAAATAATAATCTTGATGGTAAACGCTTTATTTCTTCATATGCCTACTCTGCAAATTCAAATCGAATCAATAAATTCTGAATATTGAATGTGTTAACACTGGTACCAAATTATCTACAGAGCTCAAGGCGGTGATACATCACATAGAAGATGGAAGTGAAATAACCTAGTTTTATTTTGGTATTCTAGAAGCCTCCAAGGTTAATTATGTAATTATACAAATATTAGTTAGTGGAAGATAGGTCGGTTGGTTAGACAGTTGTTCTTTCATTCCTTTGTTTTGTATAAAAAAGCTATTGTACAGTACATTGAATATTACATTACAGAAAAAATTGGGAATTTCACTCCAAATTAATTTGTTGCTCTCTTAAATTAACATGGTATCAGAGCTTAGTGCTCGATCCACTACTGAATTGTTCTAGATCATTTTGCTAAGTCTTCTGCAAATCAACGACTGCATTCTCATCTTCATCTTCTATTTTCTATATTCGTTTCTGTAATTTTGGAAATCATTAATGGAGGAAGAAAATCCCTTTGCACAAAGATTGCTTGTGGTAGAAATCTCTCATCATCTATGCTTGAGTCCTTCTGATAATCCTGGGACAAATCTGGTATTTTCTCCCTTCGATGGATCTGGATAACTTGCTGCCCTTCTCCCTTTCCCATTATCGTCTTCTTTCCCACCTATTTTTCCAGTCTTCCATATCCACCATTTTAAGAGTAACAATAATATAAAATAGATTTGGAAGAAATTGGTAAAGAAAGTTAAAAGAAATCTATATCAACAACAACAACAACAACTACCCAGTATGTTCCCACAAAGTGGGGTCTGGGGAGGGTAATACGTACACAGGCCTTACCCCTACCCGAAAGGGTAGAGAGGCTGTTTCCGGCCGACCCTCGGCTCAGAAAAAGAGAGAGAAGATCAACAAACAAAACAAAACAAAACAAAACAATGTTAGTAAATCCGGGATAAATCAAATAAATAATTATCTAAACATAAAACCAAAAGTAGAATGACATGCAATAATACTAATCGGTTACTACCATAAGAGGCACAATACAATACATTAATTAACTATAGAGATCGCTACCAAACCCCACTCAACCCCTAACAGAAGTACTAAGAATTCTAGGAGGCCCTACCCTACAACCCTAATACTAGACCTCCAAACTTTCCTATCAAGGGTCATGTCCTCGGAAATCCCCATTCTAGCCATATCCTGCCTAATCACCTCACCCCAATACCTCTTAGGCCTCCCTCTCCCTCGACTCGCGCCAACCACCGCCAGTCGCTCACAACTCCTCACCGGTGCATCAGGGCTTCTCCTCCGCACATGCCCAAACCACCTGAGTCTCGCTTCTCGCATCTTCTCATCCACCGGGGCCACCCCCACCTTCTCCCGAATAACTTCATTCTTAATCTTATCTAATCTGGTGAGCCCGCACATCCACCTGAGCATCCTCATCTCCGCAACTCTCATTCTCTGGACATGAGAGTTCTTCACAGGCCAGCACTCCACCCCATACAACATGGCGGGTCTAACCACCGCTCTATAAAACTTCCCCTTGAGTTTCTGTGGAACTTTCTTGTCACACAAGACTCCCTGATGCGAGCCTCCACTTCAACCACCCCGCTCCTATACGGTGAGTGACATCCCCGTCAATCTCTCCGTCCCCTTGTATCACTGATCCAAGATATCTGAAACTGTCCCTCTTGGCTATGGCCTGAGATCCCAGCTTCACGTCCCAGCCTACTTCGCTCGACTCGGCGCTAAACTTGCACTCTAGATATTCTGTCTTAGACCTGCTTAGTTTAAAACCCTTAGACTCGAGGGTCTATCTCCAGACCTCCAACCTCGCATTAACACCAGCCCTCGTCTCGTCTATCAAGACTATGTCGTCAGCAAAGAGCATACACCATGGCACATCCCCTTGAATATGGCGAGTTAGAGCATCCATCACCAAGGCAAATAAGAGAGGGCTTAGCGCGGATCCTTGATGAAGCCCCATAACCACCGGAAAATGGTCCGAGTCGCCACCCACCGTCCTAACCCTAGTCTTGGCTCCATCATACATGTCTTTGATCACTCCGATGTAGGCTTCTGGCACGCTCTTCGCCTCCAAGCATCTCCACAGAACCTCTCTAGGGACCTTATCGTACGCCTTCTCCAAGTCGATAAACACCATATGCGGGTCCTTCCTCTTATCCCTGAACAGTTCCACCACCCTCCTCACAAGGTGGATAGCTTCTGTAGTAGAGCGACCCGGCATGAAACCAAACTGGTTCACAGATATAGATGACATTTCCCTCACCCTCGCCTCGATCACCCTCTCCCAGACCTTCATGGTGTGACTTATTAATTTGATACCCCTATAGTTGTTGCAACACTGGATATCCCCTTTGTTTTTGTACAAGGGAACCACTGTACTCCATCTCCACTCCTCCGGCATCCTCTTGGTCCTAAGGATCACGTTGAACAACCTGGACAACCACTCCACTCCTGACCTACCCATGCATTTCCAAAACTCCACCGGAATTTCGTCTGGCCCCGTCGCTCGACCCCTACTCATCCTACGCAACGCCCTCAAGACCTCCTCCTCCTTAATGCGCCTGCAGTGCCCGAGGTCTCTAGGACACTCTGAATGCCCCGGCTCCCCTAGCTCTAAGACTCGATCCCCCTCTTCGTTAAGCAGGTCTCGAAAGTATTCCTGCCATCTCCGCTTGACTTGCGACTCCCCCGTCAGAACCCTACCATCCTCGTCCTTGATGCACCTAACTTGGTCTAGATCCCGCGCCTTCCTCTCCCTCACCTTAGCCAATCGGAATAACTTTCTGTCCCCGCCTTTCTCCGCCAATTCCTCGAAATCTATATCAAGAGAATTTAATAAATCTGGGTTTGAATCTATACCACGAATCGAGCAATCATGGATTTGGCCATAACCAACTTTAATGGGGTTTTGAGTTTTGCATTATATTTCTTGTGTTAGATTTGAATCTAGACTTACAAACTCGTGATTAATGTACTTGAGTTCCTAATTTTGCTTTATAATATGAAGGTGATTAAATGTAAATTTTTGGTGGTGTCTGGCGTCAATCTCCCATGAAGAAGAGAAAGATATGAAATGGAAAAGATGGTTAAGGGGTATAGGTATAATTTTAAGATTTTTATTTTTTAAATAAAAAAATAGTGACACGTGTCACTATCTGATTGGAGCTTGAAATCACACATGTTTTGAAAAATTGGTCAAGGAAAAAATGATGTGTATTTGATACACTTTTAAAAGGTTCGGCGTGTAAAAGGTTGCCCGTGATCAACAAGTGTATAACAGTGATTCGGGTACAAGTTCAGGTGCTATTTTATGTATTCTGCCTTTTTACAAATATATTTTTACAAAAAAAATATTTTGTTAAAAAAATAACGGTTATATATTGTCACGACCCCAAACCCGGTCGTGATGGCGCCGAGCACACTCCTAGGCCAGCCCGACCAATCAACAAAGTCACGGAGCCAGTAGCTCACATTTAACCACTTTTAGGCATAATCAAGATCAAATAACCACAAAGAAAATATTCTAATACGGGGATCACGTCCCAAACCAACAAAACCTCCCAAAGACCAGGAGTCACGAGTCATGAGCCTCTACAGAGTATATAAAGTGTGATAGTCTCTACGATGGTGCTCAAGTACAGAAATAGATATCAACATGAATAAAAGTAAGCTGGAAAGTCAGGTACTGCAGATTAAATTAAATTCTTGGTATTTGTAAACGTTACAAATTAGTAGAGTATGTCAGATTTTATGAAAAGTTGAAGGAGTACATATGACACGGTCAATCCTTAGAGAGAGAAGTCCTCCTTTCTCTCTACTCCCATACTCCTAATCATGACTAGCCTCAACCAAAACACAGCAATCTGGGAACTCTTGTTCCACCAAATCCTCCTGATATTGCAACACTACTCCCACAACCCAACTCTATAGATCAAACGAATTCCAACAAGGAAAAACTATTGGGAAAAATTTAACCACCTTACGAGAATGAAAGTGAAGATCTCTCTTCTCCTATGTCCATGGATGATCTTTACACTACAACTGCATCAAGTACACAATAGATAGAGGAAACCAAGATAAAATGTATAATTCTCCAACGGATTTATAAACCATGGAAATTCTCAATGATAAATAAATTAATAGGGAAAGAGTACTCCATCACTACCTTAACGCATAAATACAAAATCTTTAACCAACGGAGAACTTTTCCCTAAAGACCTTGGTGAAGATTACTATACAGTTAAATTCAACAAAGAGAAAAATGAAAAGAAAGTTTTACAGAATGGACCATGGTTCATTAATGGTTTCTTTTTCTCTGTCCAAAAATAAACACCAAATTTCGTTACAACCAGGGCAACTTAGAGTTACACAGCCATATAGATTAGATTGCCACAGTTACCAACTGAATTTTGCGATAGAATCATCGTGGCAAATGTAGGGAAGGGTACAAGAAAGTTACTAAAAACTGATGAATGTACATCATCTACCATTAGATGTAGATATGCGAGGTTGTGTGTATAAATCCAATTAAACAAACTGTCAAATCTTACATCCAAATTGGGTATCACAAACAATCAATCCTATATGAGGGTGATAATATCCTATGCAAATCATGTGGCTGCCTAGGTCACTCTTCTTCAAACTACTCAACCTCTACCTTACATAATATGCCCATAACCAATAAGAGGAGCCAAAATTCAAATCCTATAGCACAAAAATACAAGTGACTGGAAGACCATATCCTTCCCAAAAATAAAGAATATTGTTAGAACATATTTTAATAATACAAATTAATGATGCAACTGCCGGAGTTCAAGGAAGCAAAAAACAATTATTGGTATTGCCAGAACGAACAAGGAAGGATATCAAAGCTGTCCCAAATATCATGATGCACAAGGAAAGAATTAACTCTGCGAGATTAACTCCATGATTCTGGGAATGTAAAGTTGCAGCAATGGAATAAAGACTCAACGCAATCTGTGATTGGCGATCCAAATCAAATCACCGGAGATCAATCAAATGTAGAAGATCGGGACAACAGTCAAGAACGGAAGCGTCACAAACATAAAGGAAGAATTCTATCAAAATCATCGATTGCCAAAGAAAAGAATCTGACGAAAAGCAACGGCTAGTACCTTATTCTTGGAAAGAATTAACTCTTTCCAAGAATCAAAACCCATGGGTTGACAAGTCTTCACCAACCATCATTGTATAAATTCATAGTGCAACTCCACCCTTAGCATACTTTGATCGAACCAAAATCACTCTCTTCAATTTACTGCAAACAAGCATAGTAGCCTAGATAGATCTGTTGTGTAACAAGTCAGGAATATAAAGAGAGCATACAGCTGTGAGGCATTGTATCGAACGAGTGCTAAAAGAATTAAGAGACAAATACCAAATCTTTACTCAAAAGAAAACGCATTTGCTTGTAGAGAAATCCCTTGCAACCCAAGGGGACTGGACTAGGATTCACATTGAATCCGAACCAATATAAAATTCCTGGTGTCTTTAGTTTTTGTATTTACTTTCTGTTTATTATTTTGAATCTATCTGTCTACAAGAATTGTTGTTTTAAGTCGACTACTAAAGTTTTAAGTCAACTTATTACAATTTGTATAAATTATATACAATTCACCCCCATGTACTTTTAATCGGTATCAGAGCAAGGCTCAAACTTTTATTTTTTGCTTAATAGCTTGTGAGAATAAGATCATGGCAAATCAAGTTATAGATGAAGCTCTATTTTAGGAAGGAACCTCTCAAGTGAGACCACCTTACTCAATGGACAACACTTCTCCCACTGGAAAATCCACATGAAAATCTTCACCAAAGCATATGATGTCAAAGTATGGAGAGTTATCAAAAAGGGAAACTACCCACTACCTGCCAGCACACCACCGCTCGCTGACCCAAAAGATATAGACTCATACTCAAAGGAACAATTGGAAGCTGTTCAAATAAACCACAAGGCAAGGAATCTTCTTCATAATACAATAAGTGGTGAAGAATATGAAAAGATTTCTAGTTGTGATACTGCTAAAGAAATGTGGGATGAATTCGAAGTTACCTATGAAGGTACAAGCAAGGTAAAGGAAACTCACATAAATATACTAGTTCACGACTATGAATTACTCTCAATGAACGAATGAGAATCCATTGATGAAATGTTTGCCCGGTTCAGTAAAATAATCAGCGACTTAAAATCGTTTGGCAAACCATACTCCAGTGGCGATCAAGTTAGGAAAATTCTCAAAAGCCTGCCAACCACCTGCCATACTAAAGTCATCACTTTGGAATCTCAAGATGTTAATAAGTTATCATATGATGAACTGCGAGGAGAGCTCATTGCTTTCAAAAGAACACATCTGAAGAAGACAAATCAAGAGGAGAAGAAGAAAATTATTGCATTTAAAGTTATTACTGAAGCTGCTGAAAATGAAATTGATGATCCTGAAACTCTACAAGAGGAAATTCCTATGATGTTTAGAAACATGGATAGATTAATGAGAAAATATAAAAATACAAAGAAACAGAGATTTCTGCCAAGAAGGTCTAGAAAATACAATGAACAAGACAAGAATGATGGAAAATGCTATGAATGTGAAAAGTTTGGACACATCCAAACAGAGTGTCCAGAACTAAAGAAAAGATCTCCAGAGGATTCAACAAAAATAGATCATTTAGAAGCTGGAGTGATGAGGATGACTCAGACCACGAAGAAATAGCAAATTTTTGCTTCATGACAATTCTTGAAAACGAGATCAACAAAACTTCAGGATGTTGGACAGATGAAGACGATTCAGACAGTGAGAGTTGCTTTATGGCAAATGGAGAAACTAGCGAGGTAAGACCTTATGACTGTAAAAGATGCAATCAATTATAAGACATTCTTGACTCTACCCTGAAAGAGTCTCAGAAGATGATGAATGAACTCAAGAAACTCACCAGGGAAGTCAAAGACTGGAAACTCAAACATAAAGTATGTGAAATTGAAAAGGACGTACTTCAAGAAGAGTTTGAGGAATTTCAAATGCAGTTTAACAGCTTGTGCAAATCCACCAGTCATAGCTGTGTTAGGTCAAACCAGACGACTTACAAGTCAACTGGTAAAGAACCAATCAGAACTAGATCGACTAGTTGATCGAACTAGTCAATTTACAAGTCAACTGGAAAGGAATCAGCAAATCCTACGACTGCTAATTCCAACGACTTGAAAACAGGTCCGAGATTAAATGTCATTATTGTAACAAAAGTGGGCATAAATATTCTCGTTGTCACTTTCGTAAATCTCAAATGTACGGATGGGTTTGGAAACCTAAGAACTCCGAACCTAGTAACACTAACTCACTAAGACCCACGCAAGCTTGGGTACCTAAAAGAAAGTAATATTTCTGTATTGCAGGAACATCACAGAATAAAGCGCAAAGGAAAATGGTACCTAGATAGTGTATGTTCCAGTCACATGACAGGTGACAAAAGCCTATTTAAGGAAGTTACAAAGATTTATGGAGGAAGCGTCAAACTCGGAGATGATTCACGAGGCATAATAGTTGGCATTGGAACTATTCCTTTCAACAATAGCTGTGATATCACTGAAGTATATTTGGTTGATGGATTAAATTATAATCTTCTCAGCATAATTCAACTCTATGACTCAGGATATGAGGTAAAATTTAAGAGAACTGGATGTGCCATCGAAGATGAGTCAGGTAAAATAAATTTTCCTTGAAAAAGGTACAGAAATGTTTATATACTTGATGGCTTCGAAAATATAGATAGCCACATATACCTAACGTCTGTGTCTTATGATCCCTGGTTGTGTCATAGATGTCTTGGTCATGCTAGCATGTATCTAATTGAGAAGTTATCCAAACATGATTTAGTCATTGGGTTACCCAAATTGAATTTTTCTTGGACTCATATTTGCGATGCATGTCAGATGGGTAAGCAAACTAGAAACTCTTTCAAAAATAAAGACATAGTATCTAACTCAAAACCCTTGCAGTTACTTCATATGGATTTATTTGGACCAACAAGAACTGCTAGCATAGGAGGTAAGAAACATGCCTTAGTTATTGTTGATGACTTTTCATGCTTCACTTGGGTAATTTTCTGTCTCACAAAGATGAAGCCTTAAGAAACTTTGAAGTCTTTTGCAAAATAATTGAAAGAGAAAAAGGTTATCCTATCTCCATAATCCAAAGTGATAATGGAGGCGAGATTGAAAGCAAGGCGTTTGAAGATTTCTGTAATGATCAAGGGTACACTCACAATTTCTCTGCTCCTCGCTCACCTCAACAAAACAAAATTGTTGGAAAGAAAAAATAGAACTCTTCAAGACATGGCAAGAACCATGCTGCTAGAACATTCTTTGCCAAATCATTTCTGGGCTGAAGGTGGGAGTAATGCATGCCACATTCTAAATCGATGTCTCATAGGGTCCATTCTAAAAAAGACTCTGTATGAACTTTGGAAAGGTAAGCGTCCTAACATAAAATACTTTCATCCATTTGGAAGTGAGTGTTTCATTCATAACAATGGTAAGGACAATCTTGGAAAATTTGATCCACGAAGTGACGAAGGTATTTTTCTTGGTTATTCTTTAAATAGCAGATCATTTAGAGTTTTTAATAAACGAACATTGTGCATTGAAGAATCAGTTAATATCATTTTTGATGAAAATAATTCCTTGGTCGAGAAAGGTATCAATGCATGTGACGAAGATCAAACTCAAGAAGTTCAGGACAACGGAAAATCATAGGAGTCAGCTAGTCTTACAGATGTAGCCAAGTCGATTGAACAAATTAGCAACAACACTCTAGAACATCATGTGGAGTCGACTACTAGTATTGTTCGACTAAATGAGTGGAGAAATGAATCTGAATATCCACAAAAATATATCATAGGGGATTCAAACAAAGGTATGAAGACTAGAGACGCTCTCAAAAAGAAAGCAAATTGCTCTTATCTCTCAAATAGAGCCAAAAAGGTAGAGGAAGCATTAAAGGACTCAAGCTAGGTGAAAGCCATGCAAGAGGAACTAGATCAATTCAGCAAAAATCAAGTATAGAAGGTGATACCCCGACCTGAAAATGTTTCTGTCATCGAAACACAATGGGTATTCAAAAACAAATTAAACGAAAAAGCACAAGTCATAAGGAAGAAAGGTAGACAAATTTTTCAAGGCTATTCACAACAAGAAGGAGTTGACTACGAAGAAACCTTTGCTCCGGTAACCTGATTAGAGTCTATACAAATCCTGCTAGATTATGCATCATTTAAAGGATTCAGATTGTTTCAAATGGATGTCAAAAGTGCTTTTCTAAATGGATTCACTAAAGAAGAGGTTTTTGTAAAACAACCACCAGGCATTGAAGATTCAAAATTTTCTTATCACGTGTACAATCTCCCTAAGGCCTTATACCGACTGAAACAGGCTCTACGTGCTTGGTATGACAGGTTAAGTACTTTTCTTGTTGATCATGGATTCATCAGAGGCAAAATTGATATTGCTCTATTCATTAAATGATCAATAGAAGGTAATCTCATCATTCAAATTTATGTTGATGATATCATTTTTGGTAGCGCTAAACCTCTTATGTGCAAGGAATTTGCAAATCTCATGCAAAGTGAATTCGAAATGAGTATGATGGGTGAACTCACATTTTTCCTTAGGCTTCAAATTCATCAATCTGAAGAGGGAACCTTCATATGTCAAACCAAATATACCAAGGAGCTGATTCAAAAGTTTGGCATGAGCAATGCAAAATCAATTGGGACTCCTATGAGTCCGGCCATAACTTTGGATAAAGATGAACATGGTACTCCAGTTGATGAAACCAGAGGAATGATTGGATCTCTATATATTCGACCGCTGGTTGATAATATATTATGTTTAGCGTCTATAAATGTGCTAGGTTTCAGTTGGCTCCCAAAGAGTCACATCTAACTGTTGTTAAAATAATTATTTGATATCTTATTGGTACAGTATCTCATGGAATGTGGTATCCTCGCTCTAACTCGTTTAAATTAGAAAGTTTTTTAGATGCAGATTTAGTAGGTGATAAAGAAGACAGGAAAAGCACGAGTGGCACTTGTCAATTACTGGGAAAGGCCTTAATATCCTGGAACAGTAAAAAAAAACAAGCATCAGTCGCCTTTTCGACTACTGAAGCTGAGTACATAGCCGTTGGTCAATGTTGTGCTCAACTACTCTGGATGTCCCATTAATTGGGTGATTATGAACTCTCTTTTAAACCTATACAAATTTTTTGTGATAATTCTAGTGCAATTTATCTTTCTAAAAATCATGTGCATCACTCTAGAGCAAAGCATATAGATATTAAACATCATTTTATTAGAGATCATGTTCTCAAATATGACATAGAATTAGCTTTTGTTGGTACTTCTGCCTAATTAGCTAATATTTTTACTAAACCACTGTTAAAAGATAGGTTCTGTTATTTACGAGAATCACTTAGCATTATGTTTTTTTCAAAAGAAATTGTTAGGACCAAAGTGTTAACTTTCAAAAACTTGTCATAATTATATTTCTTCAGTGCATTAATTACACCGTCAGTCTTTTACCTCTCTTTTTAGCCTATTTCCCATCAGTTTGCAGCCACAGTTGGAAAGCCAATCATCATGTCTCCTCTTCTGATATCATTTCTCTTTTTTTTTTGTACTCAATCATCAATTCTTCTCCTTTTTAAGTTAGTCTTTTTCCGTCTCTCTATCTCCACCATCTCCCTCAACCTCTACCAACTCCCATTTTCAAACTGTACCAACCATCTTTTCTTCATGGCGAAATCTTCCAAAAACCCTTATGCTTCCACTAAGAAAACTACTCGTTCAAAATCAACACCCTCTTCTATGCACCCTCAACAAGTAGATTTAGGGTCCAATCGTTCCGAAGGTTGTGCCTCTTCTCAAGAAGGTTACTCGGAACACTCCCAACCTCTAGGTAAAAAAGCCTCCGAAAAGTGTCCCATAGAGGAACCTCTTGCCTCTACTCTAAAGAAATCGAAGTTTGATTTCTCTGCCTTTGCAGAATCAGACCTCAATTTCTGGAACACCCCTAATAAGGATTTCTTTGTTTATCTTAAGGACAAGCCTATTGCCCATGGTAGAGTGGTAGATCTCGATATTATAGAATCCCTCAACTGCAAGGTAAACAATCTTTTCATGTATCAAGGGTCAGATAAATTTCTCTCTGTTTCTCTGCCTAAAGTCTATGAACCCTCGTCCGTATGTTTTACGCTAATCTTCGCTCTAATACACCTAATAGGCTTGAAACTCTTATTCTTGGTAAACGCATTATTCTTGATTGTGGTGTATTTGACTCTCTTTTTCTATGGCATTGCTCTTGTTTCCTGACTGTGTTTAAGAATGTTTGGCCTGAGGATTTTGAGATCACCTTTGATCAGGCCAAATAGTGCATTACAGAAAATCCCTTTGAGAACCTCCCAAATAAGTTAGGGCCCAGTGAGGTTAGTTTTGAACTAGGGTTCTTGCTTACATTGTTGTCACCACTCTCCTTCCCAGAACTGGTTCTTTCTCAACCCTCTCTCAGCGGGACACATTCTTTGTTTACTGTCTTATCTCCAATCTCAAAATCATGTTGTCCTCCTGGGTTATCAATTTCATGATTGAGAGTGCAGAAGATCCTATCAATCTTCCTTATGGTATGGCCATCACCCATATTTTAGAAGCTCATCAAATTCAACTTTCAGACTATTCCTCTATTACTGTGTACAAGTGCGACAACTCTAGAGCCTTCTCGAGTATGGGGTATGTGAGTATCAAGGGTGTCCATGTCATAAAGGGTGAAAGTGATGCCAAGCAACCTCCTGTGGAAACCAAGTCCTCTTCTGGTGTGCCTTCTTCTCCCATTCCTGCAGACCTAAATGAAAAGTTCATCTCCATTAATTCTCAAGTCCAAGACATCAAGACTCTCATGTCCGCCACACAGTCAACTGTGGATGCTATTCATGGTATTTCTAAGGAAACAGGGTCAGATGTGTCCAAAATTATGGTGGTTGTGCAAAGGGTAAGGGAGAAGGCGGTTAAAGCTTAAAAGGAGGTGCATGACAGGTTCCATGGGATGAGCATTATTGCCAACACCAGCTTTGAACAGATGAAGGAATCAATCTGCAACACCCTCACTTACTTTCTGAGACGATGAGATGGATGTGATCTACAAATAATTTTTTGTGTGTTTTCAAAACTTGTTTTGGCTATGGTTGGGCTATGCCCGTGAATATATTTTTCTTCTTCTTTTGCTTGTGTGGATATTATTTTTGCTACTCCCTCTTTTGTTGATGCCAAAAAGGGGAGACTATATTAATGTTCATTGTGCAAGCATGTCCTTTCTCTACAGGTTATTAAGTCGACTATGCTACATGCATAGATTTTAATATGCACATTTATTATTCAGGCATATTCCACTATGCTACTTGCATAGTATCTCTTATTCCTTGAACTAGTCAACTTAGCTATGCTGCCTATGCATAGTCAATAATATACAAGTACAAGTCGATTGCACAAGTTGAAGGAGAGCTCAAGATTAGTTGACTACACATATTGAGGGGGAGTAATGTCGGTCAGTCACAAACAGGGCAGTCAACTCGTGTCCAGATTAGTTGACTTTACACACTGAGGGGGAGCGAAGACGGCCAGTCCAACACAGGGAAGTCAATTGTTATTTATCCCTTTACCTATATGCATATTATTTTGCCATCATCAAAAAGGGGGAGATTGTTAGAACATATTTTAATGATGCACATACAGGAGTTCAGGGAAGCAAAAAGGAATTATTAAAATTGCCAGAACAAATAATGAAACATATTGAAGTTGTCCCAAATATCATGATGCACAAGGAAAGAATAACCTTTACGAGGTTAACTCCATGATTCTGGGAAATCAAAGTTGCAACAATAGAATGAACACTCAGCGCAATCCATGATTGACGAGCCAAATCAAATCACTGGAGATTAATCAAATCTGAAAGGTTCGGACAGCAGTTAAGAACAGAATGGTTGCAAACATAAAGGAAGAATTATGTCAAACTCATCGATTGCCAAAGGAAAGAATCTGATGAGAAGCAATGGCTAGTACCTTATTCTTTGAAAGAATCAACTTTTACCAATGATCAAAACCCTTGGGTTGAAAAGCCTTCACCAACTATCATTGTATAAATTTATAGTGCAACTCCACCCTTAGCATACTTTGTTCGAACCAAAATAACTCTCTTCAATTTACTACAAACAATCATAGTAGCCTAGAGAGATATGATGTGTAACAAGTTAGGAATAAAAAGAGAGTGTAGAACTGGTGAGGCATTTTATCAAACGAGTGCTAAAAGAACTGAGAGACAAATACCAAATCTGTACTCGAAAAAAAACTCATTTTCTTGAAGAGAAATCCCTTGCAACCCAAGGGCACTGAACTAGGATTCACATTGAATTTGAACCAGTATAAAATTCCTGGTGTCTTTAATTTCTGTATTTACTTTCTGCTTATTATTTTGAATCTCTGTGTCTGCAAGAATTGTTGTTTTAAGTCGACTACTAAAGTTTTAACTCAACTTATTACGATTTGTTTAAATTATATGCAATTCACCCCCTCTGTAGTTTCAAATATGCCAATCATAGATCGAGGTGAACTGACAACAACTAAGCCTCTCAATGCAACAGGTATAAATGTAAGAATTTTTTATGCAGAAACAAGTAAGTTTCTCAATACCCAAAAAATAAAATTCTGACAATAATTCCATCCTTCCTGCTAATTTTGATAAAAAGCAAATTCCTAGTATTATTCAGTTAGATTTGCTTAATGTTACTAATGATGCCCAGGAACTCCCTAATTATAAAATTACTGCTAATGATCAGCTAAACCATAATGGGAATATGGTTTCCATCCTAAACAATGGTTTTGACAAAACCATTATTCCTCACCATGCAAACCACTCTACCATTAGACAAGTGGAAGAAACGTATCTCCACTAAAGACTATCCCTAACTCCTATGACCAAATGATCACATCTGCTAATAAATCTGATAAAAATTCTATAAACTCCAAAGTGGTCGATGGTCTTCTAATTAATAGTATCCCTACTTATGTACTAGACTCTTAACATGACAATATCTTAGCAAATATGCTTAATACATTATGCATGCAAGAAAATGACCACTCTAGGGTAAAACACTTGGCAACCCAAGTCGGTACGTGTCGGAGATTAAATCTCCCGAAGATCTTGTTAAATCCCCTACGAAATCAATCTCCTCTTGCATGGAAGTAGATACTACTCCGCCTATCTTACCCATTTCCCCATCAACAATTATAACTATTGATGATAATCCTCTTATATTAGCCAACTCTTCAGTCCAAAATGCCTCGCACACCGCTAACTCTACAGGAAAGATATAGACTGATTCGACTCCATCGTCTCCATTTTCTCCATCGTCTCTACCAATGGACAATCTCCCTCTACTACCACAATAAATCTATATTTCACCAGTGATTTATGCACAACCTCCAAATTCCCCCAACCATCAGCCTCAGTCTTGGATAGAGTTAGGTCTCATGGGCCATGCAATATCTTCCAACTTACAAATCAACGGTCAGGACTCAATCCTCATCATCCAGAACACAAACTACTTGGCATAACAGATCTGAGAAAGCATGTATCTATTTATGAACAACTACATCAACCAGATATGGATAAATAACATCCTGCAGCCACTAGTACCATCAATGAATCAAAACCTTGCCAACAACATGCAATATATGTGGAATATTCCGGAAAGTCCACAACTCTGATACCACCAAACATTCCTCTCAACCTCTCATTCTTTGCCCCGGAAGAGATGTCAATGGTGAACCCGATTTTCACTCATTGGGGTGTACAAAAACACCCTCATTCTCATGTCGAACAACAAAATCAACCAGATCAAGCTGAATAACAAGTTCAACCTCAGTCTCAGGAGAAATGCAACAACAAGAACAAAGCCTAAAGGAGGACGAAGAACATATACATAACCAAAGGGAACCAAAGGTGGCATTCTCAAGCCTAAACGAGGTAAAAATTCTAATCTTCAAATACTGGCTCGATACGAAATGCATCATCAGTTGTCCAATGACCATGTTCAAATGCTCAATCGATATAAGGATCGCACACGATCTAACAATAGGAAAGATGTGGTCATCCTAGTCCCATCCCACAAGAGAAACATTGCCATGGCAATGAAGGACAACTGTCACAGCCATCCCAACCCTCCATCAATAAGTCAACCAATTAACTTTATCATTTGGAATGTTCAAGGTGATAATAATCCTAACTTCAGGAGGAACCTTAGGGAAATTATGGATACCCACAAGCCTAGTATGGTTACCCTAGTAAAAACTAGAATGGCCACATATATATCCATTCTTGAAGAATTTGACTTTATAGAAATGATAGAGGTGTCAACAGAAGGGCAAGCTGGAGGGATGGTGATCCTATGGAACCATAACAAGGTTGTCGTGAACAACTTCACCAGAAGAAATAAGTAAATTTATGCCATGATAGAGGTACAATCTAACCACAAATCTTGTTTATTTAGCTCTATTTATACTAACACTAATAAAATAAATAGGGATATTTTTTTGGATAAATATAGAAAATCTTTCTGATAATTACAAAGGAGCTTGGTTAATGGGGGGATTTTAATGATGTTTCTAGGACTAACAAAAAATAGGAGGCAAAGTTGTTAACCAAAATAGATCTAGGAAAATAATAGAAAGCCTTAATCATTGTAAATTAATTGACCTAGGTTTCAAAGGGTCAAAAATTACGCGGTCAAATCAGAGAAAAAATTAAGGGATTAATTATGGAAAGATTAAACAAGGCGTATGCTAATGTGGAATGGCTTGGCCAATACCCCCAAGCCTCTATAATACACCTCCCTAAGACATATTAGGACCATAATCCCATCTTGATTTACTTAAAAAATATTAATAATAATCACATAGACAAAACTTTTCGATTAGAAACAATATGGTGTTGCCATCCAGATATTATTAATCTAGTGAAAAAAACTAAAATAACAAAGACCTACTAGATGTAACTAGTTCTTTTGAAGATGACGTAAGACTTTGGAGTAAAGAAACATTTATAAATATCCATAGAAAAAAAAAACTCCTAGCCAGACTACGAGGGATATAAAGTATTCCTAATTACTGTGCTATCCTTTTTCTTCAATAATTAAAAGATAAACTTACCCAACAGTATAATGACATCCTCAAGTTGAAAGAAGACTACTGGAAATTAAGGTCCAGAGTCATGTGGTTAAACGGCGGTGATGCAAATACTTAATTTTCTCACATTAGTGCTGCATATAGAAGAAGAATTAATATAATAATTTTCTTTAAAGATAACATGGGAAATTGGATAAATGAGCACCAGTGTATAATAGCTCATACTATAAATTACTTCAAAAATCTACTTACCACTTCTCAAACACACTCTATTTGGCATACAAAAACTAAAGTAACCCATTTAGTTAGTGACAATGAACTGTCGTGCCTAGACTTACCCCTAAATGACCAATAAATCAAGAAGCCAAAATTCTCATTTAGACCCTATAAATCTCCATGTCCTGGTGGTTTACACCCCTTTTCCTATCGCAAATACTGAAACACTATCAAGGATAGTGTAAATATGTTTTGCCACAAATACTTTGAGGGTTATCATTTCCCTACAACAATTTAATAAAACCTACTTATGCCTAATTCTTAAATTTGAAAGTGCTAATAACCTAAGAAACTTCATACCTATTAGCCTTTGTATTATCTTTTATAAAATTATTACCAAAATTATCGCCAACAGACTGAGACCCCTTCTCAATAAATTAATTGGTCCTTACCAAGATAGCTTTATAAAGGGTAGGAGAGCTTATGACAATGCTATAATAATTCAAGAAGTTGTTAAGTATATTAGAAATTCAAAATCAAGAGAAAGTCATATGATCCTTACAATAAACCTTGAAAAGGTCTTTGACAAACTCAAGTGGTATTTTATTCACAGAACCTTAAAGTACTTCAAATTTCCTCCAAAAATTATATACCTAATAATGTTTTTGACATAACTACTCATAGTTATTATGTCCTGGTTAATGGGTCAAAATTAGATCCATTCACTACCACAAGGGGGAACAGACAAGGTGACATAATGTCCCCATACATTTTCATATTATGCATGGAAATTCTTTCCATCACGGTCCATCATAAAATTGATGCTAGGAAATGGGATGGTTTAATAATTACCCCTAGGAGCCCTACACTATCGCATCTATTATTTGCCGATGACATAACCCTAATAAGTAAAGCAAATACCAAAACTGCTCTCACAATCCTACAAAGTCTCGATGACTTCTGCCTACTTTTAGGACAGTCTTTTAATAAAACCAAATCAAAACTAATTGTATCTCCAAACTGCTCAAAAACTACTAGAAAGGAACTATCTTCCATACTCAACATCAAGCTTAGCGATAATTTCGGTATTTACTTAGGTTTTTCCATCGTCAACTTGAAATCAAATCACAAAGACTATCAATTTGTGGTTGATAAAAGAGAACGAAATTGGGAAGTTGGAAAGCTAGATGGCTAAATATAACTGGTAGATGTACATTAGTCAAATCCACTCTTAACAATATACCTAATCATATAATGCAATACTCTCATCTTCCTATAAAGACCATTAAGGAGATTGATAAGATTCAACGAGATTTTATATAGAACTCTACTCCTCACAAAAGAAAAATCCACCTTATTAGATGAGACTCCGTTACGAGGGACAAAGTAAAAGGGAACTAGGAATCAGGAAGGCTAGAAGCAAAAACCTAACCTTACTCACTAGCCTAGCTTGGAGACTAATTAATACTACATCCTTATGGACTCTCATAGCTAGTAAATTACTAACACTAAGAATAAAAATCATCAATCCTTTATATGGAAAAGTATTATGAAAGATTGGTATTATTGCAATAAAGGAACCAGATGGGACATTAACAACACCTCCCTCAATATTTGGGAATCAAACTGGATTTCTATTATAATTAACTTAAAGAATTCTATTGAAGGCCCCCTAAATATCAATGAAGACAAACTCACTATTGATAACCTAATTTTTGGGAAGAATTGGGACCTTACAAAATTATTTTTGAGCTGCCTTATAGTATTTTAAATAATATAAATGCTATTATGACATACAATGCTCCTCCAACTACTACAAATCATAACATTTGGAGCCTTACCTCGAATAGGATGTTCTCAACTTCTTCGTGATACAATCTTATTGATCAACACGAGCCTTGCTCAAAATTCTACGAATGGATTTGAAAACTCCAGTGTTATAATAAAATAAAAATCTTCATCTAGAAGTGCTACCATAATAGGATCCCTACTAGGGTTTACCTAACCAATATAGGGATAAATATTAACCCTAAATGCCCCACATGCAAACTCTGTGATGACACTATTCAACATATTTTTTGGGATTGTAATTCTATAAAACACATCTGGGCCAACCATAGCCTTTATTTTAATCCCACCTCTCCTGATCACTGGATAGACCAAATAAGAGAGACAAAATACACTTTTCACCATAAATACCTCTAATGGACAGACATCTACCCATTTGTAATTTGGTTAATCTGGAAAAATAGAAATCATAATAATCGTAATAATACAAATTGATTCCTAAATTGAAACTCTATTATAAAGCATGCAGCTGAATTTAAACTTCTAAGGAAAAAAGGTATTAATAGTACAGTCCATAAATAGATCAAAATAAAATGACATAAATCACCAAAAGACTAGTACAAATTAAACATAGATGGTGCCTTCAATGACAATAATTGTCAATGTGGTATAGTTGGAGTAGCAAAAAATAACACAGGGGGATGGATCATAGGATTCCACAAAAAACTTGAAACCCTCTCAACAACACAAGTGGAACTTCAATCGTTGAGAGAATGCCTGCAAATGATAACGGAGCACAACTTGACACCAGTCAAAATAAAAACAGATGAATCAGAAGTTATTAATATGCTAGATAATGATCACCCTACTTACATAAACACAATCTATAAATGCAGGTGGTTAATGGAACAAGCAAGGAGGAAGGGTCGAGTGGTACTTAGGCATAGCTTCAGACAAGGGAACAAGGTGGCGCATGCCTTGGCAAGAATGACACTAGTGCAGACCAACACACATAAAATCTCTCTTTTGGCAACCCCGCCGGAACCAGCGATATAACAATATCAAAAGGATCTGGAAGTAATTTCTTCTGTTAAATATGTTTCTGCTAATGTTTGTTCTAAGTTGGCTGCTTTAGGAAACTTTTATGCCTTGCAAGGCACTGTTAATATCGTGTAATATGTAGGATGTTGTAATATAATATTCTTATCATTCAAAAAATAAATAATAAAAAAGGAGTGTATATGGCACATAAAATACTAGTAATGTGAATTTATCTTGCAGAAGATAGAGAAATATGTTCAAACTTTAATTTGATTGGACCATCAATGTATTCTAGTGTTCTTCCTAACATAATGACTATATGTACCAATTTGTGGTGAGACTTATATGTACCAATTTGCGGTGAGACTTTGTGATCCTACCCTAATTTTACAGCCACTTAAATTATTAACTTATGTTCAACACTTGCAAAGGCGTTCTGGATAATTCAATAACCCTTCTTGTGCTCCTACAACCACAAGAATTTCTAAAGCTATTGCTCATTTTCATTTACCGTTGGCATTTTAGTACCTAATGAATTATTAGGTTTCGTTCTCCCGAAAAGTAAAAACTTGGAAAATTAATTTAAGTCATGAAGAAGTTGTCCCCCTCAAAAAGGAATACAGTTACCACCACGGGATATGGTTGAATGTATGAGATTTTCTATCATTAATCACATATATGAGTTTCGAGTCCAGGGAACAAGAAAATTTTTAATAGAGACCTTTCCCTTTAAACGAACCCCCTTAAGCACGTGCAAAGTATGAATTAGTAAGAACAATAAGTACTGGATAACGGATAATTAAAAAAAAAAAGAATTGCTTTGACTTTACTTTTAATCCATGGATTGTCTATCAGGATTAATGCCCTTCAAATAAGCTGCTGATAGTATTTTATTTACTAGATCAGATGAATAGGAGCTTGTCTTTGACTTGATTATTTTTCATGAGAATACTTCTAACCTAGGCTACTTACCCCATTCTTTTGGAAATCATCAAACTCAAACCTGAAGTTTCTCTAGTTACTTGACCGTTACTTAATTAAAAAATTCAATAAGTTAAGCAAGAAAAGATTAAAAAACATAAAATAAATAGGAAGCTTGTCAATTCTTTTACCCATCAAATTAAGTAGATTGATGGAACCATTACTTTTGTAATGGACCAAATCAAGAAACCAACTCTTTAGAATTTGTCAAAATAAACTTTATTTCCATAGGCAATTATGGGAGAGGCCTAGTGTCAGGTAAGGAAAGAAACAGTTTGATGGGAATAATAAATTAAGCATTTAGTTAAAGAGATAAATTACATTGTTTTTTAGGAAAATGTGATAACCCAACCAATTATTGTTTTCTCAAACAAACCACTATTGTAGCTTCCATGACAAAGCTTGAGTTTATGAGACGAGTTTAAACTTAAAAGTTAGTTGCGCAATGCCCTACTTTTGTTGGCAGTGCAATTATGGGGAAAATAATATTTTAACGCTTTTCTGTATTTGACAATCAATATTTGCCTTATGATCAAAAGTGATTACGATAGAACTAACGAAATTTCCCCTTACAAAGTAGCCGACGTGAGGATGCATATGGTTAATTAATAAAAATAATAATTTATTCCTAACAACGTATTTTAGACCATATTCTAGCAAAACTAGAGAATTTCATATATCTTAAACTAAAAATATTTTAGTAGTAACAATAATAGCACACAATAGCAATAACTTTATCTAAGGGTATTGCATAGGATGATTGGAATTAGGATTCTTCCACCTTTTCATCTAGAGATATCATATTTGAGTTTATTCTTTCTGCATGATACAAAACAAGCAGTCGAATAAGAATGTTTCCATTGTAATTTAAATGGAGTCATCTCTTTTTTTCGTTTACTTACCTATGCATCCCGACTAAGGTCACACAAACATATACTTTCCTTATGCATCTGACCACTTCGAGATTTCTTTCTCCTGTCTTTACATGAGCTAATTGCGAAGAAGAAGAAGAAGCCACTTATTGTACTATATTATCGGCCATACAATAATGACATTGTGGATCTCATACAATAATGACATTGTAGAGTAGTTATTTAGGAAATAAGTCTTTTTAATTATTTTATTGGCATAGTTAAAAAATAAAAATAATAATCTTGATAGTAAACGCTTTATTTCTTCATATGCCTACTCTGAAAATTCAAACAGAATCAATAAATTCTGAGTATTGAATGTGTTGACACTGGTACCAAATCATCTACAGAGCTCAAGGCGGCGATACATCCCATAGAAGATGGAAGTGAAATAACCTAGTTTTATTTTGGTATTCTAGAAGCCTCCAAGGTTAATTATGTAATTATACAAATATTAGTTAGTGGAAGATAGGTCGGTTGGTTAGACAGTTGTTCTTTCATTCCTTTGTTTTGTATAAAAAAAGCTATTGTACGGTACATTGAATATTACATTATAGAGAAAATTGAGAATTTCCCTCCAAATTAATTGGCTGCTCTCTCAAATTAACATGGTATCAGAGCATAGTGCTCGATCCACTACTGAATTGTTCTATATCATTTTGCTAAGTCTTCTGCAAATCAACGACTGCATTCCCATCTTCATCTTCAATTTTCTAGTTTCGTTTCTGTAATTTTGGAAGTCATTAATGGAGGAAGAAAATCCCTTTGCACAGAGATTGCTTGTGGTAGAAATCTCTCATCATCTATGCTTGAGTCCTTCTGATAATCCTGGGACAAATCTAGTATTTTCTCCCTTCGATGGATCTGGATAACTTGCTGCCTTTCTCCCTTTCCCATTATCGTCTTCTTTCCCACCCATTTTCCCCGTCTTCCGTATCCACTATTTTAAGAGTAACAATAATATAAAATAGCTTTGGAAGAAATTGGTAAAGAAACTTAAAAGAAATCTATATCAAGAGAATTTAATAAATTTGGATTTGAATCTATACCACGAATCGAGCAATCATAGATTTGTCCATAACCAACTTTAATGGAGTTTTGAGTTTTGCATTATATTTCTTGTGTTAGATTTGAATCTAGACTTACAAACTCGTGATTAATGTACTTGAGTTCCTAATTTTTCTTTAAAATATGAAGGTGATTAAATGTAAATTTTTGGTGGTGTCTGGCGTCAATCTCCCATGAAGAAGAGAAAGATATGAAATGGAGAAGATGGTTAAGGGGTATTGGTATAATGTTAAATTTTTTATTTTTTAAATAAAAAAATAGTAACACGTGTCACTATCTGAATGGAGCTTGAGATTACACATGTTTTGAAAAATTGGTCAAGGAAAAAGTGATGTGTATTTGATACACTTTTAAAAGGTTCGGTGTGTAAAAGGTTGCACGTGATCAACAAGTGTATAACAGGGATTCGGGTACAAGTTCAGGTGCTATTTTATGTATTCTGCCTTTTTGCAAATATATTTTTACAAAAAAAAAATATTTTGTTAAAAAAACAAAGGTTATATATTATCACGACCCCAAACCCGGTCGTGATGGCGCCCAGCACATTGCTAGGCCAGTCCGACCAATCAACAAAGTCACGGAGCCAGCAGCTCACATTTAACCACTTTTAGGCATAATCAAGATCAAATAATCACAAAGAAAATATTCTAATACGGGGATCACGTCCCAAACTAACAAAACCTCCCAAAGACCAGGAGTCACGAGTCATGAGCCTCTACAGAGTATATAGAGTGTGATAGTCTCTACGACGGTGCTCAAGTGCAGAAATAGATATCAACATGAATAAAAGTAAGCTGGAAAGCCAGGTCCTGTGGACGCTGGCAGCTACCTCGACTGTCCAAATGCACTCCCGAGCAGCTATAGAATCAGCTCTGCTGTGATGTACCTGGATCTGCACACAAGGTGCAAGGAGTCGAGTGTGAGTACTTCCAACTCAGCGGTAATAAAAGTAAATAATGCTGAAGGAAAGAAAACCACGCAAGGCACTATCTCATGCTACACAGTACAGAACTATCTTTTTATTCCTTTCTAGCATATGTGAGTAGATTATTTAGAAATCTCAATT
The DNA here is from genome assembly GCA_032618575.1 of Nicotiana noctiflora. Lineage (NCBI taxonomy): Eukaryota > Viridiplantae > Streptophyta > Magnoliopsida > Solanales > Solanaceae > Nicotiana > Nicotiana noctiflora. Next base: position 134,378 of record JASVEL010002928.1, read on the forward strand.
TTTAGCTTTCTTTCTTTTACGATAACATACTAATGTATGTATGCCATACAATGCATATGATGATGTGGCGTACAGCCCGATTCATGTAAAGGCGCCCGCGCTCACTGTGGAGGTTCAGACTCCGGAGGGGCTCCTACAGCCCAAGCGCAATATGAATATCACACCTGCTGCAGCGCGCAGCCCGATCCAAATACCACTGCGGCGTGCAGTCCGATCCATGCATGTGTATGCATATGCTCACATAAATCGTCATGCTCTAACATATGGTCCTCGACCCAATCAGTCTAACAAATAATCAAGAAAAGCCCCTCAGGGCAACAGTATCATATTAGCTCACAACTAGAAATGTCATTAAGACCTTGTTCAAGTTTTTCATAACCTTATAAAAATGCTGAGTAGCAAAATACCATTTAAAAACCTTAGACCGAGACAAAAATATGCACAGTGTTATCAAGACAGTGATACCAATCCCTGAAGGATTAAATAATCGGAACGAAGCCCAGTCATGATAATTAGTCCAATTCATGATAATTAATATCTTTTATTAGGATGTCAATTCAATTTCAAGCAATTCGGTGTTATTATTCATTACGCGGGACGGACCAAGTCACAATCCTTAATGGTGCTCTACCCCACGCCCGTTATCCGGCGTGCAAGTCACCTCAATACAACACTAAGATGTGCAAGTCTGGTGTTTAATAAACCTCAGGATATCATTTACAAGTATTACCCACCTCGATCCGGCGAAAATTCAAGCTCCGCGATGCCTTAGCTCCTCGAACCAGCATCTACGCACGCCGAAACTAGCCAAATTAAGTACAAATATATCAAAATAGGCTAACGGAACAACACCCAATCAAGCACAATTAAATTACATGAAAAACCACAAAGTTACCAAAACCCGACTTTCGGTACGCTTCTCAAAAAATTACAATAGTTACATATTCAGATTTATTATCTCAACACGAGTCCATACATATAGAGTTTATCAAAATCGGACTCTGTTTCCCATTCAAATCGATGATTTACCATAACATAGGCTTAGGGCAAAAATCCCCCATTAGTCCTCCCATTTACAGTGAAATAATTGAAGATTCTAAGATAAAATCGCGTATTTAGACCATAGAACTTACCTCCAATGTTTACCCGGTGAAATCCCCTCTTGAAGCTCTCCAAAATCATCCAAACGAAATGAGATCAACGAAAGAAATAAACCAATTTCGTGTAAAAAAATAATCTTCCCGTGCTTCATCGAGTTGTACCTTGCACCTGTGCTATACAAGTTGTACATCCTATTGCTCCAGTAGTCATTTTCCATCGATCATAACTTCCAGTACAGATGTCCCAATTACAAGTTCTTTAGGTTTCTGGAAACTCTACACGAAGGTCTACAACTTTCGTATTTTGCACTTTTTGTGATTCCTTATATATTACATGATATCAGCTCCCAAATAGCCAAAAAGTTGCTGAAAATCTAATGCAACAGCAGTTTTTCCAAAACCAAAAATGCCCATTAGGCATCCGAAATCACCCCGAGGCCCTCGGGACCTCAACTAAAAACACAAACTCAACCTAATACTTCATTCAAACTTGCTTGGATCATAAAAAATGGTACCTTAAACATCCAAAATCACCAAAATCCTAGAATTCGATTCAAACTTAAACTTAAACTTTCAAAATTCACATTCGATCTAAAACCCGACCAAACGACGTCCGAATGACCTGAAAATTTGCAGACATATCCAAAATCACCTAACGAAGCAATTACAGCTATCGAAATTCCATTACGACTCCCGGATCAAAATATCACCTATCGATCGGATTTCGCCAAAATTCCAACTTCGCCAAAATAGGCTAACTTCTTCACCGGACCTCCAAAATTACTTCCGATTGCGCTCCTAAGTCTTAAATCATCCCCCGAAACTAACCAAATCATCGGAATTCAGTTTCGATCGCTCTAACTGATCATAAGTCAGCGTTGGGTTGACTTTTCCAACTTAAGCTTTCCTTAAAGAGATTAATTGTCCTATTTTCTGCCAAAATCATTCCGAATTGACTCAAAGTTTGCACAGAAGTCACATTCGACATTACGGACTTGCACCAACTTTCGGAATCACATTCTGACCCCGATATCAAAATTTTCACTTCCAGTCGAATTTTCTCATAAACCTTCAAATTCCTATATTTAGCCAAATGACTTCAAAATGACCTCCAGATATCCGAATTCACTTCCGATCACGTTCCCAACTCCAAATCACCATACGGATCTATTCCCAGACTCGGAATCCCAAATGGACATCTATAACTCTAAAATGCCTTCCAACCCAAATTTATGAAATTCTTTTAAAATACTAACTTCCACCATATACGCCGAAATGCTCACGGGTTATCAAAAAGAAAATCCGGAGATACGCCCAAGTTCAAAATCATCATACGAGCATGCTGGAACTTTTAGATCCCAATTCCGAGGTCATTTACTCAAAATTCCAATCCTAGTTCATTTCTTCAACTTTAAGCTTTCAAAATGAGAATTTCCATTTAGATTTGACTCCAAACTTCATGAATTTTAATTTTGACCATACACACAAGCCAATATACCTGAGATGAAGTTTTTCATGGCCTCAATCTACTGAATGACGCGTCTGAGCTTAAAACGACCGGTCGTGTCGTTACATGTATAGACCTTATCGTAAAGTATAGGGGGTATCCGGGCCAATAGTGTAATGGCAAGGTTGGAAATGAGCCAATCTTTTAACGGGGATTATATATAGACCTTATCGTAAAGTTCAGGGGGTATTTTAACCATTTCCGATGGAAAAATTGTAAAACCTAGAGATGATTCACCTTATTTGGATTTATGGACTAGATGCAATGATATGGTAATGGATTGGTTACTCAATTCATTGACAAAAGGAATACGATCTAGTGTATTACATTCCAAATCTGCAAGAGAGATATGGAAGCAACTTGAGGATAGGTATGGACAATATGAGATTGCACAACTTTTTAGCTTACAAAAGAGACTTTTAGAGACTATACAAGGTTTACATAATATAGCTTCATATTTCAATAGTATGAAGGCGATTTTGGATGAACTGGAGGCATTATAAGCAAGGATACCATGCACTTGTGTTGAATGTGTTTGTGATGCAAAACAAAAAAACAAGGAAATTGATGATAGACAGAAATTAGTGCAGTTTTTGATGGGGTTAAATGAAACTTATACTACCTGTAGAGGGAACATAATGATGATGTATCCCACACCAAGTATTGATAAAGTATACTCACTTCTTCTTCAAGAGGAAAGACAAAGGTCAATACAACCCTTGCTTGCTTCTCCTTTAGAATCCAGTTCTTTTAATGCTTCTGCAGAAAAGATAGGAAATTACTTAGGGCAAGGAATGTCAGATTTCACCACATATCCCGGTAATGGAAATAAATTTGGTATACATAAAAGAAATGAGAAAAATAAATTTTTCTGCACATATTACCAAAAATCAGGCCATACAATTGAGATATACTTTAAAATTCATGGTTATCCAACAAATTCCAAACCTAACAAGCCTAGAAGGTTTCAAAATTATCATAATGTACAAAGTAATGCAGTGTTCACTGAAGGTGATCATTATAATAATCAAGGAATGACACAACGGAATTCATATTTTGGACAGCATGCTTCACATGGAAATCAGAATATGACAAATGAAATTCCTAATGCTCAAAGTCAAAGCAGTGGTTTTCCTAACATACAAGGACCTTATGGTGCTAATAGTGTGCCCAGTGTTGTGGGCATCAGTTAGGAACAGTATTCACAATTACTGGATATTTTACAATAAGTTAAAATTGGTCAGCAAGCTGCTTCAGGTTCTGAGGTCAATGTGACTGCCAACTGTGCTGGTATTGCCCCTATTTTACCCTCCTATCTTTCTGATAACTCTTTTTTTCATTCCTCGATCCTTGATTCAGGTGCTTCTGAACATATGACCTTTGACAAAACAATTTTATTTGATATATTACCTCTTTCGCAACCAATAACAGTTAATCTTCCTAATTCCGACAAAATGAAGGTAACACATGCAGGAAACGTTGTCCTGTTTCCAGACATGACGTTGAATAGAGTCTTATATGTTCCTTCCTTCAAATTCAACTTACTATCAGTACATCAATTCTGTTATCATTTCTGTTATGATCTGACTTTTAGTGCATTTTTATGCTGTCTATAGGGCCCTTCTTTGAGGAAGGTCTTGGGCCTTGGTAAACTTAGTAATGGACTCTACATTCTCTAGTCACTTCATCATATTCCTACTGGACTGCCATCTGCTAAGACACAAGTTTCTGCTTCCTTTACTGGATGTATTACTAATGATTCTACTCTTCCACCTGCTTCCCTTGTTTCATGTCACAATGTATGGCATATTAGATTGAGTCACATGCCTATTTCAAGTATAAAAAACATTCATTGTTTACCACATGATGCCTTTAATAAAGATTCCTTCGCTTGTATTGTTTGCCCTTTAGCAAGACAACATAAATTGCCTTTTCCATCTAGTTCCATTACTTCTTCTCATATTTTTGATCTTATTCACATTGATACTTGGGGACCTTACAAGATTTCTACTCATGATGGTTCTATTCTTCATTCTTTTATTTCAATGGTTGAAAGGCAGTTCACTACTAAAGTTAAGAAGGTGAGGTCTGACAATGCTCTGGAACTTGGTTCTTGCATTGCTGCTACAGCATATTTTCTTTCTAAAGGTATCATTCACCAAACTAGTTGTGTAGCCACTCCCCAACAGAATGAGGTTGTGAAAAGAAAACATACACTACTGGAAAATAAGCTTATGGCAACGGTTGGTAAACCGTTGCAATTGATAGAAAAACCGTTGCCATAGAGGTATTGGAACGGTTCGGCGACCGTGACATCCGCTCGCGTGCCAATAGATCTACAGCAACGGTTTTGGCAACGGTTGACAAAACCGTTGCTATATATCAAGCTATCGCAACGGTTTTCCCAATGTCTTAAGTAACGAATATTCATTTCAACAGCAACGGTTATAAACCGTTGCCGTATACTTTATGCAACGGTTGTAAACCGTTACCATCCTATTTACTACAATGGTTGGAAACTGTTACAATATAGTTTATTGCAACGATTATTTACAGCTATTGTAACGGTTTTATAATGCTACCGTAACGGTTTTGTTTCTATTGCATCAGTTTCTCACACTTTATGGAACGGCCTGCAACACCTATCGGAACGGTTTAGAATGTCTATGGCAACGACATTTATGCTTATTGCAACGGTTCTATTAGGCTATTTTAAACGTTTAATTGACATTACCACCTAAAATTATTTGTAATTATAACCTGGATATTATATAAATAAAATAAACACTACATAATCTTTCTTATCCAATAAGCTAAGAATAACGATAATAGCAAAATATTTTTAACCAAATTCATAAGTTTTACAGCTTCAAAAGTTAAAGTTTCAAATGCTATAACAAAAGACTTCAAAAATATTGACAACAACTCAAAGTTCTTTCTTATGTAAGGTCTATATATCTTCACTTTCTCCATCTTTCATTTCTTCCGTTGCTCCACCTTCTCCATCTTCCCTTTCTTCGGTTACTCCACCTATAAAAGACAATAAATAAAGTTATTAAATAAGAATGGGTATAGTAGAATTTTCTCTACTGGTGACTTTGTAAGTAGAGAATGGGTTGGTTGCATCCTCCCTTTCATTCTTCTAATCGTATAACTTTTAGCCATTCTCTGGCTTTTACAAACCAATGCCAAATATAAGGAAAAGAGCAAACGACGAAAAATTGGGAGATAGGGGGTAAATGAAAAATCCTATTGCCAAGGCAAATGAAAAGTGACAAAAACCACAAGCTAGCAGCATTGTTAAGCTGCAAGATTTAACAAGAAAAGAACAGAATTAGATATCTTTTTGAAGAGTTTAGCTTAGTGCAGCTTGATCATGTAGATAATAGGATGTCTTTTCTATGGTTAAAAGATTTTACCTCAGGTGTAATGAATTTTCCTGTGAGCATATATTCAAAACCTAAATCTGGCACAGACGCGCTAATACGCTTGGCCGGAAACATAATCTCCTCAAATGAACAATTTCCTGAAGCAAGAAGTAACAAAACGTGTGATAACGTAAATCCAACCAAGTGCAAAATGATAATAATGGATAGATATTCTCCTGTTATGAAAACGCACCTCTGTGTTATCATGATCAAATTGAATCACAAAGAGACATCTGCAGCCCTTTATATCATGAAATTTCTTTTGAATTTCAGTAACACACGCTTCAACATATCTAGCCTGGTCCTTCCTCTCCTAGTTAGATCAAAATAGGAAAAACAAAATATAAAGTTAAACCATCCTGCGATACACCAACATATCTGCAATTCAGAGGCCATCACTGTGATATATTCTACCTTTTGTGATCTCATTCTTAGACCCTCTATCAATGGCGTTACCCAAGAAGTTATTTGCCCTTTTTACCCCTAGAACAACGGGAAAAGAGAGTCCATTGGAAGAAAGGTGTACCTGGAAGCACAACACAGGATCCCCAACCCTGACTTTGTTACTTTCTGAACTCTCAAGAGGTACAGATCGTTCCCGGACTGACTTTCTTACGTTTATCCACTCGTCCTCCTCTGATCCAAATCGCGCGAATCTCACAAGAACTTCCTGCAGAACATTGCATTCCAGCAAATGTCAAGCAACATCCACTTCTAAGTTCTAATTTGAGCAAGTATTATTTCTACCATCTCATTCAAAGGTAGAGTGCAATAAGTGACTAAGGGAAGAGACGTGAATGGATAAATGGTGGCGTTTATGTATGAGAAATGTTCGAGCCAATTGAGACCACCACCATATCCATACCAGAGAGGGCAATGCCTGCTGAAAAAGATTTCAATAGAACCAAGAGCCCATCGAAGGACCTAGTGGAGACGATCTGATCGGTGTTGATCCTTTAAAAGCCGGCCTTGTAGGCATGCAATATATGGATCTCCAGCCGTGAAATGCATTTTGAATCCTGTTAATATATCCTCTGTGACTGAACCATATATCCAGCCAATCTGCATTTTCAAAGCAGTTGGGTAGAACGATCAGTACATTCGTTTTGATACTTGTAGAAAGCAAGAAACTTGAAGAGATGGACCTGACTTACCTCTTTTCCCCATTCTGTTTTATCTTCATAACAACAGCTTATTACATGAACGATCAGTACATTCGTTTTGATACTTGTAGAGAAGTTAGCCACATGATTGTAGATTTAAACAGAAAATATAAGCATAAAAATAAGACAAGCTTAGGAATAGCTGCCAGCAAACGAAGTAAATGAAACTTGTAGATGCTTGAGCTGTAGCAGGATGACAACTGCAAGAAAACATACATACACAGATCCAAGGATTGTACTTGCATTGAGGCATAATAAAACGTGAATAGTAAATAGCAAGAGCATTGATGAAAATGCAAAGAATACAAGCAGAATTAACAATCTAATGACGCTTCAAGAAAATATCGAACACAACTGCCAAAATGGGATTAGATGAGTCGCCCATAACACTGTCAAGGAAAAGAGATTGATGTTTCTTAATAGTATTTCAGATCTAAACAAACCATCATATGACATTTAGTAAATACATATCAAGCATCTTCAAAATTACATGCACATGGTATCCAAGAGGCAGAACTATCAATATACAGTTCTTGAATAAAGATCGTCTTTTTTATTGCATTCAATTGTGTAGCCATGGTAGTCATACTACTTCCAAACACCATGTGTTAATGCAAGTCAAAAGGCCAACTATTCAGTGCTCCTATGTTTAAGATAATATGATATCAGATTTCATCATGGATACAGTACACTCAATAAAGATGATTTAACTAGTGATGGCATTCTGCAACATGGTGTCTTGCATAGAGCATAGGGTATCCAGAGAGTACTCTTCTAATATAATAACCTTACTATTATTATCATTTTTAGTTTTTAAGTCTCGAAGCAATCTTACCAACTATTAACATCTGCAATGGCGAGGGTTAATGCTTGATACCTCTCTTCGGTGGTCGAGAATGAATAGTAGTTGTCTATGGCTACACCAACGCAATGCTGTGATGTCAAAGACAAAATCCAAATCTGCATTTTTAAAGCCAACCAATCCGAAATTGGCACCCATTGACAAATATAAATCACGGCAACCTGACATCCCATTTCAACACAACATTCTCTTTAATTGTATTCAATTGACCCGACACACAAACTTTTATGAACGTTCACTAAGAAACAAGCTCCCATCATGTGACATTTTTCTTCATCTCATGCAAAACGCCTACTCACCACACATAACAGAGTAACCACTACAAGATAGGCAATTAATTTAATCCTAAGAGTACATTAATACATTCCTTCAGCAGCTCAGATCTAGCAAAGTCACCAAGTGGAACTTGTAAACAATGAGCAAGGCAGAAGTACAGCACCATATTCTAACTAAACAAGTGCCTCAAGTAAAACCATTAAGAGAGTTTTCACACTGACCCCTTGTAAGCAGAGAACTTTATGCTGCCTAGTGACACTAAGAAACATGCAAATGTTCCAAAAACTCGTTGGTTCCCTCCTACTGGTAAGAGCCATACTATTACTTCAGAAGATCAGCTAAATACGTTTATTCTTAACATGTAACTTCTAATTGAACTTGTAAACTGTCGTTTTATAAAAGAATAAATAACTGCTAAACAGAAAACAGGAGGCATAACTTCATTCTACACGATTTTCCATAACAGATACATCAAATTCAACAGATTAACAAATTATAGTGAGTTAATTATTGATAACCGAGTAAACTCGGGGCAGCCACCCATCATCTACCCTTCTCAACTTAAACATTAGGCTTTTCCGGTATCAGGGTGAGTTAGTGACATCTACTCACACGACATACACTGCGCTCTTGCCACAAAAGTAAAGCCATGAGGGCTCAAAATATACTACGTTATATAAAGAACACACTGCTTAATGTTACTCAAGTCCGAGATTTGCATCTGATATTTACTGATAGTTCCTAAACAAACATTTCTGTCCAAAATTCCAGGCTCAAACCCAATTGTAGGCATGTCACAGTATCAACTATGCGTATTCAAGAAACTGTTACTTATAGAAAAAGTGTTCAAGAAATGGCCGTTAACATAAATGAAATGAAATGTGTTTGTATCAGCAATACTGATCTGAAATATTAAACTGTATTGAATACACCTAAATGGACCTCACACAAGCGCACTTAAAGAATAAGGCAGAACATCCAAACAAACCTGACTCATGACTTCTTTGATCATCTCTCTTGCCATATCAATTTGGTTTTTATCACCAGTCACTCGCACTGTTCTTTCTTTAGATTCTTTTCCATCAGAAGGAAGTGGAACCAACTAGGAAAATAGTAGAACATTAATTTTGATAATTTATCAAGTGAATTGATTGCCTCTAACAGTAAAACTATTTTGCATAAAATATGTGAAATCATAGGGTTATCAATACCTGAATTCGTGCCCCTGATCTTGTCTGAAGGCTCTTGATAGTTTCCTCACCTCTTCCAATAATTAAACCAACCTAGAGCAAGAGAAGAAGACATGCCCTTGTCAATCATGGAAACTAAAGAATCAAAATAATAACCTCCTTTGCCCCCACAAAGTCCCCAGACGAATTGGGAATGGACGAAAGTTAAAGAAAATATGTGGTGTGTATTTCTTTAAGAAAGAAACAACAGATTGCTGTTTTCCAAGCACTCTTGGATCCTTATTAGGATTACTACCATTAACTTCTCCAACCAAGAAATTCAAACCAGGCAACCCTTGCATAAATATAGTATTGTTTCTATTAGGAAGCTTTGTCCCATTGAATGAATAAACATTTTCATAGCCACTAGCTATATCTTTCTTCATTTGAATTGTTGTAAACCAATCTTCAAAAGCATCATCTCCCCAATTGAATAGAGTTATTCTAGCAGTCCATCCACTCTTGTAATCACTATCTGCTTATATCCGAATACTTTAAAATCTTTTCACATGGAATTCTCTTTATATTTAACAAGATGTGCGATTTATAAATTGAAGTGACATAGAAGAGAGGACAGATAAAACAAAGTGAAAATCAATCTATTTTTCCCAATTTAAATCACAGGTGGACTAGATAAAGTGCAGCAAATTAACTTAAAAGAACCTCACTTATATCAGTGAAGTTACTAAAATCAAACGCATAGACAGAATATCCTGGAATTCTCGTATGATGGCAAGGCAACTTATTGGAAAGGGTCAACTAAGGATCCCTCTAACAAGCTTTCAAAGAAGCTGCATGGACAAAAAACCCTTGTGCCAATGTCACAGTCGACTAGCAGAAAGGCATCGTGTTCAACAATACCAGGAGAGTTGCAACGACCTATGCATCAACACTCTTAAGGCTGGCTCTAGCAATGTCAACAAACATTTAACACCAAACTTTCCCTAAAAATATCAATCCAGTGCTGACAATAAGACTATAAAGTGGAAGATAAGAGGTAAATACCAAACAGTTGAACTAACTTTAGATGCAAAATCTGAAACTTGTTCAACACCAGTGGTAAGAAAGTTCACAAGTTATATATATAAAGTGACTACTTGACAGTTCACAAGTGAGTAGAGTGGTAAGAAAGTTTTATTAGGATAAACCAAAAACTCAATAAACTACACTCAAGCATGCATCTTTGTCAACAATAACAAAGACAGCTAAGTCGTTCTTTCAACAAACACCATATATAGCCCATAAGGAAAAGTGCTAGCTACTGTAATTAACGCAAGCTAAGTAGTAATTATCTATGTCCAATTTGGGTACTCTATATAGGACCATATCTCTATCATCTGGATAGCTGAAGAGCCACACATATCCAGGAAGATCATTTCTTTCCGGTTAAACATTAGTAGCTGAAACTAAATTGCATGGAAAGCGTACCTGGAGAGCAAGTTGCTCCACAGATCTCCAAGTCTCAGCAGCAGCCCTCCAGCCTATATATGCACTTACTTCTCTTGGCAAAGTCTGAATATAACAATCTTCTTACATCCACCTGCACATGATAGTAAATTAAGCTCAACTGTTCAGTTGACCCAAGTTGTATTAGAAAACAACAAAACAAATGTTAGACCAATGATTAAGGCAAAACCTTCCAGTTGAATAGACGCCGAGATACACACAGACATAAACCAAAACAAGCCTAACCCACTTCCAGCATTTGAAGATGGATTCGACTCAGGCTCCAAATACCGTATGCGCGAGCCTTCTTTTTGCCAATTCCATGTTTAGAAGACACACGTGGTGGATTGACTTCTAACTCCAATAGAAGATTATTTTAGTACGCAAATGCACAAGGGAGACAACATACAATCAAGCATAATGTACAACCTCTCTATAGGAGAAGTATGACTAACATATACAACCAACAGAATACATTCTCTCCACCCATAAGAAACATCTACAAACATATATATTCTGAATAAAAAGAAAAGCATCACTTCGAATGAATAGAGTTCGTGTTACCAACATTGAAATAGCAACCAGGTTGTGCTCTGAGCAGATAGCTTAAACAGATAAATGTTTCATTTAAATCTAAAATTGAAAAAGGAATAACTATGTTCTTTTCCCACAGAGTTCCCCATAGCAAACTCACTTTACTTTCCAATGGATCCTATAATGACATCCTGACGGCACCCATTACGAAGGAAAATTTGTAGAATTAGACAGTACTCAGATATAGACACATCAGTGAAAATATTATCAACATGGTCTTCCATTGTGTATAGTTAAACATAATAAGAGCATCAGTAAGCATATTCCATCCTGCACATTCATGTTACTTATTAATGCCTAAATCAAATGTTATAGATTCCTCGAATCATGACTTGCTAACATTTCTTGAAACCCTTAGAAAATCTAGACGGAAGATACATTTAGTTAAGGAGAACTGTTTTACAATAAGGGCATGTGTTCTGAGGAAGAAATAGAGTTTGAGTTGGGGTTAGGACTTAGTCTTAACAGTGGGGGTGGTGGGGTGGTGGAAAAAGCTAAGAAATCAGCATGGGGTGAATATATACTCCTACTGCTGGTTCAAGAAAGTATATATATACTACACATATGCAAATAAGTACCAACAGACTCCTATACAAGCTAGCAGGAAATCCAAGAATTCCAACGAGTCAACAATTTGTGTCTGAATTTTATGGGATCGAGTTCGAAAAAGCACAACTCATTTGATTTACAGATTGCTGAAACTGAGAGAGCCCAGCAGTAGCAGATGAAATTGATGCCAGGGAGTTCAAGCTATGAACTTGAAAGAGGAAACAGATTGCAAACCTCAAAGGTACGTGAGTCGAACTGCGCAAATCCCTCAAAATCCATAAAATGACACAAGTTTAAGCGTAGAGAAAGAATACCTGATGCGTCGAGGAGTGCATCGGCTACGCAACAGCTTCAGGCACTCAACTCCAGAAATTTGAAGCTGTTCTTCAAGCTTTAGCACCAAAAATTTGATTGTTGACACCAAACAAATGAACCCAAGCTTCAACCATAACTTCTCGACACCAATTAGAATAAAACCCCAAACCCAATTTGTTCAAAAATTCACGAAAACAAGGAACCCTAGATCATCAGAGAGAGAGAGATATGGGGGTATCAGTTTTTAACTCACGAAAGAATAGAGAGAGAAGAAGATTTTAACCTAGGTCATCGAAGAAGAAGAAGATTTTGATAGAGAGAGAGAAAGGGGGCGGGTATCAGTGAAGAAGAAGATGTATCGATGTATCGCCTAGCAGATATCGGAAATTAAGTGCCAAAAAAGCTTTTTTATTTTATATGTATTCTTAAAATTATTAAAAAATAAAAAGAATAGAGATTGTTTTGGCGGGTGTAATAAAATTTAGGAGGGAAAATAAGGGAGAAAAAATAACCGTTCCAATAGAAATTTATACAACTTAAGCGTTCCCGTAGATAGATTTATTAGGACGGTTCAGATAACCGTTGCGCCAGATGAATCTATGGCAACGGTTATTTTACAATTGGAACGGTTCTATAGTTAAAGTGTGCTAATATCACCTAAATGCTACGGTAACGGTTATAACCGTTACCATACATTCTCTATGGCAACGGTTTGTGAACCGTTGCTAAAATAACTGTTCCAATAGGCACATTTTCTGGTAGTGATAGGCATTTGTTGGAAGTTTGTAGAGCCCTTTTGTTTCAATATCACCTTCATATACAATGTTGGGGGGAATGTCTACTTGCTGCTACCTTCCTTATTAACAAATAGCCCACCAAACTTCTATAATAGAAAATTCCTTTTGAGATTTTTTTTCATAAGTCCACAGACTATTCTTTCCTTAGGTGCTTTGGTTGTCTTTATTTTGCTTCCACTCTTTCACATAACAGAGGAAAATTGGATAGAGCAGTAGCATGTGTTTTCTTGGGTTATCCTTTTGGCAAAAAAAGGGGTATAAATTGTTGAACCTACAAACTAAACAAATCTTCATTTCTAGAGATGTAATCTTTCATGAATTTACCTACCCTTTTGCTTCCTCTTCTACAATTCACACACCTATTTTTTTATCAGTCTTTTTCTTCAGATACTGATCACCAACCTACTGCTATTTCTGTTCCATCCTCTTCTTCCACCTATGATCCTAAATCTATTCCTCTTTCTAACAATAATTCTCCTATTCCTTCCACTCAGTCCATTCATTCTCCTAGTTCTTCCACTCATTCTCCTAGTTCTTCTTCTAATTTTATTTTTCCTCCTACTTCTTCTTCCATTTCCAGTCCTGATCCTGTATCATTGGACCCTGCCTTGTGCAAGTCACTTAGGGACCATAAAACTCCTTCCTATTTGTCTGACTATATTTGTAATGCTATTTATTTGACTGATGTATCTACTAATTTTTTTTCCATCCTATTTCTCCAAATACTTTTTCTTGCACAACTCTCACTCCTTCTAATTAATCTCTCCTAAATTCTATTTCCACAATACAAGAACGTACCTTATATTCCCAAGCAGCTATGCAGCCTGGTTGGCAGAAAGCTATGGCCAAAGAAATTGATGCTCTACTTGCCAATGACACCATGGGTTGTAGTCCATCTCCCTCCTGGTAAGAAGGCGCTTCCCATCAAATGGGTTTATAAAGTCAAGCTTAAATCTGATGGTACAGTAGAAAGACTAAAGGCTCGTTTGGTCATTCATGGCGATATTCAAAGGGAGGGGATTGACTTCAATGAAACTTTTTCTCCTGTTGTTAAGATGACTACTATAAGGTGCATTTTAGTTATTGCAGTTAAACGTGGCTAGGGTTTATATCAGCTAGACGTTAATAACGTATTTTTACATGGTGATTTATTTGAAGAGGTCTACATGAAATTCCCTGTTGGCGTCCCTTCTCCTTCACCTAATATGGTTTGTCATCTTAAAGAGTCTCACTATGGTTTACGTCAAGCATCACGCCAGTGGTATGCTCGTTTGACAGCTGCCTTGAATTTCAAGGGCTTTTCACACTCGCTCAATGACTATTCTTTGTTTTACAAGAGGTCAAGGGATTCTATTTCTTTGGTCGCAGTGTATGTTGATGATATTCTCCTCACAGGTAACAACTTACAGGAGTTGACAGACCTTAAACATTTCCTAGATACTGAGTTCAAAATAAAGGATTTAGGGAACTTATCTTTCTTTCACGGTATGGAAATGCTGCGGGAGCCTCAAGGCTTGATTTTGAGCTGACACAAATTTTCCCTTGAGCTCTTGGATGAATTTGATTGTGCTGGTCTTAGCCCTGCTTCCTCTCCTCTTGACCCTTCTTCCAAGCTCTTCTCTGGTGTTGGTGAACCCTTATCTGATACTGCTCTTTATCGTCGCCTCCTTGGTAAACTAAATTTCTTGACCCACACTCGCCCTTGTAACGACCCGACCGGTCGTTTTAGAAAATTACACCCCAATTCCTAATTTAACTGTTTCCCTAAGTTCATTTCTGCTATTGTGGGTTGCCGGGAGAGTCGGTTCCGAAAATTTGAGCATTTTGGGACACTTAGTCCCTAAATAAGAGCTTTGAAGCTAGAAAATGGTCCGTAGCCGGAACAGTGTTAAGACGATCTCGGAACGGAAATCCGATGGTTCCATTAGCTCCGTTAGGTGATTTCGGGGTTAGGAGCGCGTTCGGAATGTATTTTGGAGGTCCGTAGCTCAATTAGGCTTGAAATGCCGAAGGTTGAAATTTTGGCGAATCCGAACGATAGGTGAGATTTTGATCCGGGGTCGGAATGGAATTCCGACAATTTTTGTAGCTTCGTTATGTGATTTTGGATATGTCCGCAAATTTTCAAGTCATTCGGACGTCGTTTGGTCGGGTTTTAGATCGAATGTGCAATTCGGAAAGTTTTAAGAAATTTAGGCTTGAATTCGATGTGAATTATGGGTTTTGATGTTGTTAGACGTGTTTTGATGATTAGAATAAGTTCGTATCATGTTTTGGAATAGGTTGGTGGTTTTCGTTGGGATCCCGGGGTCTCGGGATGAATCCGGGGGTCCAATCGGGCTATTTCATGCATTTTGGAAATGCTGTTAACTGCTGGTGTGTGCTGCGGACGAATGCTCTATGCGATCGCAATGGGCTAATGCGATCGCATAGAAGGTTTTGGAGAGGCCAAGTATTTGTTCTATGCGATCGCGGGCATGGATATGCGATCGCATAGTTCTGGAAAGTTGTGCTCGCGATCGCGTACAGTCCTATGCGATCGCATTGTGTATGGAGAAGAGGGGTCCCAGGTCCAGCTTTTGTCCTATGCGATCCCGGAACAGGGTATGCGATCGCATAGGTATATATTGGTGAGCATTGCAATCGCATTGAGGGCTATGCGATCGCATAGAGTAGTTTGGCGAGGGTCAAAATTTGTTCTATGCGATCGCAACAGGGATCATGCGATCGCATAGAGTAAAAATGTCTGGCAGTGACTTAAGTCCAGAAACATTTCAGCCGCGACCCATAAATCAAAAACACCATTGTTGAGCTCCAAGAGAGGATTTTGAAGGGGAAACGCTGGGATATCATCGGGAAATCATCGGGGGTAAGTTTCTTGACCTTAATTCGTTGGTTTATCATGAAATCCATGATTATTTCACTGAAATTGGAAGATTAAAGGTGGGTTTGAGCCCTAGGCCTAAATGTTAGAAAATCTTTGATTTGAATAGGCAAACGGAGTCCGATTTCGATAAATTTTATATGCACGGACTCGTATTGAGATAAGGAACCCGAATATATAATTTTCGTGATTTTTCGATAAGCGTACCGGAAGTCGGGTTTTGGTAACTTGTGGGTTTTGGTGTATTTTGAGTTATTTGGATTGGGAAATGCCCAATTGGCCTATTTTGATGTGATTCTATTGATTTTTATCAGATACTACACTTGTGGAGACCGACATTCGTGGCAAGAGGGTTATTGCTTAGCGGTTTTGTACCGGAATTGAGGTAAGTGGCTTGTCTAACTTCGTGTGGGGGACTTTCACCCCTAGGATATTATTGTGATACTTTAAATGCCTTGTACGCGAGGTGACGGGCGTGTACATGCGCTGGTTGTTGAACACATACTTTACTCAAAATGTTCAATGAGTGATATTACTATTTTTAGCTGTTAAATTCGATATTTCCTACCCGGTAGTAGTTATAAAAGCATGATTAGATAGAATCTAACTGTCCAATTGCTTAATTGACTTACTTGAGTTTTCTTGGTAATCGCTGGCGCCGTTCATCGGCGAAGTTATCATTAGGCATATTATACTTCTCTCTGTGTATTCCTTTACTTGCTTGAAATGTGGACTACGGGTTCGATTCCAGAGATCCCGAGATTATTGAAATGTGGACTACGGGTTCGATTCCCGAGATCTCGAGATTTATTGAAATGTGGACTACGGGTTCGATTCCGGAGATCTCGAGATTATTGAAATATGGACTACGGGTTCGATTCCCGAGATCGCTGAGATTATTGAAATATGGACTACGGGTTTGATTCCGGAGATCCTGAGATTATTGAAATATGGACTACGGTTCAATTCTCGAAGATCCTGTGATACTGATATAAGGGACTGTGGGTTTAATTCCCTGAGATACTGTGATACTGATACAAAGGATTGCGGGTTCAATTCCCGGAGATCCTGTGATACTGATATATGGACTGCGGGTTCGATTCTAGGAGATCCTGAGCTGCTGAGTATGAATGGACTACGGGTTCAATTCCTGGAGATCTTGAGTTATTGATTTGTACTTGTTGTGTTGTTTTCTCTTTGCTCGGTTAACTGTAGATGACTTGTAGTTTTATCTTGCTTTGCTGCTATTTCAGATTTACTCATACCTTGCACTGTTCGATATTATTATCATTATTTCTATTATTCTCGGTAGGGCCTTAACCTTCCTCGTCACTACTCCATCAAGGTTAGGCTTGGCACTTGCCGAGTACCGCCGTGGTGTACTCATGCTACTCTTCTACACACTTTTATTGTGCAGATCCAGGTCCATCTGATCAGACGCACTACCGGTGATCTGCAGCTTTCTGGGAAACTTCGAGGTATGATCCGCTACGTCCGCGGATCCGGAGGCTTCCCTTCTATTCTAGTATTACTAGTTGACATTTTCTTCATTTCGTTGTTAGATACTCTTTACACATAGAGCCACAGTTGTATTTCTCTTTTAGTCCGTGTTACCGTGGGGTTCCGGATCTTGGTAGTGTTTTATTTATTGTGTGACGGATGTATGTGCCAAGCGGCACGGATTACATATCTTTTATGTTATTTTCCGCTGTTTCTTATTTAAGTAAGTTATAACTTATAGATTCCGCAACGTGTTAGGCTTACCTAGTCGTGGGGACTGGGTGCCATCATGACATGTTCACAATTGGTGAACTAGGGTCGTGACAAGTTGGTATCAGAGCTCTAGGTTCATAGGAGTCACGGGACACAGACCGGTTACTTAGAGTCTCGCTGATCGATACGGAGACGTCCGTATTTATCTACGAGGGGCTATGTAACTGTTTAGGAAACTCTTCATTTCTTTTGGATTCCTTGTCGTGCGACATTTTTGGCATCAAAAATCTAAACTACTTCTTTCTATTCTCTCACAGATGGTGAGGACACGAGCTAACCGCGATGATCAGGTACCCGCGCCCCCTGTTGCTGCCGTCAGAGGCCGGGGCCGAGGTAGAGGACGAGGACGCGCCCGAGGTGTAGCCACAACACCCTCGCGCGCTGCCGCTGAGGTGCCACCGGTAGACCAGGTTGGAGCGCAGGCACCTGGTACACCGACTACAGCTGCTACTACTCCAGCACTACAGGAGACCCTGGCTCAGTTCATGAGCATGTATACCACTTTAGCCCAGGCAGGACTGCTTCCTCTTGTGGCAGCTACATCTCAGGCCGGGGGAGGGGCCCAGACTCCCGCAGCCGTTACACCAGAGCAGCGTGTGCCAGTGGGACAGGTTCCGGATGTTTTGGTTATGCCTCCTGCTGCCCCAGCACAGTCCGGAGGTGGACCAGCTGCCTCTGAGGACGAGCAGCGTAGATTGGAGAGGTTCAAGAAATATGACCCTCTAGTGTTTAGTGGTTTGGCTTCAGATGATGCATTGGGTTTTCTGGAGGAGTGTCATCGTATTCTTCGCACTATGGGGATTGTGGACACCAGCGGGGTTTTCTTCACCGCTTTTCAGTTTCGTGGGGCCGCTTATGATTGGTGGCGCATGTATGAGTTGGATAGTCCGGAGGAGTCTGCTTCATTGACTTGGACGCAGTTTTCAGATCTGTTTTTGAGGGAGTTTGTTCCACAGAGCCTTAGGGATTCTTGGCGCTCGGAGTTTGAGCGGTTGCGACCAGGGCTCCATGTCAGTATCGGAGTATGCTATCAGTTTCACCCGCCTAGCCAGGCATGCACCGGCTTTGGTAGCCACGGTTCGGGAGCGAGTGCGGAGATTTATTGAGGGCCTTGTTCCGCCTATCCGATCCGGCATGGCCAGAGAGCTTGAGACAGATATATCTTATCAGCAGGTAGTTAGCATTGCCAAGAGGATCGAGAGTATGCTCCCTAGAGAGCGGAGGGAGAGAGAGGCCAAGAGGTCTCGTGAGTCGGGCCATTTCTGCGGGTGCCCGCACTTCATCGGCCGATCGTTTTGGCGGGGGTTATTCGGTCGACCGGTTCACTCGGCATTGCCCGCGGTCGGTAGTACTCCGGGCCTTCCAGCATCTCGGGAGCCTTATTATGCTCCCCGGTTTCCGATGCACCTCCTGCGCGGGGTCCGTCCGGGGTCGGACTAGTGGGGGTGAGGCCGGTCGGTCACGACCACCGCGTCCTCCCGAGCTTGTTTTGAGTGCGGGGATACTCGCCACCCGGTTAGGGAGTGCCCCGAGCGCGAGGAGAGGAGCCCCTCGTCGGTCATCACGGCATTCGCGTGGTTCTCAGGCCAGCAGGCTATCATTCCGGCCCCGGCTGCCACTCCACCTGCCCGGTCATCCGGGGGCGGGGGTCGGGGTTCCAGAGGCCGCCCTCGAGAGGGGGGACAGGCCGGATTCTATGCTATTCCTGATCGCGCTGCGGCTGTTGCATCTGACTCTGTTATCACAGGTATTATTATGGTTAGTCACGGGGAGGCATCGGTTCTATTCGACCCTGGTTCCACTTTTTCATATGTGTCTTCTTACTTTGCTTCTCATTTGGGTGTGCCTCGGGATTCTTTGAGTGCCCCCATTTATGTTTCCACTCCGGTGGGTGATTCTTTGGCTGTGGACCGCGTATATCGGTCGTGTTTGATTACCATTTGTGATTTTGAGACCAGAGCGGATCTATTGCTGCTTGGGATGGTCGATTTTGATATTATTCTGGGCATGGACTGGCTGTCACCCCATTATGCTATTCTTGATTGTCACGCCAAGACCGTGACGCTGGCTATGCCAGGCATTCCACGTATTGAGTGGAGTGGTACCCTAGATCACA
Source organism: Nicotiana noctiflora (assembly GCA_032618575.1). Taxonomy (NCBI): domain Eukaryota; kingdom Viridiplantae; phylum Streptophyta; class Magnoliopsida; order Solanales; family Solanaceae; genus Nicotiana; species Nicotiana noctiflora. The sequence continues at coordinate 154,417 of JASVEL010002928.1, forward strand.
CCCCCAGCCGTGTTATTTCTTTTCTCAGAGCTCGGCGTATGGTTGAGAAGGGGTGTGCTGCTTATCTAGCCTATGTGCGGGACGTCGGTATTGACACTCCCTCTATTGATTCTGTTTCTGTGGTACGTGACTTTGCTAATGTATTTCCAGCTGATCTTCCGGGCATGCCGCCCGACAGAGATATTGACTTTGCTATTGACTTGTTGCCGGGCACTCAGCCCATCTCTATTCCACCGTACCGTATGGCTCCTCCTGAGTTAAAGGAGTTGAAGGATCAGTTACAGGAGTTATTGGGCAAGGGTTTTATTCGACCCAGTGTTTCGCCTTGGGGTGCTTCTGTATTGTTTGTGAAGAAAAAGGACGGTTCTATGCGTATGTGTATTGACTATCGTCAGCTGAACAAGGTTACAGTGAAGAACCGGTATCCTTTGCCCCGTATTGATGATTTATTTGACCAACTACAAGGCGCACATGTGTTTTCTAAGATTGATTTGCGCTTTGGGTATCACCAGCTGAAAATTTGGGAGCCAGATATCCCGAAGACTGCCTTCAGGACCCGGTATGGTCACTATGAGTTCCTCGTGATGTCTTTTGGGCTGACTAATGCCCCAGCAGCCTTTATGCATTTGATGCACAGTGTGTTCAGGCCTTATCTGGACTCGTTCGTGATTGTCTTCATTGATGATATTCTAGTATATTCTCGGAGCGGGAAGAGCACGAGCAGCATTTGAGGATAGTGCTTCAGATCCTGAGGGAGAAGCAGCTTTATGCCAAGTTCTCTAAATGTGAATTCTGGTTGAGTTCGGTGGCATTTTTGGGCCACGTGGTATCGAGTGATGGTATTCGAGTAGATCCGAGGAAGGTGGAGGCCGTGCAGAGTTGGCCCAGACCCTCCTCCGCTACTGAGATTCGCTGTTTCCTTGGTTTGGCGGGCTATTACCGTCGTTTCGTAGAGGGGTTCTCTTCGATTGCAGCACCTATGACTAGATTGACCCAAAAGGGTGCCCTTTTCAGTGGACAGACGAGTGTGAGGCGAGCTTTCAGAAGCTCAAGACAGCTTTGACTTCGGCCCCTATATTGATGTTGCCTACAGGTTCGGGGTCCTATACTGTATATTGTGATGCCTCACGAGTGGGACTCGGTGCGGTATTGATGCAGGACGGTAGGGTGATTGCCTACGCGTCGAGACACCTGAAGGTGCATGAGAAGAACTACCCTGTTCATGATTTGGAGGTAGCTGCCATTGTTTACGCCTTGAAAATTTGGCGTCATTATTTATATGGGGTTCCTTGTGAGATCTACACTGATCACCGGAGCTTGCAGCATTTGCTTAAGCAGAAGGACCTGAATATGCATTAGAGGAGATGGTTGGAGCTATCGAAGGACTATGATATTACTATTCTCTATCATCCGGGCAAGGCTAATGTAGTTGCCGATACCTTGAGTCGTCGGGCAGAGAGTTTGGGGAGTTTAGCGTATCTACCAGCTTCGGAGAGACCTATGGCGATGGATGTTCAGGCTTTAGCCAGACAGTTTGTTAGATTGGATCTTTCGGAGCCCAGCCGGGTTCTAGCTTGTGTGGTTTCTCGGTCTTCTCTATTTGACCGCATCAGGGAGCGTCAGTTCGACGACCCACATTTGCTTGTCCTTCGGGATAGAGTTCGGCGTGGTGATGCTCGAGATGTTACCATCGGGGATGATGGAGTCATGAGGATGCAGGGGCGTATCTGTGTGCCCAATGTAGATGATCTTCGAGAGCTGATTCTAGGAGAGGCCCATAGTTCGCGGTATTCCATCCATCCGGGTGCCGCGAAGATGTATCAGGACTTGAAACAGCATTACTGGTGGAGGCGGATGAAGAGGGATATAGTTGATTATGTTTCTAGATGCCTCAACTGCCAGCAGGTGAAGTATGAGCATCAGCGTCCGGGTGGATTGATGCAGCGGATTGAGATTCCAGAGTGGAAATGAGAGCGCATCACCATGGACTTTGTATCTGGTCTTCCACGGACTATTAGGAAGTTTGATTCCATTTGGGTTATTGTGGATTGGCTGACCAAGTCTGCCCATTTTATACCGGTGAGCACTACTTATTCATCGGAGCGACTGGCGGAGATCTATATCAGGGAGATAGTTCGGCTGCATGGTATTCCAGTTTCCATCATTTCGGATAGAGGCACTCGGTTCACTTCACGGTTCTGGAGAGCCGTACAGCAGGAGTTAGGTACTCGGGTAGAGCTGAGCACAGCCTTTCACCCCCAGACTGATGGGCAGTCCGAACGCACTATTCATATTTTGAAGGATATGCTCCGTGCGTGCGTGATTGAGTTTGGAGGTTCATGGGATCACTTCTTGCCACTGGCGGAGTTTGCTTATAACAACAACTACCAGTCTAGTATTCAGATGGCACCGTACGAGGCCCTATATGGTAGGAGGTGCGGGTCTCCCGTGGGTTGGTTTGAGCCGGGCGAGGCCAGGTTGCTAGGTACTGATATGGTTCAGGAGGCTATGGACAAGGTCAAGGTGATTCAGGACAGACTTCGTGCAGCCCAGTCTAGAGAGAAGAGTTATGCGGACAAGAAGGTTCGCGATGTGGCTTTTATGGTTGGTGAGCGGGTTCTGCTTCGAGTCTCGCCCATGAAGGGCGTTATGAGGTTTGGGAAGAAAGGGAAGCTGAGTCCTAGATTTATTGGCCCTTTTGAGATTTTGAGGCGTGTTGGGGAGGTTGCTTATAAGTTGGCCTTACCTCCCAGCCTAGCCGGAGTTCACCCCGTATTTCATGTCTCCATGCTCCGGAGATACCATGGTGACCCGTCGCATGTGTTGGATTTCACATCTGTTCGGCTAGACAAGGATCTGTCTTATGTTGAGGAGCCAGTAGCCATTCTAGACAGGCAGGTCAGAAAGCTAAGGTCAAAGAACATCGCTGCGGTAAAGGTTCAGTGGCGGGGCCAGCCGGTCGAGGAGGCGACTTGGGAGACCGAGCAGGATATGCGCAGCCAGTACCCTCATCTTTTCACTACTCCAGGTATGTTTCTATGCTCGTTCGAGGACGAACGAATCTTTAAGTGTGGGAAGATGTAACGACCCGACCGGTCGTTTTAGAAAATTACGCCCCAATCCCTAATTTAACTGTTCCCCTAAGTTCATTTCTGCTATTGTGGGTTACCGGGAGAGTCGGTTCCGAAAATTTGAGCATTTTGGGACACTTAGTCCCTAAATAAGAGCTTTGAAGCTAGAAAATGGTCCGTAGCCGGAACAGTGTTAAGACGATCTCGAAACGGAAATCCGATGGTTCCATTAGCTCCGTTAGGTGATTTCGGGGTTAGGAGCGCGTTCGGAATGTATTTTGGAGGTCCGTAGCTCAATTAGGCTTGAAATGCCGAAGGTTGAAATTTTGGCGAATCCGAACGATAGGTGAGATTTTGATCCGGGGGTCGGAATGGAATTCGGACAATTTCGTAGCTTCGTTATGTGATTTTGGATATGTCCGCAAATTTTCAGGTCATTCGGACGTCGTTTGGTCGGGTTTTAGATCGAATGTGCAATTCGGAAAGTTTTAAGAAATTTAGGCTTGAATTCGATGTGAATTATGGGTTTTGATGTTGTTAGACGTGTTTTGATGATTAGAATAAGTTCGTATCATGTTTTGGAATAGGTTGGTGGTTTTCATTGGGATCCCGGGGGTCTCGGGATGAATCCGGGAGTCCAATCGGGCTATTTCATGCATTTTGGAAATGCTGTTAACTGCTGGTGTGTGCTGCAGACGAATGCTCTATGCGATCGCAATGGGCTAATGCGATCGCATAGAAGGTTTTGGAGAGGCCAAGTATTTGTTCTATGCGATCGCGGGCATGGATATGCGATCGCATAGTTCTGGAAAGTTGTGCTCTGCGATCGCGTACGGTCCTATGCGATCGCATAGTGTATGGAGAAGAGGGGTCCCAGGTCCAGCTTTTGTCCTATGCGATCGCGGAACAGGGTATGCGATCGCATAGGTATATATTGGTGAGCATTGCGATCGCATTGAGGGCTATGCGATCGCATAGAGTAGTTTGGCGAGGGTCAAAATTTGTTCTATGCGATCGCAACGGGGATCATGCGATCGCATAGAGTAAAAATGTCTGGCAGTGACTTAAGTCCAGAAACATTTCAGCCGCGACCCATAAATCAAAAACGCCATTGTTGAGCTCCAAGAGAGGATTTTGAAGGGGAAACGCTGGGAAATCATCGGGGGTAAGTTTCTTGACCTTAATTCGTTGGTTTATCATGAAATCCATGATTATTTCACCGAAATTGGAAGATTAAAGGTGGGTTTGAGCCCTAGGCCTAAATGTTAGAAAATCTTTGATTTGAATGGGCAAACGGAGTCGGATTTCGATAAATTTTATATGCACGGACTCGTATTGAGATAAGGAACCCGAATATATAATTTTCGTGATTTTTCGATAAGCGTACCGGAAGTCGGGTTTTGGCAACTTGTGGGTTTTGGTGTATTTTGAGTTATTTGGATTGGGAAATGCCCAATTGGCCTATTTTGATGTGATTCTATTGATTTTTATCAGATACTACACTTGTGGAGACCGACATTCGTGGCAAGAGGGTTATTGCTTAGCGGTTTTGTACCGGAATTGAGGTAAGTGGCTTGTCTAACTTCGTGTGGGGGACTTTCACCCCTAGGATATTATTGTGATACTTTAAATGCCTTGTACGCGAGGTGACGGGCGTGTACATGCGCTGGTTGTTGAACACATACTTTACTCAAAATGTTCAATGAGTGATATTACTATTTTTAGCTGTTAAATTCGATATTTCCTACCCGGTAGTAGTTATAAAAGCATGATTAGATAGAATCTAACTGTCCAATTGCTTAATTGACTTACTTGAGTTTTCTTGGTAATCGCTGGCGCTGTTCATCGGCGAAGTTATCATTAGGCATATTATACTTCTCTCTGTGTATTCCTTTACTTGCTGTGATTGTGGACTACGGGTTCGATTCCCGAGATCCGGAGATTATTGAAATGTGGACTACGGGTTCGATTCCCGAGATCCTGAGATTTATTGAAATGTGGACTACGGGTTCGATTCCCGAGATCATGAGATTATTGAAATATGGACTACGGGTTCGATTCCCGAGATTCTGAGATTATTGAAATATGGACTACGGGTTAGATTCCCGAGATCCTGAGATTATTCAAATATGGACTACGAGTTCGATTCCCGAGATCCCGAGATTATTGAAATATGGACTACGGGTTCGATTCCAGAGATCCTGAGATTATTGGTAGGGACTGCGAGTTCGATTCCCGGAGATCCTGAGTTATTGAGATTTTATTGAGGCATGGGCTACGGGTTCGATTCCCGGAGACCCAGAGGTACTGAGAATGGGACTGTGGGTTCAATTCCCACAGATCCCTGGATTCGTTTATTTGAGTTGGTTATTTGTTGTTAGCTTGATTGTAGACAGTTGCAGTAAACATCGTAATGTTGTTATTTCGGAAATTATTGTTATTATCTGTTAAACTGTTTATTTTGTTATCATCATATTATTATTGTTTCTCGGTAGGGCCCTGACCTTCCTCGTCACTACTCCATCGAGGTTAGGCTTGGCACTTACTGAGTACCGCCGTGGTGTACTCATGCTACTCTTCTGCACACTTTTGTTGTGCAGATCCAGGTACATCAGAGCAGGCTCGTACTAGGTGATTCCGCAGCTTTCTGGGAGACTTCGAGGTATGATCGGCCAGCTGTGAGCACGTGATTTTTGCCTTACCTGAGAAGTACTCCCAGAAAATCCAAAATAAAAATAGTTTCGTGTTGGGCATGATTTTGGGATTTTGTGTTATTTTATCTTTTTGTGTGCATGTTTGTTTATTTAAATTAATAAAATACAAAAAAATAATATATATACATGAGGTTTTGCATTTTTAGTGTTCGATATCGAAATTACGTGATTTACATTGTTAGGTGATATGTAATTATGTAGGATAGTGGTACTAAAAAATCAATTATGTTATAAATTGTGTATATATATATATATATATATATATATATATATATATATATATATATATATATATATATATATATATATATATATATACATATACATATACACATGATACATCATGGAGTCTAGTTGCAAAACAAAGAAGAAATCAGAACTGGGCCGTCTCCAATTCGTTAAGAACCAGGCCCACACTAACTCAACACCCAACCCAAATACCCATCCAAGCTTCAGCCTGTGTAACGCTTGATCTGGACCGTTGGATTTTATAATCCAACGGCCCAGATTAATCCATAAATCCCCAAATACATTCAGACTATGACTTAGCCAAACGACACCGTTTGGTTTAAGTGAAGGGGATCCTGATCGTTGATCGTAAATGATCCAACGATCAGGATTCAATCTCATATCTCGTATATAAACTCATTTTCATACCCCGCCCCCCTTTCAGACCCCCCCTCAACCGTCTCCCACCTTCAGAGACCAGGTCTCTTGACCCCCGCCCTCCTCCGCCGTGCTCCGCCTGCCGGAAATCGCCTCACGGCGGTTCCGGTAGGCCAATGGCCACCAAACCAATGCCAAAATCTTCCCCTCACCTCACCCGTTACGAACCCAGCCTTCGCTAACCTCGAATCACCACCAAACGGCTCGAATCTTCATTCAAAGATTCGAGTCAAAACCCAAACTACGCCAAACTTCACCAAATTCATACCACAGTCTCCTCACACCTCCCCCACACTCCCATTGACATTGGTTTGGTTCGAATCTAACCAGAAATGCGGAAGCCCCAAATCCGAGCCCAAGAACCCTAGTTTTCAAAAAGCCAAATTCGAGTCAAATTAGTCGTAATTGAAGTCCAAGGGACTTTAGTCTAGGTGTTCTCAATCGAGAACATCTCGATTAAAGCCCGTTTGGCTTCAATAGTTCCAAATCTTAGTTCAAAGCTTGGGTCGGCAGATTTCTTACGAGGTATTCATTTCTTCTTGGGTCGATTTAATTCGATTGTGTGAACATGTGTGTTTGTTTTATTCATGTTTCAGTTCTCATCTTTCATGTTTTTAATTTCTCATATCAGTTGATCTGTTCTCCTCCTTTAAGGCCTTTTGTTTGGTCAATTCCTTCTGTTTCCGTTAGTTAAAATGTATCATATGTTCAGTTCGACTAAAGTCGTCAAGGAATTAGTTCGTAGTATTTGATCCCTGAATCTGCCTGTATGCAATTCATTAGTGTGGGGGCTTATTACTGTTTGATTCAGATTAAGGGGGTTAATTGGTTATAGTTAATAGGTTAATTAGTATTGATTTTTAAATGCCCTGCCCATAAGAGAGGCTAGTGGAACCTGCCATACAGCAGGGTATCCCACTAAGCCTCATGTGATCAACTAGTTTAATACTTTGGGTCCATACCTGGACATTGGATGATGGGTTTGCAGGGAATATGATGGGTTGGGGGAGTCAGTGTAAGGGGGTAACCTTAGGAGCTGCTGGTCAGCTATAAGAAGGGAGCAAAAAAACAGTGAAGGGGGGATAGACAGGGATAACTGGAGTACCTGGAGAGCAAAAACAGTCATAGCTGGAGAACTAGACAGTCCTAGCTAGAGAGGAAAAACCTGAGAGAAAGATAGAGAGCAGATATACATTTTGATATACATATACAAGGATACATTCTCCATACACACATAAAAGATACAGATAAGGAAGCTACTGTTTCATTGGCTTCTGGACTGTTTCGTGTGTTTTGATTCAGTGGCTGAGTATTTGGTCGCTGGTTTGTTGTTGTTCTTGTGTTGTTGGTAGTGCTAGGCCATTGTTTTAGCTGTGTTGAGTGTATGCTGCTGCTGTGTTGATTGACTGTGCTGGCTTGGTCTATTGTTGCTGCTGTTGTGTTCATTTGGTGCTGCTGGTCTAGTGTGGTGGTAGCTCCTGTGTTGCTGTTGGAACATTATTGGTCTAGTGTGGTGGTAGCTCCTGTGTTGCTGTTGGAACATTATTGGTCGTGTGTGGTTATTGTATTGTGGCTAGACTCTAGTTTGTGGCTGTCTGTGTTAATTGTTGGTGTTGCTGGTCTTTTGCTGTATGCTCCTGCTGTGTTGAGTGTATGCTGCTGCTGTGTTGATTGATTGTTGCTGCTGTGTTTGAGTGTTGCTGCTTGGTTCATTGGTAACCATTGGATTGCTGGTCTACTAGTTACTGTTGGGATTTTGTTTAGCCATTACTGTTGAGGCTGGTTTTGGGTGAATTAGAAGGAAGTAACATACATTAGGAGAAGCAGAGGTAGAGATACACACAGATACAAATATCCTGGGTTACTGTTCCATTGGTTTGGATACTGTTTGCTTGCTGTTTGGTTCAAGTTTAGTCACCGATTCAGTGATTGGTAGAGTTCGATCACTGTTGGTTTGTTGGGTTGTAGCTGGTTCACTGGTTGTTTTGGTGTTGAGTTGTTGTTGTTGCTGTTTGTGTCTACTGTTGCTGTTACTGTTGCTGTTACTGTTCCTGTTACTGTTGCTGCATTGCCATTGCTCACTCTTCCTTGTTCTTCCGCATTCCAGGTACACATCTCTGTTATTGTAATTCCGGGGTTCGAAAAGAATGATGTTTGAAGCTTATGCTTAAAGTCTATTGAATCATGTAGTCGTCCAAAGTTCTTATACTTGATTACGTTCTGTTATTCTTTAATTAAGTTGGTATTGCTAGTTTTGTTATGGAAATGTAGCTAGACCAAAGATACACTATCATTAGATATGCGCGTGAACCTGAATTAGTCTGTTGTATCTCTGTTCAATCTTCCCTACTCATGTGTGTAATCTCCAAATCTGTTAAACGTTAGATCTTATGTTAAAAGCAAGATTAGCTAGGGAGTTATTACTCAACTGAATGACGTAAGTAGATTAAAAGAGTCGGGAGTGCATTTCATGTGACCCGACCCCAATTTCGGGCAAGAGTAAATAAAGCATGTCATGAACCACAGGCGCATTTCATGCGATGTGGTTCGTAGCGAGTTTTAAATAATTTGGAATCGACTCCTAAGTAAAATACAGTGGGATGTAGTTCTCTTTAGATTTGAATCAAAGGTGCGCCTCGCCCGATAGTTACACTAATCGCACAGCCTTCATAAAAGTACATATAAAATACTTAGATTTTGAGATGCGTCGCTTCTTAACGAATATCACGCCCTTCTCAACAATGTAAATAAGTAGTCGATCCGGGCGCATATCTTAGTTCTGTCTTCTTAAATACGGGTGTGCATTTCATGCGACCCAAATCCAAACCCCGAAATGTTGAATAAGAATATGTCGAGGATCCGGGTGCATTTCATGTGACGTGATTCGAAAGCATATTTTTAAGCAACTTTCTCTTTCGTAAATCATAACCAATAATAAAAGCGGTAAAGGGATATTAACTTGCACTAAGTACATAATTGTAAAAAGCGGATAGATAAGCCAAACACGACAGTTGAGCGACCGTGCTAGAACCACGGAATTCGGGAATGCCTAATACCTTCTCCGGGTTAATAGAATTCCTTATCCGGATTTCTGGTTCGCGGACTGTTAAATAGAGTCATTTTTTTCCTCGATTCGGGATTTAACCGGTGACTTGGGACACCATAAATCTCCTAAGTGGCGACTCTGAAATAATTAAAATAAATCCCATCTCGATTGTCCTTTAATTGGAAAAACTCTTTGCATCCTCGCGGGTGTGTAAAAAAGAGGTGTGACAGCTCTGGCGACTCTGCTGGGGAAATCTTTAGAATTCGAGCTCGGAATAACTGTTGTATTTGGCATATTTTATTATTATCTGATTCTTTTACATGTTGGCATCAATGTGCAAAATGTTGTTTTTTCTGCTTTGATATTTTGTGAACTGTACATATAAATTGTGCCGGAACCAATCTCCTCTCCGAGTCTTCTAAATCATGAAGAAGGGTGCACTTCGTGTGACTTCTTTTCTGTATAGTGTCTAATTCCCATTTTAGAACGAGGTTTGGATAAGTTGCAAAACCGGTGAAGCTTCTGTATTCCCGGGTTGCTGCCTCCTCCTCGGCTCGAGCTGTCCGCTCGGGTAAGCCAAGTCTAGAACAGATAAACCCGGGTTTTTAAACCTAGAATAACAAAGCTTCATGCCGGATCCCTAGTAGGAAACGTTTATTTGCATCATGTCGCATTTGGCTTAGGGGACTCAACACGGGGGTTGGGTCCGTCTAGGACAGGTGACCTGAAATGAACAGACTATCCTGCTGCATCCTGTTTGTCTTGCGCATTTATCCGTTATAGACTTGCATGCTGACCGGCTTTTAGAGATTAAAAAAAAAAAAAAAAAAAAAAAAAAAAAAAAAAAAAAAAAAAAGAAAAAAAAAGGGAAAGGAAAATATGTTTTGTTCTTAAGATAGAAATAGCTTACTTGTCTTCCTTTAGTAAAATGAATCGATAAATAATGTCGTTTGTGTCGTCAAAACCGAACTACGTGGGTTTGATTCTCATTGGATGTGAGATACGTAGGCAACCTCCATCAGGTCCAACTTCACCTTTTGAAAAATGGCCGAAAAATCAAAACTAACTTTTGTACTAAATAAGTCGGTGACGTTGTTTTTAAAAATAGCCGAATGTTCCCGAAAGGGACGCCGGAAGGCTAATTTCGTATAAACGGCCACCTTTGGGTCAATTTTGATTTCGATCAATTTACCCCACAGCCTTAAAAGCCTTCGTCCCCGAGACGTTGAAAGGCCGTGATTGAAAACTGATTTTTTTTATTTATTTTTAGCAAAACAAAGTTGTTTTTCTTATTTAAATCACCTTAATAAATGTGCGGGATGAGCACGAATCAGAATAAATCATTTTCAATCTTTAGTGAGGTCCCTCAGCCGCTCCGTATATGGTGGAACAATATGGAAGACAGTAGCAAAAAGGTAGTAGGGAGAATTTTGGGAGGTTTGGTTGATCTGTTGAATATCGAGCCAAGGGAGGACATCATCAAGGCACTGGTATCTTTCTGGGATCCGACCCGCAATGTGTTCCGTTTTGTTGACTTTGAACTGACGCCCACATTAGAGGAAATTGCGGGCTATGCGGGACTAAATGGGAAATTAAGAGGACAATACCTGCTCTCACCAAGACCGGTATCTCCACATGGGTTTCTGGATTTGCTGAGCATTAGTCGGAAGGTGAAAAATGATGATCTGCTGAAAGGGTGTTGCGATCTCCAATTCTTATATCAACGGTACGGCGCTCCTCGGGGTTTTGAAGAGTCAAACCTTGGACTGACTCACGCAGGGAATAGAACCAAGTGGGAGGCCAGACGAATTCTAGCATTCATAACGACATTCTTGGGGATTGTGATTTGTCCGCGCGAAGATAAGAAAATAGAGATAAGTCTGGTAGGAATAGCCGATGTTGCAATCAAAAAGGCTACCAGCACGGTGGTCCCTTTGGTTTTGTCCGAAATCTATCGAGCCTTGACTGTATGCCGAGAAGGGGGCAATTTCTTCCAAGGTTGCAATCCGTTACTCCAATTATGGATGCAAGAACACCTCCATCACCGAACACAATACATGAACCATGGGTTGACCGGAAAAAACTGTATCAGGGGTTTCGAAGAACGGATGATGGGTGCTGTATTCCCCGAAGGCGTCGAGGCATGGCTTGCACGACTGAGCTCAATAGAAGCCGATCAGATTGAATGGGCGTTCGGGTGGTTACCCGATACCGAAGTAATATATATGGCAGCCGAGGAGTGTTATATCCTTCTGATGGGGATCCGCAGTGTCCAACCATATGTCCCTCACCGTGTATTGCGTCAACTAGGAAGGTTTCAGGTTATTCCTACCGATCAAGACCTGAGGAAGTACGCCATTGAGTTGAGCCCGGGAGTTGCATTCCCCGAAGAGAAGATTAGAAGGCTGTGGCACGAGTGTCGGTTCCTTGAGCCTAAAACCATGGTCCGGGAACTAGCCAAGGGAGAGGTGGATCCAAAGTACAACGTGTGGTTCGGGAAAAGATTTCAGATTCGTCGAAAATGTTCTAAAAGAGCCCATGTCCAACAATTCACGGAAGATTCACGGGAACAATGGGATTGGTTAGCAAAGGAGGAGGGGTACAGGACGAAGATTGGCAGGATAGAACAGCAGGTCCGGGACCTCCAATTCGAGAAGAACATGCAAGTTGCCACCGACGAAGGAGACAAAAAGAAGTTGGCACAAGAAAATGATTCCTTGAGAGCTCAAATCCAGCAAATGAAAAGAGATGCTGACAGACAGTTGAGGAGTCGGGCCGACGAAAAATTGATAAAGGGTCTGAAAAGCCAAGTCGCCGATATCCAAAGAGAATTGGACGAGTCAAAAGCCCAGACAACGAGGATCCGGGCTAGCTGGAGAAAGGAGGCGCATCAACATGCACTTCACCTAGAACGGGTGGAAGAAGATTACACTGAGATCATCACTAGTCTGAGGGAAGCAAATGTTGTCCTCAGGGAGCGGGTTTTCAAGCAAGCCCAAGATGCCAGAACGGACCTCGACCGTTGCCACAATTTGATGGCCCGACTACAAGGACAAGTGGATAGGCTCCTAGACCAAGTCACCAACAATGCTCGAAGATTGGGGACGAAAAACCAGCAGATAGAGCGGCTACTCGGAGAAAGGGACATGATCAAGGACGGAATTGGAGAAATCGGGCACTATGTCACCATGAAGTGCCTAGCTTGTGAACGAATGCCCCGCGCCGACCTTTTTGCTTCAATTATGGGTTATGTTCATCGGATCATGGAAGAGTTGAGGGGACTGCATAAGGACCTCACACCAAGGCCCGCGGCAAGGCCGAATGATGCCCCGCGGGCCCCCAGGGATTTTAGGGCATTAGATTTTTGATTGAAAATGTATTTTGAAATGTTGAGTCAAGCTAGTTGGCATTTTTATCTTTACTTTCCCAAGTCAAGCATTTTCTTTTGTTTTTGCTGATTGTTGTAAGACGTGTTTTGTAACTACACGGTTTTATTTGATATAAAAGTTACTGAATTTTGCCACAATCTTGTTACCAGAACTACGCTCGGTCTGATTCACGCGGGGTCGTGATACGTAGGCAATCCACATAAGATTCGACCACCACTAAAAAGGAACCCATAGGTTAAATAACAATAAGGCTTGCAAAGATAGTCGAAAAAGAAAAAAAAAAAGAAAGAAAAAGAAAGAAAAAAAAAGGGCCGGAATGACGCATGTTAAAGAGTACACGTAGAAAGGGTTATTTGGTTAGGTGCATTGCATCCAACGTGCTATAACATATCTGTCAAACTCGGTGAACTAACAAGTTTGTTGCGTATTCCGGAAAGTTTAGCAGTTGGTTTGACAGAATATACTGGCCAGCCATCACTACCGCACTAGATCCAAAGGACCAGTTACAGTAAGCATGTCGAGTTCCTGGCAAGAGTCTCGAGGAAGAAAAATCCGAGCTACAAATCATGAAAGAAGAGGTAGACCGGTTGAGACATCAGATAACAGAGATGCACCTAGCCTGGGCTAGGGGACAGTCCTCACCAAACCTCCCTACTCTCGCCTCAGCTCCAGAACATCCACCCATCGATCCTTCGACAAGCGCCCCGATCTATCCATACTTTCAGGGGGAAAACCCTTATGCCACCCACACTCCACCAGCCAAACCAAATCCTCCTCCAGTCACCCCTATTTTTGTGGCACCTCCACCTGCTACTCTACAAAGGCCGTCCGGCGAGCCGCATGTTCAGATCCATGACAACTCTTACTATCCTCCAGAGCCTACTTTCAGGGCTCCTGAACCGCAATCACACACCCCTCACTGGGATAATCCGGCAGAACCGGAAAAGCACTTCCAAAGTTCGGAACACGAGGAAGTTGTCAGAAAAGTTAAAAGCCTGGAGCAGTCCTTCAGGAACATGCACGGTTTGGGCAACCAGGTCAGCGTCGCCTATAAAGATCTCTGTCCATTTCCGGACGTCCAGTTGCCAGCAGGGTTTAAAATGCCCAAATTCGACCTATACGAGGGGCATGGCGACCCGGTGGCCCACCTACGAGGGTTCTGCAGTAAAATGAGAGGGGCCGGAGGACGGGACGAGCTTCTGATAGCTTACTTCGGCCAGAGACTGGGAGGATCTGCGCTGGAGTGGTACACTAGACAGGATCCCAGTAGATGGTTTACGTGGGATGATTTGGCTCAAGCTTTTATCGGCCAATTCCAATACAATCTTGAGATAATCCCCGACCGCCTATCATTGCGAAAATTAGAGAAGAAGCCCGCTGAAAGCTTCAGGGAATTTGGTTTCCGTTGGAGGGAACAGGCGGCCAGGGTAGATCCGCCGATGAGAAAGAGCGAGATGGTGGACTACTTCTTGCAGACATTAGAGCCCACCTACTTCGGACATCTGGTAACGTCCGTAGGCAAATCATTCACCGAGGTAATAAAAATGGGGGGTATGATCGAGGAAGGTTTGAAGGCCAACAAGATCATGAGCTACTCAGCATTGAAAGCCACCACTCAGGCTATCCAAAGCGGTACTGGAGGAGTACTGGGGAAAAAGAGAAGAGAGGAAGTTGCGGCCGTCGAGTCCGGGGCATGGTTCATAAATAGAGGCCCCGCACCCCAATATAGCCCACCCCAGCCTCACCACCAAAATTACTCTCACAACCCATATAGCCACCCACAACATTACTATCCCGCACCTGATCCCCATTTTACTGTCCACCATGCACAGTCCTATTCTGCACCTCCCGTTCATGCACCGTGGCGTGCACCGAACCCCCAGAACAATCATCCACCCCCAAGAGCTTACAGAAACCCCTCGGGCGCGAGTTTCCGTCCGAACCAAGCATTCAGGGGCGACAGGGCGCCGAGGCCAAAGACTTTCACTCCCTTAGGAGAGTCTTACACCAATCTGTTCCACCGGTTGAAGCAAGTAGGGTTGCTAAATCCGGTTGAAGCTAAGCTACCAAACCCCCTCCCGAAGAACCTGGACCATTCAGTAAATTGTGCCTACTGCTCGGGATGTCCGGGGCACGATACAGAAAAGTGTTGGAGGCTAAAGACGGCCATCCAGGAGCTTATTGACACTCGCAGGATTGAGGTCCAGACTCCAACAGAGCCCAACATCAACCAAAACCCGCTTCCAACTCATCATGAGACTAATATGATCGAGTTGGTACGGGCGGAGGAAGGAAAGGAGAAAGCCTCTCGGACTGTAATGATGATTAAGTCTAGCGGGGCAGGAACGAGAAAAGGGCCAAGCTTTGATGAGTCGCCCAGTTGCAAGAAGGACATACCAGGAGAGTCGGAAGCAGGAAAGGAAAGTGTGAACGAAGTACCGGTGAAGCCGGCCAAGATAGTTGTACCGGGGGCAGCAATCAAGCCCATCTTGACAGTAGCAGGCGTTCGAATGGATCCTTTCATCATCCAGCCGGCAACACAGTTGCCAGTAACTGATAGCCGGGCTGTCCCATGGAATTATGCTCGGATTACAACGACCTACAGAGGAAAGGAGGTGAAAGAGGAAGTTTGTGAAGCCCGAGGGTTGACCCGCTCGGGGAGATGTTTTGCCCCTGCGGAATTGAGGAAGACCACTCCGGCAGTATTGAAAAAGCCGGTCACTGATGAAGAGGCGGAAGAATTCTTGAAAAAGATGAAGCTGCATGACTACTCTGTCTTAGAGCAGTTGAAGAAGACTCCGGCGCAAATATCATTGCTATCCTTGCTGATACATTCTGAAGAACATCGGCAAGCATTGATGAAAGTCCTGAATGAGGCACATGTATCGGATAAAATCTCAGTGAGCCATTTGGAGAAGATCATCAATAGGATCTTCGAAGCAAATCGGATCACCTTCACCGATGATGAGTTGCCTGAGGAAGGCACCGAGCACAACAAGGCTTTATATCTTACGGTGAAGTGTGAGGAGGCGGTGGTTACCAAAGTCCTTGTCGATAATGGGTCCAGTGCTAACATTTGTCCTCTCTCTACACTGGGCAAATTAAAAGTAGACATCGGCAGGGTACGCAAGAACAGCGTATGTGTTCGAGGGTTTGATGGAGGAGGCAAAGCGTCGGTTGGTGACATAGTGCTAATCTTGACAATTGGGCCAGTGGAGTTCACCATGGAATTCCAGGTGCTGGACATGGTGGTGTCATATAACCTCCTGATAGGGCGACCGTGGATCCATGCCGCAAGAGCAGTTCCATCCAGCTTGCACCAACTCGTCAAGTTCGAGTGGGACCAGCAGGAGATCGTCGTCCATGGAGAGAACGATCCACAATCGGGCACCATCATTCCCTTTGTTGAAACAGAAGAAGATGTTGGGCCGTGGGTATATCAGGTCTGCGATGTGGTGTCCGCCCACCGAGTTCCGGAAGGGGAATGCATTCCCGGCGACAGAACAATTACTGCGGATGTCATGGTGGCGCATGAAATGTTGAGACATGGTTTCATACCCGGTAAAGGTCTAGGTGCATCTCTGCAAGGAATCATACAACCGGTATCGGTGGTCGAAAACTTGGGAACCTTCGGCTTGGGATTCCAGCCAACCTCAGAGGACATCCGGTGAGCAAAGAGGAGTAAACAGAAGACATGGGTGCTCCCAAAACCTGTTCCACGCCTTTCCCAATCTTTTGTCAGGTCCGGAGCAAGAGGATATCCAGCGACAAAGATTCCCGGTTCTACGATCAAGCCAGACGAAGAGTTCTTCAGGAAGTTCGAGGACCTATTCACAGATGTATGTATGCTCGAGGATGGTGAAGGATCCAGTCACGCCGAGATACAGTTTGTGGGACCAAAGGCAAAACTGAATAACTGGAAGGCTACTCCTCTCCCTGTCCGGAAGGAGTCTTGGTAGTTTGTCTTGGATTGTTTTTTTCGAAATTTTGTGTTGGGGGTTTGTCCCCGGAGTAAAATCCCGTTGTTTTTAGTTCATTTCTGATTTAAGTTTGCAGTTTGTTTTCCCTTTGTACAATTCCCATTAATGAAATTTGGTTCCTTCGTGTCTAATTTTGTTTATCTTTTTTCCTTCTTTTTACTTTTCTGAACAGCCTTCTTGCAACTGATCTTAATGATATGGCGTGCTTAAAGATTAATCAACCCAGTCTAGAAAGTCAATCGGGTTTGGAAATAATAACGCATGAAATAAGAAGTGACGAGAGTGAGTCGGAATACGGCGATGATGAAGCCGTAGAAGAAATCGGTGAAGAATTAAGTCACTTCGAGGAAAAACCCAAACCAAATTTAAATGATACTGAGGCCGTTAATCTAGGGAATGCGGATGACGTCAAAGAAACCCGGATAAGTGTCCATATTGAACCCAATATGAGAGAAGAATTGATCAAAACACTCATGGAGTTTAAAGATATTTTCGCATGGTCATACGACGACATGCCAGGACTCAGCACTGATCTAGTGGTTCATAGATTACCCACCGATCCGTCATGTCCTCCCGTCAAGCAAAAACTGCGGAAATTCAAGACGGAGATGAGTGTGAAGATTAAGGAGGAGGTAACCAAGCAGTTGCGGGCGAAAGTCATTCGTGTCACTCGATACCCTGAATGGTTGGCTAACGTAGTACCGGTGCCAAAGAAAGACGGAAAGATCAGAGTATGCGTGGACTATCGCAATCTCAACAAGGCAAGTCCTAAGGATAATTTCCCACTTCCCAATATCCATATCCTGATTGATAATTGCGCCGGACGCGAAATTGGATCCTTTGTGGACTGTTATGCGGGATATCATCAGATTTTGATGGATGAAGAAGACGCAGAAAAGACGGCTTTTATCACACCGTGGGGGACTTATTGCTACCGAGTGATGCCGTTTGGTTTGAAGAATGCAGGGGCAACATATATGAGGGCGATGACTACGGTATTCCATGACATGATACACAAGGAAATTGAAGTGTACGTGGATGATGTGATCGTAAAATCCCGACGTCAAGAAGACCATGTTGCTGACCTCAGGAAGTTCTTTCAAAGACTCCGAAGGTACGACATCAAGCTTAATCCGGCCAAATGCGCATTCGGAGTTCCATCGGGAAAGCTGCTAGGATTCATCGTCAGCCGACGGGGCATTGAGTTGGACCCATCCAAAATCAAGTCCATTCAGGAGTTACCCCCGCCGAAGAATAAAACAGAGGTAATGAGTCTGTTGGGAAGGTTGAATTACATCAGTAGGTTTATTGCCCAACTCACGGCAACTTGTGAACCCATATTCCGTCTATTGAAAAAAGACGCGGCGATAGAATGGACGGCAGAATGTCAGGAAGCGTTTGACCGGATCAAAGGATATCTGTCAAATCCACCCGTACTAGTTCCGCCTGAGCCAGGTAGACCCCTGATTCTTTATCTGACGGTCTTGGAGAATTCGTTTGGCTGCGTACTGGGGCAGCATGATCTTACTGGCAGGAAGGAACGGGCCATTTACTACCTCAGTAAGAAATTTACAATCCACGAGGTCAAGTACACTCATCTAGAAAAGACATGTTGCGCCCTGACTTGGGTAGCCCAAAAGCTGAAACACTATTTGTCTTCTTACACCACTTACCTCATTTCGCGTTTGGATCCGTTGAAGTATATTTTCCAGAAACCTATGCCTACAGGGAGGTTAGCAAAATGGCAAATATTACTTACGGAGTTCGACATCATATACGTGACAAGGACGGCTATGAAAGCTCAAGCCATGGCCGATCACTTAGCTGAAAATCCCGTTGATGACAAATACGAACCTTTGAGGACGTATTTTCCAGATGAGGAAGTATTGCAGATTGAGGGGTTAGAACTAACCAAGGATCCAGGATGGAAGCTCTTCTTCGATGGAGCGGCAAACGCAAAAGGAGTCGGAGTAGGGGCTGTGCTCATATATGAAACAGGACATCATTATCCTGTTACTGCTCAACTGCGTTTTCACTCTGTACCAATAATATGGCCGAGTACGAGGCATGTATCTTGGGGTTGCGATTAGCGGTGGACATGGATGTACGGGACGTCTTGGTCTTGGGGGACTCGGACCTTCTAGTACATCAGATTCAGGGAGAATGGGAAACCAGAGATTTAAAGCTTATCCCATATCGTCAGTGTTTGCATGATTTGACCAAACGCTTTCGATCGGTAGAATTCAGGCACATCCCGAGGATGCATAATGAGGTTGCCGACGCTCTAGCTACTTTAGCGTCGATGCTACATCACCCGGACAAGGTTCGTGTCGATCCATTACACATCCATGTCCGGAATCAACATGCTTATTGTAACGTGATAGAGGAAGAGGTGGATGGTGAGCCGTGGTTTCATGATGTCAAGGAATACCTCAGGTTAGGAGTATACCCGGAGCAAGCAACCGGAGATCAAAAGCGAGCTATTCGGCGGTTGGCGAACGGATTTTTCCTTAGTGGAGGGGTGCTGTACAAAAGAACCCCAGATTTGGGATTGTTGAGATGTATAGATGCAAGTCAAGCCACAACAGTGATGACGGATATACACTCGGGAGTTTGCGGACCACACGTGAGCGGATACGTATTGGCAAAGAAGATTCTTCGAGCAGGATATTATTGGCTCACTATGGAGCGGGATTGTATAAGTTTCGTGCGAAGATGCCATCAGTGTCAGATACACGGAGATTTGATTCATTATCCGCCGACTGAATTGCATACAATGTCCGCACCATGGCCGTTTGTCGCATGGGGTATGGATGTTATTGGACCTATTGAGCCTGCGGCTTCCAACGGTCATAGGTTCATTCTGGTAACGATTGATTATTTTACCAAGTGGGTGGAGGCCAAAACATTCAAATCAGTGACCAAGAAGGCGGTGGTGGACTTCGTACACTCCCACATCATTTGTAGGTTTGGAATTCCAAAGATGATCATTACGGATAACGGTGCAAATCTTAACAGTGGATTGATGAAAGAGGTATGTCAACAGTTCAAGATTACACACCGAAATTCCACACCGTATCGCCCAAAAGCAAATGGTGCGGTCGAGGCAGCAAACAAGAACATAAAGAAGATATTGAGGAAAATGGTAGAAGGATCTAGGCAATGGCATGAAAAGTTACCATTTGCGCTGTTGGGTTATCGCACTACCGTCCGGACTTCGGTAGGTGCAACTCCTTACTTGTTGGTATACGGGACTGAAGCGGTAATACCCGCAGAAGTTGAGATTCCATCCCTCCGAATCGTCGCTGAAGCTGAGATTGACGACGACGAGTGGGTCAAAACCCGATTAGAGTAATTGAGCTTGATCGACGAAAAGAGATTGACAGCAGTATGTCACGGCCAATTGTATCAAAAGAGAATGGCGAGAGCATATAACAAGAAGGTACGTCCCGAGAAATTTGAACTGGGACAGCATGTGCTGAAGAGAGTTCTACCACATCAGGCCGAAGCGAAAGGCAAGTTCGCTCCAAATTGGCAGGGACCATTTGTGGTGACTAGAGTATTATCCAACGGCGCTCTATGTCTGACGGATGTTGAGGGAAGATGCACCGATATGGCTATCAATTCTGATGCAATCAAGAGATATTATGTGTAATTCTTTAATGCATTTGTCAACGTTTGGTTTCGTTTGTGTGTATATGGCATTTTTCGGAGAATGAAATGACAGAGGCAATTTTTCTACTACCCAAACACTTTAACCTTCGTTTCCCCATTTGAGCCTTAAATATTCTTTCATATACCCTCTTTCGGAATCATCAAGGAAGATGCGTAACAGAACAGAAAAGAAACAAAGAAGTAATACAAGAAAAAGTGAACTACGTTCGACCTGGTTCCTCAAGAAGGATACGTAGGCGCCACACGGCTCGGTCATAATAAAATAAAAATCAAAAAATCCCCCAAGCAACAAAGCTGGGGCAGAAGTCATTGTTTCGTTGGAAAGATAGTGTGGATTCCGAAAGTTGTAATAAGCTAACCGTTGAGGCTAAACCCCTTTCTTCGGCCTCGCGCGCGGAAACCATATTAAGAACCAGAAAGACCTCTCGATCAGTATTTGAGAAGTGCCAAGTCATGTGAACAAAATCCAAGAGTGACATCCCGACCCTCGATTGAATGAAGGATGCACAAGCCGAAAGGGGATAACGCCCTAGAAGGAATCTCAGGGGTGATACCCCGCCGCAGGGAAAGAAAATGTAAATGAGAGAGTCTTAACGGTGAAAACCCTCGAGGGCACCTTAAGGCGAAGGAAGTTGAGAGAAATGAAATGAGAGAGTCTTACGGTGAAAACCTTTACGGGCACCTTAAGGCGACGGGAGATAGAGAGAAATGAGAGAATCTCATTAGTGAAAACCCTTTGAAGGGCACTATGAGGTGACAAGACGAGATGGTTACAAGATGTCTGCATGAAACAAGGTTTGGACATCCGTTTACCTCTAGCAGAACGCGGCATCAGAAAGTGATTGACATGAATAGACCGGGTAGTTTAATCTCAAAGGCGCGGCATAACCATTGGATCAGGCACACATTCAGATAAGTTTTCCTATTTTTGAGTTCAGAAAAGTTTTTCTCTTCTTTTGTCATTTGCGGTCGGTATTCTTTTCTTTTCTTTCATTTTCGAAAATTGATTTTTTCAAAGCTTACTACCAAGTCTCCCAAAGCAGTATATTGAAAGTGAATAGGCGTGGAACGAGGCAATAAGACAGAAGTCGTTACGATAGTAAGATTGGGATGACAGGCCGAGTGGAAGGTTCGCAAGAATTATGGAGTATGATGGACACATGTGGCATGTCCGAAAGATGATTTCACGCAACAGATCACCGGCTAAAACGAGTCGGATCAAACCAAAGAGTGGAATAAAAGGAAAGATGAGAGGTCGTTCATGGAAAAAGCATCGTCCCAAGCAAGCGTCGACGTCGTCCGCAAAGTTCGAGAGAGGCCACGCAGCTGAAAGAGAATGGCCCCGACAAGAGTGGCACGACCACTCACGGCATTTTGAAACTAACAATTTTTCTTTGATTTAAAGCAGGAAAAGAGGGTTCATTGGCAGAAAAGCATACCGTCCAGGATTTTATCAAACCTGGGGCAGAAAATTTTCTCCTGTTGCGAAAATTTTCTTGAAAGCAAAGACCCAGTGGATAAGGGTAGAAAGCAACACAAGATAGGGTGATCTTTGAGCCTGGTATCATCCCCAGCAGTTATTGGAAAAAGAAAAAATGGCTTCGAGATTCCTCCAGCGGTATTACATTCCATAATTTGCTCGAGGAAGCAAAAACGTGAGTCCCAGAGGAGGTATGGGAAGAAGGAAGAGAATAAGGGGTGAAGGAAACAAAGAATGCTTCCTCAGCAGCATCATCCCCAACAGGCGAGTAAACAGTTCCAAAAATACCCCCAGCAGCGAGAAGAAAAAGTAATACGACCCAGGGGAAGGCAATTCCAAGACAGGACAATTCAGAAGAGAAGGTGGTCCGAGAGGCAATGCAGGAAGAAGGAGATGGTACAAGAGGCAAAGGGAAGATAATCAAGATAGGATGTAATCAGTGAGTAGTAGTTGAAGTCAGGGAGCCCGCCTGGAGAATGGAGTGGCGATTTTATTTGGAAGTAGTAGTTGAAGTCAGGGAGCCCGCCTGGAGAATGGAGTGGCGATTTTATTTTGAAGTAGTAGTTGAAGTCAGGGAGCCCGCCTGGAGAATGGAGGGTAATCCTCAGTTAAGGACGTTTCAATCCCCAGCGAGCCCGAGAGATAATGAAGGGCGAAGGAAATAAAAAAGGGGAAATAAAGAATACTTTCCCAGCAGCATCATCTCCAGTAGGTGAGTAAATAGTTCCGAAGATATATCCAGCAGCCAAAGGAAAAGTAACACGACCCAGGGGGAAAGCAATTCCAAGACAAGATAATTCAGGAGTCAGGGAGCCCGCCTGAAGAATGGAGTGGCGATTTTATTTTGAAGTTGTAATTAAAGTCAGGGAGCCCGCCTGAAGAATGGAGTGGCGATTTTATTTTGAAGTTGTAATTGAAGTCGGGGAGCCCGCCTGGAGAATGGAGTGGCGATTTTATTTTGAAGTTGTAATTGAAGTCAGGGAGCCCGCCTGGAGAATGGAGTGGCGATTTTAGTTTGAAGTTGTAATTGAAGTCAGGGAGCCCGCCTGGAGAATGGAGTGGCGATTTTAGTTTGAAGTTGTAATTGAAGTCAGGGAGCCCGCCTGGAGAATGGAGTGGCGATTTTAGTTTGAAGTTGTAATTGAAGTCGGGGAGCCCGCCCGGAGAATGGAGTGGCGATTTTATTTTGAAGTAGTAGTTGAAGTCGGGGAGCCCGCCCGGAAGAATGGAGTGGCGATTTTATTTTGAAGTTGTAATTGAAGTCGGGGAGCCCGCCTGGAGAATGGAGTGGCGATTTAATTTTGAAGTAGTAGTTGAAGTCAGGGAGCCCGCCCGGAGAATGGAGTGGCGATTTTATTTTTGAAGTAGTAGTTGAAGTCAGGGAGCCCGCCTGGAGAATGGAGTGGCGATTTAATTTTGAAATAATAGTTGAAGTCAGGGAGCTCGCCCTGGAGAATGGAGTGGCGATTTTATTTTGAAGTAGTAGTTGAAGTCAGGGAGCCCGCCTGGAGAATGGAGTGGCGATTTAATTTTGAAGTAGTAGTTGAAGTCGGGGAGCCCGCCTGGAGAATGGAGTGGCGATTTAATTTTGAAGTAGTAGTTGAAGTCAGGGAGCCCGCCCTGGAGAATGGAGTGGCGATCTGTTTTAATTTGGTAGAGGAAAGCGGTAGAATGTAACATAAATCTCCGGCATGAATCCAAGTTTGTAAGAAGAGAAGAAGCATCAGAAGGAACGCCAAGTCAGAGAGGATGGCAAGGAGCGCGACAAGATCAAGTTAAAAAGGATAGATAAGAACTTGTAGTATCGTAACTTAGTCTAGCTTCTTGCTTTTGTTGCTTAGCGCGGTGTAACAAGGAAATCAGCTAAGCAGTGGTAACAGCAGTAACAGCGGCAACAGCAGTAACAGCGAGATCGCAACAGTCATGGTAGTCCCAGCTACCAGAACTTCCCGAACTACATTGACCTGATTCCCTTTTAGCCAGGGATATGTAGGAGACCTTTGAAGCGAGGTTCGGTCAAAACTTTTCCAAAATGCTTCATACGGAGTGCTCGAATGGGCAAAATCGCTTATATCCGCTCACTTATCTTTGCACGAAAACTCTGCATGTTTACGCGCAAAGAGGGGCAGCTGTGAGCACGTGATTTTTGCCTTACCTGAGAAGTACTCCCAGAAAATCCAAAATAAAAATAGTTTCGTGTTGGGCATGATTTTTGGGATTTTGTGTTATTTTATCTTTTTGTGTGCATGTTTGTTTATTTAAATTAATAAAATACAAAAAAATAATATATATACATGAGGTTTTGCATTTTTAGTGTTCGATATCGAAATTACGTGATTTACATTGTTAGGTGATATGTAATTATGTAGGATAGTGGTACTAAAAAATCAATTATGTTATAAATTGTATATATATATATATATATATATATACATATACATATACATATACACATGATACATCATGGAGTCTAGTTGCAAAACAAAGAAGAAATCGGAACTGGGCCGTCCCCAATTCTTTAAGAACCAGGCCCACACTAACTCAACACCCAACCCAAATACCCGTCCAAGCTTCAGCCTGTGTAACGCTTGATCTGGACCGTTGGATTTTATAATCCAACGGCCCAGATTAATCCATAAATCCCCAAATACATTCAGACTATGACTTAGCCAAACGACACCGTTTGGTTTAAGTGAAGGGGATCCTGATCGTTGATCGTAAATGATCCAACGATCAGGATTCAATCTCATATCTCGTATATAAACTCATTTTCATACCCCGCCCCCCCTTTCAGACCCCCCCCTCAACCGTCTCCCACCTTCAGAGACCAGGTCTCTTGACCCCCGCCCTCCTCCGCCGTGCTCCGCCTGCCGGAAATCGCCTCACGGCGGTTCCGGTAGGCCAATGGCCACCAAACCAATGCCAAAATCTTCCCCTCACCTCACCCGTTACGAACCCAGCCTTCGCTAACCTCGAATCACCACCAAACGGCTCGAATCTTCATTCAAAGATTCGAGTCAAAACCCAAACTACGCCAAACTTCACCAAATTCATACCACAGTCTCCTCACACCTCCCCCACACTCCCGTTGACATTGGTTTGGTTCGAATCTAACCAGAAATGCGGAAGCCCCAAATCCGAGCCCAAGAACCCTAGTTTTCAAAAAGCCAAATTCGAGTCAAATTAGTCGTAATTGAAGTCCAAGGGACTTTAGTCTAGGTGTTCTCAATCGAGAACATCTCGATTAAAGCCCGTTTGGCTTCAATAGTTCCAAATCTTAGTTCAAAGCTTGGGTCGGCAGATTTCTTACGAGGTATTCATTTCTTCTTGGGTCGATTTAATTCGATTGTGTGAACATGTGTGTTTGTTTTATTCATGTTTCAGTTCTCATCTGTCATGTTTTTAATTTCTCATATCAGTTGATCTGTTCTCCTCCTTTAAGGCCTTTTGTTTGGTCAATTCCTTCTGTTTCCGTTAGTTAAAATGTATCATATGTTCAGTTCGACTAAAGTCGTCAAGGAATTAGTTCGTAGTATTTGATCCCTGAATCTGCCTGTATGCAATTCATTAGTGTGGGGGCTTGTTACTGTTTGATTCAGATTAAGGGGGTTAATTGGTTATAGTTAATAGGTTAATTAGTATTGATTTTTAAATGCCATACCCA
Organism: Nicotiana noctiflora; assembly: GCA_032618575.1. Lineage (NCBI taxonomy): Eukaryota > Viridiplantae > Streptophyta > Magnoliopsida > Solanales > Solanaceae > Nicotiana > Nicotiana noctiflora. Next base: position 180,102 of record JASVEL010002928.1, read on the forward strand.
TACAAGGGCTAGTGGAACCTGCACAGCAGGGCATCCCACTGATGTTCCTGCCACCAGCATTGTTTAATGCTTGAGTCCATACATTGGACAGTAGATGATGGGTTTGCAGGGAATATGATGGGTTGGGGGAGTCAGTGTAGGGGGTAACCTTAGGAGCTGCTGGTCAGCTATAAGAAGGGAGCAAAAAAACAGTGAAGGGGGGATAGACAGGGATAACTGGAGTACCTGGAGAGCAAAAACAGTCATAGCTGGAGAACTAGACAGTCCTAGCTAGAGAGGAAAAACCTGAGAGAAAGATAGAGAGCAGATATACATTTTGATACACATATACAAGGATACATTCTCCATACACACATAAAAGATACAGATAAGGAAGCTACTGTTTCATTGGCTTCTGGACTGTTTCGTGTGTTTTGATTCAGTGGCTGAGTATTTGGTCGCTGGTTTGTTGTTGTTCTTGTGTTGTTGGTAGTGCTGGGCCATTGTTTTAGCTGTGTTGAGTGTATGCTGCTGCTGTGTTGATTGACTGTGCTGGCTTGGTCTATTGTTGCTGCTGTCGTGTTCATTTGGTGCTGCTGGTCTAGTGTGGTGGTAGCTCCTGTGTTGCTGTTGGAACATTATTGGTCTAGTGTGGTGGTAGCTCCTGTGTTGCTGTTGGAACATTATTGGTCGTGTGTGGTTATTGTGTTGTGGCTAGACTCTAGTTTGTGGCTGTCTGTGTTAATTGCTGGTGTTGCTGGTCTTGAGTGTATGCTGCTGCTGTGTTGAGGTTGCTATTGCTTGGTCATTAGTGTTGCTGCTTGGTCTGTTGGTTGCTGCTGGTCCAGTGTTGTGGCTGGTGTGTCTATTGTTTGCTGTGGGTCTGTTTGATTGTTGCTGCTGTGTGGTGTTGCTGCTGGTCCATTGTGTTACTGCTGGTACATTGATGTTGTTGGCTTATTGTTGTATGATGCTGCTGTGTTGAGGTTGCTACTGGTGGTCATTGTTTGTTGCTGTTGTGTCTGTGTTGCTGCTTGGTTCTTGTGTTGCTGTTTGGTTCAAGTTTTAGTCACTAATTCAGTGATTGATAAAGTTCGATTACTGTTGGTTGTTGGGTTGTAGCTGGTTCATTGGTTGTTGCTGCTGTTGGTTTACTGTGGTTGTTATTGGTCTTTGATTGTTGCTCCTGTTACTGTTCTTGTTGCTGTTGCTGCATTGCCATTGCTCACTCTTCCTTGTTCTTTGCTCACTCTTCCTTGTTCTTCCGCATTCCAGGTACACATCTCTGTTATTGTAATTCCTGGGTTCGAAAAGAATGAAGTTTGAAGCTTATGCTTAAAGTCTATTGAATCATGTAGTCGTCCAAAGTTCTTATACTTGATTACGTTCTGTTATTCTTTAATTAAGTTGGTATTGCTAGTTTTGTTATGGAAATGTAGCTAGACCAAAGATACACTATCATTAGATATGCGCGTGAACCTGAATTAGTCTGTTGTATCTCTGTTCAATCTTCCCTACTCATGTGTGTAATCTCCAAATCTGTTAAACGTTAGATCTTATGTTAAAAGCAAGATTAGCTAGGGAGTTATTACTCAACTGAATGACGTAAGTAGATTAAAAGAGTCGGGAGTGCATTTCATGTGACCCGACCCCAATTTCGGGCAAGAGTAAATAAAGCATGTCATGAACCACAGGCGCATTTCATGCGATGTGGTTCGTAGCGAGTTTTAAATAATTTGGAATCGACTCCTAAGTAAAATACAATGGGATGTAGTTCTCTTTAGATTTGAATCAAAGGTGCGCCTCGCCCGATAGTTACACTAATCGCACAGCCTTCATAAAAGTACATATAAAATACTTAGATTTTGAGATGCGTCGCTTCTTAACGAATATCACGCCCTTCTCAACAATGTAAATAAGTAGTCGATCCGGGCGCATATCTTAGTTCTGTCTTCTTAAATACGGGTGTGCATTTCATGCGACCCAAATCCAAACCCCGAAATGTTGAATAAGAATATGTCGAGGATCCGGGTGCATTTCATGTGACGTGATTCGAAAGCATATTTTTAAGCAACTTTCTCTTTCGTAAATCATAACCAATAATAAAAGCGGTAAAGGGATATTAACTTGCACTAAGTACATAATTGTAAAAAGCGGATAGATAAGCCAAACACGACAGTTGAGCGACCGTGCTAGAACCACGGAATTCGGGAATGCCTAATACCTTCTCCCGGGTTAATAGAATTCCTTATCCGGATTTCTGGTTCGCGGACTGTTAAATAGAGTCATTCTTTTCCTCGATTCGGGATTTAACCGGTGACTTGGGACACCATAAATCTCCCAAGTGGCGACTCTGAAATAATTAAAATAAATCCCATCTCGATTGTCCTTTAATTGGAAAAACTCTTTGCATCCTCGCGGGTGCGTAAAAAAGAGGTATGATCTGCTACGTCCGCGGATCCGGAGGCTTCCCTTCTATTCTAGTATTACTAGTTGACATTTTCTTCATTTCGTTGTTAGATACTCTTTACACATAGAGCCACAGTTGTATTTCTCTTTTAGTCCGTGTTACCGTGGGGTTCCGGATCTTGGTAGTGTTTTATTTATTGTGTGACGGATGTATGTGCCAAGCGGCACGGATTACATATCTTTTATGCTATTTTCCGCTGTTTCTTATTTAAGTAAGTTATAACTTATAGATTCCGCAACGTGTTAGGCTTACCTAGTCGTGGGGACTGGGTGCTATCACGACATGTTCACAATTGGTGAACTAGGGTCGTGACAGCCCTGACCTTTCTTTTACCGTTCAACATCTCTCTCAATATATGTAGGAGCCCCGTCTCCCTCACTTTTCCGCTGCCAACCACTATCTCCGTTATATCCTCAATGATCCTGGTCTGGGTCTCTTTCTTATCACTTCTCCCTCTCTCGATTTCTTTGCTTTTTGTGACTCTAACTGGGTTTCTTGCCGAGACTCTCGTCGATCCGTCAGTGGTTTTTACATTAGTCTGGGTGGTAGCCCTGTCTCATGGAAATCCAAGAAACAACCTTCTGTTTCTTTATCCTCCGCTGAGGCTAAGTATCGCTCCATGAGGCATGTGGTTGCTGAGCTTACATGGCGTGTTCGCCTCTTAGATGACCTTTCTGTTTCCCCTTCTCTTCCTGTTCCTCTTCTTTCGAATAGTCAAGCTGCCATCCACATAGCAAAAAATCCCGTTTTTCATAAACGGACCAAGCATGTGGAACTCGACTGCCATTTTGTCCGGCAACAGTTCCACGCCGGTCTTATTTTGTTCCCACTCACTCCCAATTAGTCGATCTCTTCATGAAACCTCTTTCTGGTCCTCACTATCGTTCTTTCATTGGCAAGTTAGGGGTTTTGTCGTCACCCTTCAACTTAGGGGGGGTGTTTACACTGGCACCAAATCATCTATAGCGCTCAAGGCCGCGATACATCTCATAGAAGATGGTAGTGAAATAACCTAGTTTCATTTTGGGATTCTAGAAGCCTCCAAGGTTAATTATGTAACTACACAAATATTAGTCAGTGGAAGATAGGACGGTTGGTTAGACAGTTGTTCTTTCATTCTTTTATTTTGTATATAAAAGCTATTGTACAGTACATTGAATATTACATTACAGAAAAAATTGGAAATTTCCCTCCAAATTAATTGGTTGCTCTCTCAAATTAACAGAATGTCCAAATAAAATAAAATGAAATAAGAACTACTTAATGGAAGAGTATTGCTAGGAGTGTGGAAGGAAGTCGAGACCCTTCCATTCTTAGCTAGAGGTAAAACTTGCACACGACATCTTATTTGGTCGCCCCCGTTTAATTTATACCCATTTTTTTTAAACTTTTAACTTGTACCCACTTTTTAAATAACTTAAGACCTCTTTCTCCTCCTCCTTTGTTTTCTTCTTCTTCTTCTTTCAGTTACAATATACCTTGAACCCGTTTTGTTTTACAGAACAAATTTATCCAAAAACCTTCATATAAGTTCTTTTCTCTTTAGCAAATAATCATACCTGGATAACAACGTTTATTATTTTTTATTGAATAAGCCAAAGGTCTGAAATGAAACCTAAATGGCAATCAAGGGCGTATCTAGGCCTAAGGGTGTGTGTTCACGTGAACCCATACTCCTCTCCCAAAATCATGTGTAATTATATTATATATATATTTTAAATTATTTAAATATATATGAGTGCACTCATGCTCAAAGACACATATGGTGCAATAATTATTGGGTGCACCTCAACGAGTAAAATTTTTGGTTCAAATACCACTTCAACGGACTTATTTTTGGCACAGGGCATTGATATACGCGTGAAAATTACCAAACATTTTAAAACTGACATTGATATATAATTTTTAAAATGTAATGAGTTCATGGTAAGAGACTAAAGTACAACACGTGATTCTAGATCCACCTCTTTATACTAGTGCACACATCCTCTTGAAATTCTGGATCTGCCTCTGATGGCAATAAAGGGATGCTATCACGAGGAAAGGTATTTTTGTTGTTGATGAGCTCGTTATTAGTTTTTTTGAGGAAATGAGTAAATATAGTATTGAAGTTTTACAAATGAACTAAATAACTTCAGCTCCAACTACAAAATAAAAACCTCAGCTCTAAAGCTGCAATTTGTCAGTTACACAAACAAAAACTTCAGTTCTAGAGCTGAATTCGCCAGTTACAAAAATAAAAACTTCAGCAATTACAAACAAAAAGTTCAGCACACTTGGTTCAACACACTTGCTACTTCAGGTCTGTCTATTAGAATGCTAAAGTTTTGCGTGATTGTCTTTGTTACTTCTGTCCCCGTATGCTGAAATTATGCAAAAAGATAAGTACACTTATAATTTTTTTTTTTTTCAAAGTAAAACAAGTTAAAATGTAGATATAGATGCAAATCCCCTAACTAGAGATATCAAAAAGTACATCTATTACATATCCTAACTAGGCATATAAAATGTGGTAGGATTCTAAACCCGAATATACAATCAAAGATGGCAGGCAGCTACCAAAAAGTGCGGGAGAACCGAAATAATGTTCAAAAACACAAAAAATACCAAAATAAACCAAAAAAAAAAAAATACATAATTAACCATTTCGCAGTATAAAACTGCGAAATGTACAAACGTCCGTTTGTACATTTCGCAGTTTTATACTGCGAAATGTATTAAAAAATTTTTTTTTTTTAGAAAAATAGGCCGTTACAGTTAATGAATAAAAAAATTTTTTTTTTTAAAAAATAAGGCATTTCGCAGTTTTATACTGCGAAATGCAATTCGCAGTTTTGTACTGCGAATTGCATTTCGCAATATAAAACTGCGAAATGCCTACTCTTGCTATATCCGCCCGCCCCTTCCTTCCTCTCCTCCACTCTCAAACTTCAAATCTTTTAAAATTCCCCTCGGCCCCCCTCAAATTCCCTTCAAATTTTTGCCAAAATTTTGATTTCCAAGTCCCACCCGTCCCCTTCAAGTGCAATATAAGTGGGGCCCACCCGAAGATACTGTTGGACACGAATTCGGTAACAAAATTTCAGTTTTACAACTTTAATTTGAGGTATTTGAATAAATTTTATTTTATAATTTATTAGAAAATATGTTAATGTTGGTATATTTATTGTTTTAGTATTACATTAATATGTTAATTGTATATCATGTTAGCGTAGAGCCTGTTAGCATAGAGCCTGTTAGCGTAGAGCCTGTTAGCGTAGAGCCTTGTAGCGTAGAGCCTTATTTAATTTTAGCGTAGTCTTTTAGTATGAAAATATTAAAATTGAGATTTAGAATAATTAATCATTAATATGTGGTCCTGGGCCTCAAAAATCAAGCCTGGAACCTTTAAACAACCGTTATATGAAATTATACGTAATTTAATTAATTAAGTTAACAAAATTATGAAAATATTAAAATTGAGATTTATAATAATTAATCATTAATATGTGGTCCCGGGCCTCAAAAATCAAGCCTGGAACCTTTAAAAACTCGTTATATTAAATTATACGTAATTTAATTAATAAAGTTAACAAAATTATGAAAATATTAAAATTGAGATTTATAATAATTAATCATTAGTATGTGGTCCCGGGCCTCAAAAATCAAGCCTGGAACCTTTAAACAACCGTTATATGAAATTATACGTAATTTAATTAATTAAGTTAACAAAATTATGAAAATATTAAAATTGAGATTTATAATAATTAATCATTAATATGTGGTCCCGGGCCTCAAAAATCAAGCCTGGAACCTTTAAACAACCGTTATATTAAATTATACGTAATTTAATTAATTAAGTTAACAAAATTATGAAAATATAAAAATTGAGATTTATAATAATTAATCATTAATATGTGGTCCCGGGCCTCAAAAATCAAGCCTGGAACCTTTAAAAACCCGTTATATTAAATTATACGTAATTTAATTAATAAAGTTAACAAAATTATGAAAATATTAAAATTGAGATTTATAATAATTAATCATTAATATGTGGTCCCGGGCCTCAAAAATCAAGCCTGGAACCTTTAAAAAACCGTTATATTAAATTATACGTAATTTAATTAACTAAGTTAACAAAATTATGAAAATATTAAAATTGAGATTTATAATAATTAATCATTAATATGTGGTCCCGGGCCTCAAAAATCAAGCCTGGAACCTTTAAACAACCGTTATATTAAATTATACGTAATTTAATTAATTAAGTTAACAAAATTATGAAAATATAAAATTTTTCTATGTAATAATTAATTTTTCTTATTTATAGTACACGACATGGCATCTCGTCAACTTGCACACCCTGGACCTTTGGCAGCAGGATTATTAGTACTGCAGGGTGACCATAGATCTGAGTCTATTTGGCACGGCCATCTAGCTCTTCAGACTATACGCCCAGGAGGCCAGACGATCTGTGGGAGTTTTTGGCGCAGCATCCATTTCATCCACGAGTAGTAGACCTTCTACAGCAGACCGACTTATACATCATATTTGAGCTGGGACGGATGCAGCTTGACTGGTCGCTCATCACAGCGTTGATAGAGCGGTGGCGACCAGAGACGCATACATTTCACCTGCCTACTGGAGAGGCTACGATCACTCTCCAGGATGTGCAGGTGTTGTATGGATTGCGCATTTAGGGCCGCGCATTGACACTTCCCCAGGAGTGGAGACGGATGACCCGCGCACAGCTGGCGGATGCGATGGCACGGATGACAGGTTTGCACCCGGAGGGCAACGTTGGTGGTAGTGGTCTCCAGATATCCGTCATTAGAGATTTCATGGCGGAGTTGCATCCACAGTTCACGCGGGAGACAGAGGAGCTGTGGATTATCCGTTTCACTCGGATGGCATTACTCATGCTATTTGGGTGTGTCTTGTTTCCCAACACGTCGGGGAACAAGATATCGATGCGGTTTCTCCAGCCTCCGGAGGATATGGAGCAGGTGCATCAGTACAGTTGGGCAGCTGCTGTTCTGGCGTATCTCTACAGGAGCATGTGCCGGGCTAGCATCGGTGCAGCTATTGATATTGGTGGTTTTTTGCCACTACAGCAGGTGAAAAATACTTTCAAAATTAATTAAGCACAAATTATATATTTTAAAATGACTGATAATTTACATCAATATTTTTTGTTAGGTTTGGGCGTGGCAGCGTATCATGCCACTACAGCCACCTCTGCCGGCACAGGACTATCCGCCCCTCCCGCTAGCTGTGAGATGGATTCTCCGGCGGGGGAATTACCGAGGAGTGGATGTGCACCACAATCTCCCCCTTATTAGGGATCAGTTGGATATGTTGCATACTGGACAGGTAAACATTTACATAAAGTTGGTTGTTTTAAATGTAGTTGTACCTTGCATACTAATTTATTGTTATTTGTTGTAGTTCATCTGGATGCCGTACACTGATGAGCTACTTGCGCACCTACCTGCTATTTGCTCGGCAGACCGGCTCATATGGAGCATCTCCGTCCCATTGATATTCTGGGAATTTGTTGAGTATCATGCGACGGAGCGTGTGCTTCGTCGGTTTGGTCGTCATCAGCCGGTACCGAGTGATCCCTCCTGGGACCCTATTCATTATCAGCGTGACGACCGTCACAACATGAGCCGGGATTATGTAGCGTGGCTGCGTGACCAGGTAGTCCATTGGGAGGAGCGAGCTCAGCGCATCCCGCCACCGCTGACACCGTACCAGGAGGCTAGTATTGCGATTTATGAGGCTTGGTACAGACGTCACACCCGGAAGTATGTCGGGAACCCCATCCACATGGTTGACGGCCGGTACAGACCGTATGCCGGACGACACGAGTCACTGGTATGTTATTTTGACTTATTAATATCATATAATTATGGCATAGAGTAATTTACTTACTAATTGACTTATTTCACAGGTTAGTTGGTTTCACCGGGTCTACCAGGCTAGTGTCGACACCCAGCAGTCTGAAGACAACCCTGGACTGGTTGACTTTGCACAGATGGTTGCCCAGATGTGTCGTATGGGACTGGAAGAGGCGAGGGAGGGCAATAGGTTAGATGATGAGCCCGATTATATGGATGCAGACGCGTACCAGAGGGGTAGGCCAGTCCCCCGTGCAGGGGCTAGGGCTCGCAGGGGACGACGACGACGTGCACGGCGAGGGGGTGTTGAGGAGCCGGTCGACCCACCTGCAGGGTTTGGAGCTGGGGGGTTTGGAGATGAGCAGGAGGGTTATGTGCCTCATCCAGCTGACCCTTCCAGCAGCATGCAGCGGGATTTTATGACCTATCCAGCTGACCCTTCCAGCAGCATGCAGCGGGGTTTTATGACGCATCCAGGTGACCCTTCCAGCAGCATGCAGCGGGGTTTTATGACGCATCCAGGTGACCCTTCCAGCAGCATGCCCTCATACGACCCTGGCAGCAGTATGCCCTCATACGACCTTCAGTTGTCATTGCCAGCGACACAGATGACCCCATCCGGACCATTGCAGATTATGGGTACCTTTGACGGGGATGTACATGAGTACTTCGCTGGCACATCTACTGCAGCTGAGCATCGGCCGACCCGTGACGTGGATGGCGGTCGTAGGTTGAGTTATACATCGTCCCCTGCATTTGATGCGGTATGTTTGTATTACTGTTGTTTTTCAATTCTACATTATTTTACTTTCGATGCAATAAATTCATTACATCTGTTTTTATGCAGTCTTCATCTCAGACCATGGTTGACCATACTACATGCGATGATGAGCTGACCATCGATGAATATACGCAGGACCTCGACGAGACCATTGTGAGAGAAATAATTTGTTAACCATAATAATTTAAATACCTCTCATATTTTATCTAACATTACTTATTTTTTATAGGTTGGTGCTGGCCCAACGGCCTATTCCTCCGACCCTGCAAGTTGTGTTGTAGATGCCGCTGCACATCCTCCCATAAAAAGGCGGCTTGACGATGATGATCCAGATAGTGTGCCAGACCGACAGGGGATGCGGCTTAGGCCAGCAGCAAATTTGAGGCACAAAGCATGCGGCACTCATTGATTTCATTATGTATATACACTTGTGTAAATAATATTTATTCTGAATAAATAAATATTTTTTGATTTCATTAATGTATACATACAAACATAGCATTAATAGTAGAAACAACACTTCCAATTCAAATATAACTAAAGCAATAAATAGAACAATGAGCCAAATATCTATAAACAACACTTCCAATTCAAATATAACTAAAGCAATAAATAGAACAATGAGCCAAATATCTATATATAAAATAGAACACAAACATAACATTCCAATAAAACTTACAACATAATATTCCCATAAAACTTAAAATTGTTCAATACAAACACAAACATACTATTACAGTTAAAATGAAATGACACTTAAACGAGAGTAAAATCAAGTAGACGTTCTATGAGCTTCCATTTATTCTGCGTTCTAGCCACTTAAATTGTTCTAGCAGTCGTTCTTGTTCGTCTTCTAACTCTTTTACTCTCGCCTTAAGCTCCGCAATTTCCTGTTTATTTTTTTGGTTTTCTCCCATAGCTGATGCCAATTTCCATTCCTGCTCTTAGTTTTTTATTTTTTTCTTCCCTCACCTCGTCCCTGAGTTGTATCCTTCTTATATTGCTATTGTAGTTGCTTTCTGCTTGCGCTAACCACATATTATGCAGATTAAGCATTCGTTCTCTGTAGTTTGCTTGGAGACACTGTTCCTCAGCCCATTCATTGAACTCACACATTGGCTCATTCGGATTTTTGTAGCAATCCATCCGGTTCATGCACATCCAGTAGTGGCGTCCAACATCATCACCTTCCCAACATGTTTGTTGCACACATTTTTTTCCACAGTAACACACTGGTGTTCCATATTGAGCCATTTAAAATATTGCACAGTAACACACTTTGAAAATATGAAACGTTCGCAAGAAATATTTGCGCTTTGTAAGATTTTAAGCACATGTAATGACGGTAATGAGCCCCGTATTTATAGGCAACATAAACATAAATCGTTATATAATACTACGATTTGCATTTCGTAGTATTAAACTACGAATTACAAAAAAATGCAGCTTTTTCGTAAGAAGTGACAACTTTTTGTAAAGTACGAATTACAAAAAAATGCAGCTTTTTCGTAAGAAGTGACAACTTTACATTTCGTAGTATTGAACTACGAATTACATTTCGTAGTATTGAACTACGAATTACATTTCGTAGTATTGAACTACGAATTACATTTCGTAGTATTGAACTACGAATTACAAGGACACTAAAAATCACATAATTTTAAGGTTTTTTCAAATAAAAGGACAAATTTATATTTGTAGTATTGATCTACGAATTACATGGACGAAATGACATAGATATGACTATTCACATGCTGTTCATAACTTCACTTTTCGTATTATTATACACTATTTAAAAGTGCACAACATCACATTAAGAAAATTACAACAACATACGTAATTTGAAGAATAATTTTATTTCAAATGCACAAAAGGTACTACATACATATATTACAACTAATAATACAAAAATAAGGAACTAATGTTATGGTTGATAGTTGGGTACATTGGACGAACTTGCACCTGAAGGACATTTACGACGGTCATGTCCGGTTTGGGAGCATATGCTACATTTACGTGCATAAACAGACTCACCAACATCCATTTGGTTTGGTATACGTGTTCTCTTTTGTACTCTCAACTTGCGCAAGTACTCCTTGTTACATACCAACTTAAAAGGTTCCGTCGGCCAATAATGCTCAACACCTAAAGGATGCAACTTCCCACTATACGTGTCTACGTATGCTGCAACACTGTAGTGCCTATCAATGTAGTTTGTTGCCCCATAGCCAACTTGTTGAAAGCACTTCAATGCATGTGGGCACGGCATGTGGTAGATGGTCCATTTCCCACACGAACATAACCTTCTACTTTCATTCACCGTGTGTACATTATTCCCACGGTGTGCACGATTACCTGTCTTAACTTCGAAAACACCTTGTTCATTGTCGTATTGAAGATAAGAATGCCACTGTGCTCGCTTCCTGTACTTTTCGAATCTTTCCATGGGTTTTGGCATAAATTCAACACCTCTATCCAACAATGACGATGCGGCTGCATGCCTTTCAACAAATCTCTCTGCACTCTGTTTGAAAGTCATGCGGACCATGGCAGTGAGAGGCAGTCCACGGGCAGATTTCAACAAGCCATTAAATGACTCCGACACATTCGTGGTGAAGGCTCCCCATCGTATGCCACCATCAGCATGCAATGTCCACATTTGAGTGTCATGTTGCATCAACCAACTATAGGCTCGTGGTTCCAACTGCCGGATTGCTTCCATGCACCTATTGAATTTACATAGCTGGTGCTCAGTTGCAGCCATCCACATTAAGTCATGCAACGCCTTGTCAGGAAATCTCTTTTGAAAATTGGCCTTTAGGTGCCTCACACGGTAACGGTGGTATGCATGCGGTGCCTGCCATTCAGGCAAGTGACGTACAGAACTTAAAATACTACCATGCCGATCAGAACTTCGAAAACACCTTGTTCATTGTCGTACTGAAGATAAGAATGCCAAGTGGTTCAAGAATTGCGTCCACGTCTCTTCACTTTCGTTCGCACAAATGGCAAAAGCAAGTGGAAATATTTGGCCATTGGCATCTATAGCAACTGCAATCAAAAGCTTAATATCATACTTTCCATAGACATGAGTACCGTCTATGGAAATTACAGGACGACAATGCACAAAACCATCTATTGCTGGTTTAAATGACCAAAATACATAGTTGAATATAAATTCCGGCCTGCCAGGACTTCGCTCGCGCCTCCATTCAACAATAGTACCGGGGTTAAATTGTTGCAGTGCAGCCATGTACCTGGGAAGATTTGAAAAGGACTTATCCCAATCGCCATAAATTAGTTCAAAGGCACGTTTGCGACCGAGATATGCCTTTCTTTTACTTATAGTACAACCATACTCCTTGTGGACAGCTGTAATACACTCTTTAATCTTAAATCTAATAGACACTTCCAAAAATGGAACCAAGACAAGAGAAATCAAGTCAACATCCAGGTTGAAGTGGTTCTCATTGAATGTGTCCATTTCACATCTATGATCGCTAATAAATTTACCAATTTTCCACAAACCAGATTTTTTCTTTGTAGCACGAAGCATCCAATGACAGCCCAAGAACCACCGGCGACATACAACCTTGTATTTATCCCTAGTTGACTCATTTATCGTCATCTCACGAGACTCCCTTATGGTATAGATTTTTACAGCCCTAACTAGGCGCGCTTTGTCAGGGAAATACATGCCTTTTGTAACAACACCTGGTCTACATTCATCCCACATCTTCGATCGTAATTCATCATAATCCCTTGTCAATGCATCAACATTAGGCATGGCAGGCAAATTATCCAGGTATGGAATATTTCTCTCATGAAAAGGCACGTGGGATTCATACACTCTTCGACAGACCGGGGGAGGAGGAGGAACATGCTCCCTAGTCAAATCAGGCTCCACATTCACTTCCTCCTCCTCATCGTCATCCTCCACATCATCACCCTCCTCACGGAAGGGTGTCTCATCACCAGACTCATCCGCATTGTTATCGTAATCACTATCATCCTCCTGACTCTGCGCATCTGCTAAGTCACGAGTAAAAACATCGTGTACGGGCAACTTTGTTAGTCCAGGAGCTTCTAGAAGCTCGTTTTCACTGCATATAACCAACAAAAATTTAAGTATCCTAATAGTATTTTCTTGAAATTTAAATGTACATATCACTACATCACTATACTTACAACTCGTATTGTCTTGAAGTCTCATGCTGGCTTTCTTGAGGTTGCTGATAACTACCAGAGGGACCACCGTGCTCCAATACTGCAGATTTTTGCAAATTCCAACTAGGGACGTGGTCATAATTTGTCAAATTCAATTCCGGACGATACACCCTATGAAAATTACAACTATAAATACAAATCCAAATAAAACATAAAGAAAAAGATTTCACTAAATTTAAGTTTACCGGTCGTCTTCTTCATTATACGAAGTAGTAACATTATTTTCTGGCTCCTCATTCGCCCGTGGTGACAAATTCAAATCAAGAGAACCTCTTCCATCTCCAACCTGTCCGCCTAATGCTCCTCCAAAATAACCATCCGATGAATGTGGGTTATCACTTATACGCACTCCCTCATTACTACTAAGGTCTTCAACCTTGACATACATTTCTAATAATTTTATTACAATGTATTCTCTATATTCGTCCGGAACCCGCAAAAATCTCTAAGACTTTCATCATCGTCAATGTTAAACTCCGAATAATAAGCAAACCCATGCGGAGTCACTGAATAAGGAAATCTTCCGATTACTTTAATGCTAACCGAACGCCTCCGCTCACTCATTTTTTTACGTAACAACGATACCAAAGTATTGTATTGCATATTAAGCGGCAATTTAACATGACACTGTGGAGGAGAGCTATACCTCACTGAGTTATTATCCACAATAACCTCACCCCCCAATACAATGAAACCCTCATTTTGGCAACTTGAGACATTATAAATAATGGATTGATAAGGAGAAGAGAGAAAAACCGAATTTGTGTTGATATAGTTTTGACGAAGTTCAGAGTCGTCTATTAATAAGAAAATTTTGAGAATCAAATTCGCACTACAAAACTACGAATTATGATTTTTAATTAAAAAGTGGGCCCATTTGCAGCCTATTTCGCAGTATTGTACTGCGAAATAGCCTATTTCGCAGTACAATACTGCGAAATAGGCCACTCTTGAAAACACGGCCATTTTTTAAAAAAAAAAATAAAAAATCCTATTTCGCAGTATAAAACTGCGAATTGCACTAACGGCCGTTAGTGCAATTCGCAGTTTTATACTGCGAAATGTGTAATTGTGTATTTTTTTTTTTTTGGTTTATTTTGGTATTTTTTGTTGTTTTGAACATTATTTCAGTTCCGGACTCTGTCGACATCCAGCATGTGTTCACGTTGTTACATTTAAGAAAGACAGATTTTAAATTAAATAAAATAGCACTACTTTACTTGGTATATTGGAAATTTGGTACATCTCTAAGTATTAAATGAATTATACAAGGTCAAAAGGTAGACATTATTTAGCCTTTGGCACACAATGCAACACCGACGTCTTCTCCGATGTGCGCCTCATGCCTTAATTAATTTCTTCTGTCTTCGTATAGTCGTCTCTTTTGAGCTTTTTCCCTATTTTTTATTTTATATATTTGTGTTAATTACAGAATAGGGAGAGAATACTTCGAATATTTTAGTTTGAGGAACATACTTTAATTTGTGCATTGTAATACTAGCGCCATAAATTTACAATGTCATAAAGCTAGAAACATGCAAAAAACTTAATTATAATGACTTCACAATAACTTGTATATAGTAAATTTTATCATGGATACACATTATTAGAGTATTGGAGAGAGATTGTACGATATTTCTGTATGGGTCATAAATCGATTCCACGATAATCAATAAGATCGATCGTCCCTTTCTACTAACACAAACGAAATAGACGTCGAGACCACTATAACTGAGAATACTATCCGTACTCGCCGAAAAACTTTGGCCGGGGTCGCAACTCTTCGGATATGTCCGAAATAACCTCCTAACGTGGGCCCGATCTCTCAAAAGGTCAACTCGTACAGAAATATCTATAAATACAAGAGAAGGAATCAGAAAAGGGGTTCCACTCTCTCCCCACGGGGGCTCTAAGAAATATAGAGTAAAATACAGAGTGAGAACCCAAGACAAAAAACAGAATGAAGATAGATCGAATGAAACATGATTGCAAAGATCTGAACCACTTTATGGAGAGGCAGATTATTCTATTATCATGAATAAAGATCACTGATATTTTCTGTTACCAATGCAAGTATTTCCATTATCTTTTCCCTTATTAAATTTCGGATATGTTACGACTTGCTATGATTGGCCCTTTATTTACATTGATTATTTGAATTCATAGATGCTTATTAACAAATTGAGCCAAACAATTTGGCGCCGTCTGTAGGGATTTCCTAGCAAGATCGCGTAGCTCTTCCTGAAGTCAAAAGCAAGGGGAAAAGGGTTGGTAACCCAATCAGAGCAAGCCTAATCCATCTCGTCCACACGCCAATACTCGGGCTACGTGCCCTTGACTCAAAACATTCAACAAATATTCAACGACGGTTGAACTAGGACTCAGGCCATGAGCCTCACCCGAATTAATTCAACCACAGTTGAATCAATACCCGTGCTACGAGCCCTCGATTCAAAACATTCAACAAATATTCAAACGACAGTTGAACTAGGACTCAGGCCATAAGCCTTTACCGAGTTAATTTAACCACAGTTGAATCAATATCGGGCTACGAGCCGACTTAAAACATTCAACAAATGTTCAACGACAGTTGAAATGGGACTCAAGCCATGAGCCTTCACCGAATTAATTTAATCACAGTTGAATCAGTACTCGGGCTACGAGCCATCAACTCAAAACATTCAACAAATGTTAAACGACATTTGAACTGGAACTCAGGTCATGAGCCTTCACCGAATTAATTCAACCACCGTTGAATCAGTACCCGGGCTACGAGCCCTCGACTTAAAACATTCAACAAATGTTCAATGACAGTTGAACTGGGACTCAGGTCATGAGCCTTCGCCGAATTAATTCAACCACAGTTGAATCAGTACTCGGCTTACGAGCCTTCGACTCAAAAAATTCAACAAATGTTCAGCGACAATTGAACTGGAACTCAGACCATGAGCCTTCGCCGAATTAATTCAACCACAGTAGAATCAATACTCGGGCTACAAGCACTCGACTCAAAACATTCAACAAATGTTCAACGACAATTGAAATGGGACTCAGGCCATGAGCCTTCGACGAATTAATTCAACCACGGTTGAATTAGTACTCAGGCTACAAGCCCTCGACTCAAAACATTCAACAAATGTTCAACGACGGATTAACTAGGACTCAGGCTATGAGCCTTCGCCGAATTAATTCAACCACGGTTGAATCAGTACTCGGGCTACGAGCCATCAACTCAAAACATTCAACAAATGTTCAACGATAGTTGAACTAGAACTCAGGCCATGAGCCTTCGCTGAAATAATTCACCCACAGTTGAATCAGTACTTTGGATACGAGCCCTCAAATCAAAACATTCAACAAATATTCAACGACAGTTGAATTGGGACTCAGGCTCTAAGCCTTCGCCGAATTAATTCAACCATGGTTGAATCAGTACTCGGGCTACGAGCCATCGACTCAAAACATTCAACAAATGTTCAACGATAGTTGAACTGGAACTCAGGCCATGAACCTTCGCCAAATTAATTCAACCACAGTTGAATTAGTACTTTGGCTACGAGCCCTCGAATCAAAACATTCAACAAATGTTCAACGACAGTTGAATTGGGACTGAGGCCTTGAGCCTTCACCGAATTAATTCAACCACAATTGAATCAGTACTCGGGTTACGAGCCCTCGAATCAAAACATTCAACAAATGTTCAACGACAGTTGAACTGGGACTCAGGCCATAAGCCTTCGCCGAATTGATTCAACCATAGTTAAATCAATACTTGGGCTACGAGCCCTCGACTCAAAACATTCAACAAATGTTCAATGACAATTGAACTAGAACTCAGGCCATGAGCTATCACCGAATTAATTCAACCACAGTTGAATCAGTACTCGAGCTACGAGCCCTCGACCTAAAACATTCAACAAATGTTCAACAATAGTTGAATTGGAACTCAGGCTAAGAGCCTTCGCCGAATTAATTCAACTACCATTGAATCAGTACTCAGGCTACGAGCTTTTGACTCAAAACATTCAACAAATGTTTAACGATAGTTGAACTGGGACTCAGGCCATGAGCCTTCGCCGAATTAATTCAACCACAGTTGAATCAGTACTCGGTCTACAAGCATTCGACTCAAAACATTCAACAAATGTTCAACGATAGTTGAACTGGAACTCAGGCCATGAGCCTTCTCCGAATTAATTCAACCACAGTAGAATCAGTACTCGGGCTACGAGCCCTCGACTCAAAACATTCAACAAATGTTCAACGACAGTTGAACTGGGACTCGGGCCATGATGCTTCGCCGAATTAATTCAACCACAGTTGAATCAGTACTTGGGATACGAGCCCTCGACTCAAAACATTCAATAATTGTTCAACGACGGTTGAACTGGGACTCAGGCCATGAGCCTTCGCCGAATTAATTCAACCACGGTTGAATCAGTACTCGGGCTACGAGCCCTCAACTCAAATCGCTCAAAAAATGTTCAGCAACAAGTTCAACTGAGACTCAGGCCATGAGCCTTCGCCGAATTAATTCAACCACAGTTGAATCAGTACTCGGGCTACGAGCCCTCGATTCAAAATATTCAAAAAATGTTCAACGACAGTTGAACTGGGATTCAAGCCATAAGCCTTCACCGAATTAATTCAACCACGGTTGAAATACAACTCGGGCTACGAGCCCTCGACTCAAAATATTCAACAAATGTTCAACGACAGTTGAACTGGAACTCAGGCCACGAGCCTTCGCCGAATTAATTCAACCACAGTTACATCAGTACTCGGGCTACGAGCCCTTGAATCAAAACATTCAACAAATGTTCAACGATAGTTGAATTGGAACTCAGGCCATGAGCCTTCGCCGAATTAATTCAACCACCGTTGAATTAGTACTCGGGCTACGAGCCCTCAAATTCAAAACATTCAACAAATGTTCACCGGTAGTTAAACTGAGACTTAGGCCATGAGCCTTCGCCGAATTAATTCAACCACAGTTGAATCGGTACTCCGACTACGAGCCCTTGACTCAAAACATTCAACAAATGTTCAACGACAGTTGAACTGGAACTTAGGCGGTGAGCCTTCACCGAATTAATTCAGCCACAGTTGAATTTGTATTCGGGCTACGAGCCTTCAACTCAAAACATTCAACAAATGTTCAATGACAGTTGAACTGGGACTCAGGCCGTGAGCCTTCGCCGAATTAATTCGCCACAATTGAATCAATACTCGGGCTATGAGCCCTCAACTCAAAACATTCAACAAATATTTAACGACAGTTGAACTGAGATTTAGGCCATAAGCCTTCGCCGAATTAATTCAACCACAGTTGAATCAGTATTCAGGCTATGAGCCCTCGATTCAAGATATTCAACAACAGCCGAACTGAGGGGAAACAAAAATGAAACAAGCAGTAATCAAGCAATACAAAAAGGAAATTCCCCTTTAATTCAAAGGGACAGTTACAGGCCATGCCCGTCCATCCTAATCCAAACATTGTCCAAAAAACCAAACAACAACAAACGAAGAAGAAAAGAGAAAAACAACAATACATGGCAACAACCATAAAAAAAATCATCAGTCAATCACTCTTTTACTCGGGGCTGTCGGTACTGTCACCTGCACCAGTTGCACCGTCTACTACCTTCGCCGCCTCACCACCTATTCTGCTTTCGCCATCGCCCGCAGTTCCCATATCATTGCCAACTCCAGCCAAACTCCCACCAGCACCGTCGTCAATACCGGGCGTCGCATCATCAAAGCTGCATTCCTCATGAGCTTCACGTACCCTCTGACGTTCCCCTTGGAAAACCGCTTCGGAAATGATGCCGGCTTCGAACAGGAGCTTGTATATATCTCGTTGGGCTTCATCATAACCAAGCGTCACGGGAGCCACCCATAAAGGCGGACTGCTCTTGAATGCGCCTATTCTCTTCCTCCAGAAGCGCGATTTTCCCCGCTACATCTTGAGCACTCCGCTCTAGGACCCTAATCCGCTCCTCGAGGCTACTCTCCCTAAAGGCGGCACCAGCTCTCACCAACGAAAACTGGGAATCGTTGGCACGGGTAACTCCCTGAAGTTCGTTCGTCCGGGGTGAGGCTTCGGCCAATCTACGTTTCAAAGTGGCCACTTCTCCTTCTAGCGCAGCGACCCTCTCACTCCATTCCGAGGTATCCTCCGTCACTTTGGTCAAACATAAGCGCTCATTCTCTAACGACACCCTCCTCCCAGCCTCAAGTTCGTTGCTCATCCGATGCAACTGATCCTCTAGGGCCCCTATTCGACCAAGCGATTGACTCGTCTGCAACTCTTTCCTCGCCAACTCTTCAACTGGCGCCCGATTACGGGGATCAGTCCTTATTTGCTCGCTAAGCTCCCTACACCTGTTCCAGTACCGACGACACCTATCAAGTACGGGCAGAAGCATCCCAGACCGAACATTGGCCCGACGAAGGCTCTCTACCTGCAACAAAAATGCCTACAAAATGAAAAACAAGGGGGTTAGACAGGGACACAGAAGCTTGTAAGAAAAGGGAAACAAAATGCAAACAAGCAAGTAGTCACCCCGAAATACATACCCTCATTCCCATCACAGCCATCTCATTCATCAAACCAACGTCCAGCACCCCCCTCAGCGACTCGTTCTAAACCGCAGAACATAACTAACCAAGCTGCGGCACCAAAGCAGAGTCCTGCAACAACAAGTTCTCATTCACAGGAATCTCAATTACGGGTGGCCTCCCATCCGGATGGTCTGCCGCATTCATGATCCCGTCACGAAACATGCGGACATCTTCAGAGTCCAAATTAGAGTCGGACGTAGAACCATCTCCCGCCGTCGTCACCTCCGTCGAAGGAGTGCTCGAACCGCCAATGTCTACAACCACCCGACAAGGCTCCCCCACCTCGACCATATGAGTGGAAGATTGAGAGGTAGGGGCAGCACTTCCCTCCCGATCCTCTCGAGCCTGAGCCTCATCTTATCCTGGCCCGTTGTCTGGAGCATGTGCCGCGTCTGCATCCCCCCTCGCCCCCAAAGGGAGGGAATCCACATTTATCATATCGATAGGAGCGGGTCGAGCCGCTGACGGGACCGGAGGAGAAATAATCTTGCACCTAACCAAAGGCCTATCCTCCTCATCACAAGAAGACGAGCCGTCTCGCGGACGAACAGTCCTCGATGGACCTCCACCACAGATTAAAGGACGCACAGGAGACGGCGTCGCGGAAGATTCGACCGATGCGGCCCTAGGCATCTGGCTCGGCACCGGTGCAGCAAAAAATCTGGCAATCGCACCAGGCCGCCTGAATGCTCATTGAGGAGCCCTACCTCAGTATACCCTCCATGTAGATAAGAGACTGGGTCAGTCCCAGGTTATAACGATGATGGGAGCAAATCGTACGCAGAGAATGCAAACCTCCTACCTACAGCCGGCTCCCATCCATATCTCCTCCAAAAAGGCGGCCATGAATGGACCCCCTCAGTATGCGGGAGGACGACTTCAAGCCACCAGCGCAGACCGGTAAATAGAGATGGAGGTGACCTGTCTGCTACAGAAATAATAACGAAAACAGTGACTATCCAAAAATAAAGAAAGGGAAAGAAGTCAATCCTATCAAAGAAAAAAAGTACAACTTATGTCTGTACTTCCAAGTCTCTAGGAATCTTGGAGTGGGCGCCACCAAATGCCCAGTCCTAATATAGAAAAATTGTTCAAACTGATGAGGCTCGACCTCATCGTCCAGAGCAGCCTTCAAACACTGCGACCTGTGCGGAACCATCCGGAGCATACTCCCCCGAACTCACTGGGGGCGTATAGAGTAAGCACGTGCTGCAGCGTAATGGTCCGCCAGCTAACTCCACAAACTTTAGCAACATCGCCAGAAGCTTATACAGAGACGGGGTGAACTTCCCCGGACACACATTGTAATATCGACAAAGGTCAACTACAAGATTGGGAAGTGGGACCCTGAACCCCAATCTGAGAGGATAAGAATAAAATACACAGTACACAGCATGGTCGGTGTGGACCCTCTCCTCCGGCTGGGCTAGCACGATGTCAGCATGGGAGGGTATGAGCCCTTGCTCCCGTAACTGGGTCACACCTACTTCCCCCATTAACGGGGCTTCATCCATGGGGTCATCTCCAGCGTCGACGGTAAAATCCACTGCCAAGCTCCCGGCTGCAGGAAGAATTTCATCCACGGGTGGAGCCCTCTCAGTTTCATTTTGCCCGTAATCCACGAGCATCGGGGACAATTCTTTGATCACCAGAGGGTTAACTGGTGCCACCAACGGAAGAAATTCACGAGAGGAAGAACCAGCCATTGATCAAAGTTGCTTGAAAGATTAAAAGAAGAGTGTTGGATTCAATTAAGAACGAGTGAGAATGTTTCGCAGAGAAGAAAAAATCTTTGAAGTTCACCGAAAATGAGAGCTGCAAATGAACCAGGGAATGTTAAGAATCAAGTATTCCAAACCCTCTTATAGGCAACAAAATCGACTCTTGGGGAAACCGACATGCGCTATTAAATACATAATCCAGCCGTCGAAAAATGATTCAGTTCTACTGAAACGGCCGCCACCACGATTAAGGCCATAGCACATGTGTCAAAGTCGCGGTCGCTGCCTCAGTTATATGAGAAAACGAACGACTCACTGCCCGGGGCGATTAGACCCTACATCCTCAAAGTTCATATGAACAAAACGTATCCTAATTTATGATTACGGCGTACCGACCGTCTCCATTCGCCAACAATATTCGTATGTGAGGTCGGACCCTCATTATACAAAAAGAAATAACGAGAAGACGCCATGATCTTGCTATTGGCGCTTATCATTCCCCCTCTCGCCCAAAAAGGGGTCATTCTTCAACCGTTAATATCTGCTCATCAGGTTTGACCTCGAGGCGACCATGATAAGCAGAGGGACTAACTGTATGGGTCATAATTTGATTTCACGATAATCAATAAGATCGATCATCCCTTTCGACTAACACAAAGGTAATAGACGCCGAGACCACTATGACTGAGAATACTATCCGTACTCGCCTAAAAACTTTGGCCGGGGTCGCAACTCTTCGGATATGTCCGAAATAACCTCTTAACGTGGGTCCGATCTCTAAAAAGGTCAACTCATACATAAATGTCTATAAATACAAGAGGAGAAATCAGAAAAGGGGTTCCACTCTCTCCCCATGGGGGCTCTAAGAAATACAGAGTGAGAACTCAAGACAAAAAACAGAATGAAGGTAGATCGAATGAAACATGATTGTAAAGATCTGAACCTCTTCATGGAGAGGCAGATTATTCTATTATCATGAATAAAGATCACCGATATTTTCTGTTATCAATACAAGTATTTCCACTATCATTTCCCTTATTAAATTTCGGATATGTTACGACTTGTTATGATTGACCCTTCATTTACATTGATTGTTTTGAATTCATAAATGCTTATTAACATTTTGAGCCAAACGGTATAATTTTTAGCTATATTTATTCTTCACGTGGTGAGTAGTAATATTTTTCATTTTCACAAAAAAGATCTTATTATCCGGCAATATTTCTAGTCCGAAGAGCTAGTAATATTAGGTTGATACGTGGAATAACATTCTTAGCTCGCACATTTCTCGTAATAGTTATAGAATATTATCCAAAGAACATATTTCGTAGAGATATAATGTTTCAGATAGGTGAAAAATTACCATTCTTTATTGTCTAAAAGATCTCATATAAACGAAAGCATCAAATAGCCATAATTTAATCAAGTCGTGTGATGGTTCTTGTAGAGTGTAGTTAGAGGTTGGGTGTGAAAGTTCATATATAACATTAGAGTTATCGATATGGGCGGGACCAGGCTAGCACAGCACAGCCACATACACTTTAGCAATTGACGGGTCGTGCTGAGCTAACCCATCATTTTGATGAGCGTTATAATGGTAAGCCCGCCCCAACCTTATGTGACATGCGGGCCTTCACGGGCGGACCCATGATCTTGTCTACTAGTTGCTTGCAATCCATCTTATTCCACTTCCTTGATATAAGAGAAAGGCCTAGGTATCTTATAGGAAATGTCTCTAGTGTGAATTCAATAATTTTTAACATATTCTACATTGTCTCCTCATCCACCCCTGCTACAAACATGCTAGATATGTCTATGTTTGCTTCCAACCCTGTGGCATCACTAAAGTGTTGTAATGTCTCCATTACTCTAGCTATGGATTTAAGATTTCCTTTGCAGAAAATCATCAAATCATCTGTAAATACTAAGTGAGTTAACTTTGTCTCCTTACACATGGGGTGGTATAAGAAGTTAGGGAGTTCACTCACCTTTCTAACGACCCTTGACAGGTACTTTATAACTAGAACAAATAGCAGGGGTGAGATATGATCCCCATGCCTAAGCCGCCTCCTACCTTCAAAGTAGCCATGGCTTTCACCATTAATTTTTATAGAGAATTTAGTTGTGGTCACACAAGTCATCACCAGTTTAGTGAATGAGTTTGGAAATCCAAATCCTTTCAGAGCTTACTTAATGAAATCCTAGTTGATCATATCATATGCCTTCCTCAAATCAATTTTCAAAAGGCACATAGGAGTTTACTTTTCTATTATAGTGTCTTAGTAAATCATGGCATATTATGACATTATGAATTAATGATCTACCTTCTACAAAAATTATTTGGTTCTCAGCTACTAGTATTGATACAGCTCTCTTAAGTCTCGTACACAACATCTTAGAAATGCATTCATATATGACATTACAGCAAGAAATTGGTCTGAAATGACTTGCAATCTCTGGGAATGAGACTTTTGGAATCAAGGATATTACTGTTGAGTTGACTTGCCTTAATAGTTTTCCATTCTCTATGAATTTTAAAATTGCGGTAGTCACATATTTATGAATGATACTCCAAGCTTCCCTGTAGAAACTACTTCCATAACCATCTGGCCTGGACTTTTATTCACATCTATACTAAACATAGTCTATTTCACTTCCTTGGTTGTGTAAGGTTGAATGAGTTCCATCTACTGTGTAGCATTCAATGTAGTACCATTCTTCGGAAAACTATGAAATGCTTTTTCTCTACTTTTTCCTGTCTTGCCTAGCATAGTTTCATAGTAGTCTACCAGAACATTTGCAATACTTGCATTATCTGTTGCTAATTCCCCGTGTTGATCCTTGATCTGTGTAATGGCTTGTCGGAGTCTTTTGTGTCTGATTATTGAGTAAAAATATCTGGTGTTATCATCTCCTAGCTTAATCTAGCTTGCTTTACTCCTTTGCAATAAAAACATTTCAGCTAGATAAGAGGATTTCCTGAATTTTTGATACATGGCTATCCCTTTTTCTTGTAAAGATTTATTTGAGGGGACATAATACAATCTATTTTGAGCTTGGTTTAAAGCTTCCCTATCTTCCTCTGCCACTGTTAGTATATTCCGAAAGTGCTGGTTATTGACCTTCTTCAGTGCTGTTTTAACAACTTCAATATCTTAACAACTTGAAACATACTATATCCTACAACTTGTTATTACCAACCTTGTGTCACAACCTCTTTAAAAGGAAGATGTATAGCCCACACATTACAGTATATGAAAATTTTAGCCTTATTCCCCCTCATATATCTTTACTTATTTTCAGTGGACAGTGATCACTTATTCCCTCCACTAAATATATTGTCTGAACCACTGGCATGTAATCCATCCATTGTCTATTGACAAAAGTCCAGCCAATTTTTTAATAGACTCTATTATCACCATGTTTGTCATTCTTTGTGTTTCTACAACCTCCATATGGTAATTCCATGAGTTCACAAGAGTCAGCACACTCTTAGAAATCCACCATTAGAAATCCACCACTTTACTGTGACGACCCGGCCTGTCGTCACGGGAATTACCACCCTGTTATATTGTAATTACATGTTTTATGCTTTCATATCAGTGTTAGAGTCTATCAGGTGAGTTAGGAGTGAATTGGATTGAAAATGAGGCATATAGCCTTTTAGAAGGAAACTTGAATATGGAAAGTCAACCCGGAGTTGACTATTTAGTTAGAGGGCTTGGAATCGGATTCTGATAATTCGGTTAGTTCCAAGAGGTGATTTATGACTTAGGGGAGCAATCGAAATTGAATTTAGAGGTCCGGTGTAGAAATAGGCTTGAATTGGCTAAGGTTGAATTTTGGCGAAATCCGAACGGTAGGTGAGATTTTGATTCGGGGGTCGGAATGGAATTCCGACAGTTGCAGTAGCTTCATTATGTGATTTTGGATATGTCCGCAAATTTTTAGATCATTCGGACGTTGTTTAGTCGGGTTTTTGATTGATTGTGTAATTCGGAATGTTTTAAGGAATTTAGGCTTGAATTCGATGCGAATGATGGGTTTTGATGTTGTTAGACGTGTTTTGAGGATTGGAGCAAGTTCGAATAAGGTATTAAGATGTGTTGGTGTGTTTGGATGAGGTCCCGGGGGCCTCGGGGTGTTTTCGGATGGTTAAACGGGAGAAAATGTGGAAAATTGCAGGTTTTGACTCTGGTTCTGTTGTTTTCGCTCCTGCGGAAATGGGGGCGCAGGAGCGAGTCCGCAGGAGCGGACGAGGGGGCGCAGGAGCGCTTGGCTTCGCAGAAGCGGAAATCTTTCCGCTGAAGCGGCGTCGCAGGAGCGTAGAGGAGACCGCAGAAGCGGGATTTGCCAAGAGATGGGAAGTCCGCAGAAGCGGAAGGTCGATCGCATAGGTGAGTCCGCAGAAGCGGACTCTTTATCGCAGAGGCGGAAAGGACCGCAGGAGCGGAAGAAATTCCGCAGAAGCGGACGCGCAGGGGCGGTCCATGGATCGCAGGAGCGGAATTGGCCAAGTAGGCCTGAGTTCGCAGAAGCGACCAAATGGTCGCAGAAGCGGTTCCGCAGGGGCGGAAAATGGCCCGCAGAAGCGAAAATCGCAATGAGTTAAGTGTATCAGAAGTTAGAAAATTTTAGAAACATTTCACACATTTGGGTCTCGGCTTTAGAGGCGATTTGGGCGATTTTGAAGAGAAACTCAAGGAAATCATCAGGTAATCAACTATGGACTTAAACTATGATTAGTATTAATAATATTATGCAATTATATCATGCAAATGGAGGAATTTGGGGTAATTTATGGAGGATTTAGCCCTAGGCTTGAACTTTAGAAAATCAAGGTTTTGAATGGGCAAATGGAGTCCGAATTTGGTAAAATTGATATGCTTAGACTCGTATTGAGATGAGGGTTCCGAATATGTGACTTTTGTAATTTTTCGAGAAGCGTACCGAAAGTCGGGTTTTGACAACTTTGGGAATTTTGATGTAAATTGAGTTGTATTGATTGGGTGTCGTCCCATTGGCCTAATTTGTTGTGTTTCTACTGTATTTGATCAGATTCTACGCGTGCGGAGCTTGATTCTCGTGGCAAGGGCATTGCGGAGTAGTCGTCGCGCCGTATTGAGGTGAGTAATAGATGTGGGTGATAACCAGCGGGTTCGAAACCCCGGTATACCACTTTGTGACGTTGTATAGCGGCGAGACACGTACTCTCTTGTGAGTGCGGGGTCGATTGTGATTGGGGACTATGGTTTAGTCCGACTTGTTGATACTGTGTTATGACATTGGCTATTCTTGAGCCGTCGAACCTCCTTCTCGGATGGTTGCATACTATATATTGAAATATTAGCTGCTCTTGAGCCGAGGAACCCCCTTCTTGGGCGGTTGAGTATACTTGTGGGCCGTGAGCCAGTTATTGGATCCCACGAGGATCGTTATCATTGTCTTATCATATTGACATGTTAGTTACTACCAGTCCGTAGCTATTTCTGTTATCATGCTATTTCCAATCTCTGGAACTTGGTATTACTCTTTTCCAACTGAAAAATGATAAAAAGGGTTTTCAAAACTGCTTTTGAGCCTGCGAGGCTGTATTTGCATATTAGCTGACTGGTAGTGGATCGGGCTGCGCGCCGCAGCAGTATATATGTTGGATCGGACTGTACGCCGCAGTGATATTGTGCTTGGGCGGTAGGAGCCCCTCCGGAGTCTGAACCCCCACAGTGAGCACGGGTACCCAAATTGGATCGGGCTACGCGCCGTAGCGGTCATATCATGCATTGCATTGCATTTAGCTACATCTGCTAGCTGTTATGCTATTTATTGGTATTTGTTGGTACAGGTACAGTGAAGATTGATTCTATGACAGGGTAGCTGATTATAGCTTTACATAGTGCTTTATTGCGGATTTCGTATCTGCGCTGTCTTACCCTTGTTTATTACCACTGAGTCTGGCAGTACTCATTTTACTCCCTGCACCTTGTGTGCAGATCCAGGTACCTCTCAGCAGTGATCCGGTAGCTATTCGAGGCGACATCTATAGGATATTCGAGGTTGCTGCAGAGTCCGCATGACCCGATATTCCTTCTTACTGTCTTTTGATTCTGTATTGATATTTCTTTCCGCACTTGGTGTCTTGTAAACCATTATACACTTATGTTCATTAGAGGCTCATGACTCTTGACCCTTCGGTCAATGGGAGTTGGTATGTGTTGGGACTTGGTTCCCCGTTTTCGATATATATATATATATCACTGTTGTTTCATGTTTTGATATGTTTAATTGGGATAAAGCGAGCTCCTAGCTCCGTTATTATTATTGATGGTCAGGCTGGCCTAGCAATGTGCTGGGCGCCATCACGACCGGATTTGGGGTAGTGACAAGTTGGTATCAAAGCCTAGGTTTAATAGGCCTCATGAGTCTTGAGCCGGTTGGTAGAGTCTTGTGGATCGGTATGGGGACGCCTGTACTTATCCTCGGGAGGCTGCGAACCTTTAGGAAACACTTAACATTTCTTGGAATTCTTATCGTGCGCACTTGATTCAGCTTGAGATATAATTTTTGAAATTCCTTCCACACGTCTGTGTACGTATCGAGCGCTCAGTAATGTAATTGCCTTATGGCTTGTGATTTCCTCGGACGAGGGGCGAGATATAATCTTTGTGAGTTCATATTGGGCCAGTCAGGATGACTTGAGGCTGGACCTTGTTTATGACTTGAGCATCGATGTGCTGATTTTGTAAGTGGTGGCAATAGATAATGTATTGAGGGTTTGAAACCCCGTATTTGCACTATACAGTGCTGCGCTGAGATGGAACACGCGTCATGTGACGAGTGTGGTGGTATTGTGACTGGGGATTTGAACTTGATCCTTCCCAATTTATAGATTACTGTGTATAATGACTGAGACTGGCTTATATCTATGTATTTGGGCTAGTAGCCATGTTTGGGGCCTTGTGCCGATCTGCAGAGTATTAGGGAAGCTTACTAATGGATGAGCGGTTAATTATCTAACTCTTATCTAATCTGTTGTGTAGCCCCGAGCTACGGGCGTGGTGAATAATTATCATATCTCGTAATTGGAAGGTAAAGTGCCTTATGTGTAGTGGAACGAGTTTAAACTCAGGAAGACTAAAGTGATTTTGCTATGTGTATCCTGGTGGAAGGTATTGTGATGAAATGCTAAATTGAGAAGAAGTAGGAGGGTTGATCCTCATGTGTAATTGAAAGGTATTTGATATGTGTTATGATTCGAGCAGGTACAACGCAGGTTCAAGTATAAATTGTGATAATATGATTCGTATATTATTGAGATTTAGTGTTGTTGAAATACATTGTGATATCTTGTTGAGTTGTGGATGTATTGTTAGAATGGTTTGGTGATTCTCTGGCAGGTGGATAGGCCAATTTACAAAGGAAACTCTGCCGAAACTTTTGGAAAATTTGGGACTTAGAAAAGATTTTTGTCACCTAAAGAGTGGCATAACTGTTGTGTGTGAATGAATGCAAGAATTGCAAAAGAATTAATATTTCTGATGATTCGAACCTCCGCCGAAGCTTGTAAATGACTTGAGTTTAATCTAACTAGAACTTTGTTGCATCATTTAAGTAAGAAGGCTATGAGTGGCTAAAAGTGCTTTGATGTATGACTCCGAGCTAAGTTGGGGAGGTTGTTATTGATTAACCTGATTGCACTGTCGTGTGCTGTGTTGGCTCTGTCTCTAGGTATGTTGGGAAATTTTGATAAAGGTTATGGTGCTTCTTAGATATGAAGAAATACTAGGATGGTGTGAAACTTACGTTAGTAAAGAGTGTTCGGTGTATATAAAAGGAAAATAGCTAATTGTATCTGTATGTAATCATGTTCTGCGGTGTCAGAGTTTAGCAAGGCACGAGTGGTCCTGTTCAATAAGACAGTTGAATTACAGCTGAATAAGGGTGAATGATGCCCGAGAATTGTTTTTCGGTGTTCAAGATTTTACTTGTAACAGTCAGGTGTCTTAAGATTGTGCATGTGGCTAAAGACGCTAGTTTCGTTAGAAGATATCAAGACTTGTGTTATATTATGTGAATGATGGGATTCTATGTAACCGTATGGGAAGGTAATGATACTAATTCAAAAATCGCATGAAGTTCTTCAAAACAAGTATTGTAGAATGTGATACTCTTGGGAAACATTGAGAGTGGCCTATGGGTTTTAGACCGTGTGGTCTTATGTACGAGTCTCGTGTGGTAACATGAGTTGAGTTATGGTAGTGCTACAGTAAAGGCTAATACTAAGTTAAAGATGGTTCAGAAAAGAAATTGAGTAAATGGAGCAACTTGTTAATAAATCAAAGCGGTATGATAAGGAATACGATTAATTCCTGGTAGGTGTTTGAAGTAATGAGTCTTGCAGATATTGTGAAACAAAGCTCTTGAGCGCTGGCAGTTGTGTAACTTGATATGGGTATAAGGACTCAGTCCTGGCAGTTTAACTTATGCAATGTAATTGGGAGAAAGAGTTTATGATGTGTTTTATCGTGGTTTGAAATTGAGTATATTTTTCCTGTTGGTACGCAAGGCTTGGAATGTGTAATGAGTTTTCTCTATATGGGATCATGAAATCCCTTGACTAGTTGAGTGCGCCGTTGTTTGCGGTGTAGGAAAGGAATATGAATTTCCATGTTATCTTAGTGTGGTATGGTATATGCGATGTGTTATGGAAAGTTGATAATGGCATATTCAAGGTTTTGTGATCAGCTCATAATATATGGGGAGTCATTAAAATTATTTAGCAGCGCGGGCAGTTGCAGGTGATTTAAAGAATCGATCTTTCTGGTGATTAAAGAAAATGGTACTGCTATTCTAGTAATTTGGCAGGGTATATGGTCCAAAAGGACAAGGTAATGTAAACTGATAATATCCAGTGGTATGGTGGTATTCTCTTGTTGGATCGACTATAATAACCGAGTCGTTGATGGCATAGTGAAATTTCTGAATGGCTTTCGTGGTATGAATAGACACTTGATGTGCGTTATGTATTTGTACAATGAAGTACGGGATCAAGCATTGTGATTCATGTGTTATATACGTGTTGGAGACTTGAAGTTCTCGTTAGTTCGCCTATGCAGTGGTTGTATATCATGTGTATCGACACCGTTTTGTGATTATCGAAAATCAGAAGCTCTAGTGGCTTTCTTTCTCAACTTGATATGACGAATTTGGATTATGATACTTGATTGCTGACTGGTCATCATTGGGCCAGGTTGTCTAGACTAATGTGATATAGACTATGATGGTATGTCACAAATTGTGTAGCAGAGTGCATCAGAGTATGCTCCAGCGGGGTAGTTGTACCTCAGGACCAGCAGATGACTGGTGGGTATTGCTTTGTCGGTTGGGCCTTCGTGGCGGATATCAGTGCAGAGGTTTCTATCGTTGATTTGGTTCTGGTATTGAGTAACTTTGTCGGATATGTTTCTTGTGGCCGAACTTGAGGCTATATATGTTTACCATAATGATCCATTTGACTCGACGCGCATTTCTTTGGCGAGGGTTCTATATGGATCGGGTGGCGCGCCGCCACATGTACTATTATTTGGATTGGGTGGCACACCGCCACGGGTATGTCATTGGAGCGGGTCGCACGCCGCAACAGTGTAATGTGAAAATAGAGTTAGTTATATATTACCTGGTATACAATACTTCCTAGCTTCTGAGGAAAAGTCCGTATTGAGTATCGCTTGGCGAATGGCACATCGGTTGTGTCCTTTCAGGATGTGATAGCATACATTAATTGTTTCACCGTGGGTGAGGTTGATTGCCTGGGTTCAGACCTAGATCTGTGCGTGGATGACCTTTTTGAGCTTGGTAACTTGAGGTGTTTCATGAGTAATAGTGTTTGGATAGAATCATGAATTGTGGCAAGGCCACGTGATGTTATGACCTCTCGAGGAGGATTCAGGTACTCTATTTCTATAATGCAAGACACGATCTCAGTTCTATGTTATGAGGGTACAAAGGAATTGTTACAACTCTTTTATTTGAGTCAGTTGTCGTGATTTGAGTATGTTCAGACGTTTTTATTGGAGCCTGTGTTGTGCTCGTCGTGGCTTAGGCCGGTGTTGAGGTGTCATAGCACCAGTGCGGTGTGTTATAATCAAAATGATCGTTGGAGCCAATAATGAGTGTGAGTATATGTGATTTCAGCTGGTTAGAAAGGTAATATCGAGGTTCAGCTCTGAAATCTATTGTGGTATCAGTTAAAAAGGGAAATGGATTCATGAATGGGTGACGTGAGAGATGGATTCGATATATCGCGTGTTCGGTTGCCGTGGGCAGTATATGAAGGTGTTGGACTAAGACTTTAGCTAATGAGAAAGGTTCTTTCTGCTAGTATTTGGTTATTGTGGCCAGTTGTTGTGATTAGAGACTATCATCTCGAGTGATTGGGTTATCGATACATCATATGATCTCGCCCGGAGTAGTGAGTATGAGTTATTGCAGTGGATTCGAGTGTATCCTGAGTATAGGCATGGGATTAGCATTTGCCATATGATTTCAGAAAGTGCAATGTGGTTTATGGTTCAGATGGTCTGTGAAATTTCAGCTATATGGTGTTTTCGGACTTATGTGAGATAGGGTGACGTATGATCGCCCAAATATATGCTTGGTAAGGTCATTCAGCTATTGGGTTGCTTCTAGTACAACTCTTGGGTCCGCTCGAGGACGAGCGTTTGCTTAAGTTGGGGAGAATGTGACGACCCGGCTGTCGTCACGGGAATTACCACCCTGTTATGTTGTAATTACATGTTTTAAGCTTTCATATCAGTGTTAGAGTCTATCAGGTGAGTTAGGAGTGAATTGGATTGAAAATGAGGCATATAGCCTTTTAGAAGGAAACTTGAATATGGAAAGTCAACCCGGAGTTGACTATTTAGTTAGAGGGCTTGGAATCGGATTCTGATGATTCGGTTAGTTCCAGGAGGTGATTTGTGACTTAGGGGAGCAATCGGAATTGAATTTAGAGGTCCGGTGTAGAAATAGGCTTGAATTGGCTAAGGTTGAATTTTGGCGAAATCCGAACGGTAGGTGAGATTTTGATCCGGGGGTCGGAATGGAATTCCGACAGTTGCAGTAGCTTCGTTATGTGATTTTGGATATGTCCGCAAATTTTTAGATCATTCGGACGTTGTTTAGTCGGGTTTTTGATTGATTGTGTAATTCAGAATGTTTTAAGGAATTTAGGCTTGAATTTGATGCGAATGATGGGTTTTGATATTGTTAGACGTATTTTGAGGATTGGAGCAAGTTCGAATAAGGTATTAAGATGTGTTGGTGTGTTTGGATGAGGTCCCGGGTGCCTCGGGGTGTTTTCGGATGGTTAAACGGGAGAAAATGTGGAAAATTGCAGTTTTGACTCTGGTTCTGTTGTTTTCGCTCCTGCGGAACTGGGGGCGCAGGAGCGAGTCCGCAGGAGCGGACGAGGGGGGCGCAGGAGCGCTTGGCTTCGCAGAAGCGGAAATCTTCTCCGCTGAAGCGGCGTCGCAGGAGCGTAGAGGAGACCGCAGAAGCGGTCAATAGGCGAGATGGGAAGTCTGCAGAAGCGGAAGAAATTCCGCAGAAGCGGACGCGCAGGGGCGGTCCATGGATCGCAGGAGCGGAATTG
Organism: Nicotiana noctiflora; assembly: GCA_032618575.1. Lineage (NCBI taxonomy): Eukaryota > Viridiplantae > Streptophyta > Magnoliopsida > Solanales > Solanaceae > Nicotiana > Nicotiana noctiflora. The sequence continues at coordinate 213,436 of JASVEL010002928.1, forward strand.
GCCAAGTAGGCCTGAGTTCGCAGAAGCGACCAAATGGTCGCAGAAGCGGTTCCGCAGGGGCGGAAAATGGCCCGCAGAAGCGAAAATCGTAGTGAGTTAAGTGTATCAGAAGTTAGAAAATTTCAGAAACATTTCACACATTTGGGTCTCGGCTTTAGAGGCGATTTGGGCGATTTTGAAGAGAAACTCTAGGGAAATCATCAGGTAATCAACCATGGACTTAAACTATGATTAGTATTGATAATATTATGCAATTATATCATGAAAATGGAGGAATTTGGGGTAATTTATGGAGGATTTAGCCCTAGGCTTGAACTTTAGAAAATCAAGGTTTTGAATGGGCAAATGGAGTCCGAATTTGGTAAAATTGATATGCTTAGACTCGTATTGAGATGAGGGTTCCGAATATGTGACTTTTGTAATTTTTCGAGAAGCGTACCGAAAGTCGGGTTTTGACAACTTTGGGAATTTTGATGTAAATTGAGTTGTATTGATTGGGTGTCGTCCCATTGGCCTAATTTGTTGTGTTTCTACTGTATTTGATCAGATTCTACGCGTGCGGAGCTTGATTCTCGTGGCAAGGGCATTGCGGAGTAGTCGTCGCGCCGTATTGAGGTGAGTAATAGATGTGGGTGATGACCGGCGGGTTCGAAACCCCGGTATACCACTTTGTGACGCTGTATAGCGGCGAGACACGTACTCTCTTGTGAGTGCGGGGTCGATTGTGATTGGGGACTATGGTTTAGTCCGACTTGTTGATATTGTGTTATGACATTGGCTATTCTTGAGCCGTCGAACCTCCTTCTCGGATGGTTGCATACTATATATTGAAATATTGGCTACTCTTGAGCCGAGGAACCCCCTTTCTTGGGCGGTTGAGTATACTTGTGGGCCGTGAGCCAGTTATTGGATCCCGCGAGGATCGTTATCATTGTCTTATCATATTGACATGTTAGTTACTACCCAGTCCGTAGCTATTTCTGTTATCATGCTATTTCCAATCTTTGGAACTTGGTATTACTGTTTTCCAATTGAAAAATGATAAAAAGGGTTTCAAACTACTTTTGAGCATGCGAGGCTGTATTTGCATATTAGCTGACTGGTAGTGGATCGGGCTGCGCGCCACAGCGGTATATATGTTGGATCGGACTGCACGCCGCGGTGATATTATGCTTGGGCTGTAGGAGCCCCTCCGAAGTCTGAACCCCCACAGTGAGCACGGGTACCCAAATTGGATCGGGCTACGCGCCGTAGCGGTCATATCATGCATTGCATTGCATTTAGCTACATCTGATAGTTGTTATAATGTATTGCTGGTACTTGTTGGTACAGGTACAATTGATATTGATTCTGTGACAGGGTATTTGATTACAGCTTTACATAGTGCTTTATTGCGGATTTCTTATCTGCGCTGTCTTACTCCTGTTTATTACCACTGAGTCTGGCAGTACTCATTTTACTCCCTGCACTTTGTGTGCAGATCCAGGTACCTCTCAGAAGTGATCAGGTAGCTATTCGAGGCGACATCTGCAGGATATTCGAGGTAGCTGCAGAGTCCGCAGGACCCGATATTCCTTCTTACCGTCTTTTGATTCTGTATTGATATTTCTTTCCGCACTTGGTGTCTTGTAAACCATTATACACTTATGTTCATTAGAGGCTCATGACTCTTGACACTTCGGTCTATGGAAGTTGGTATGTGTTGGGACTTGGTTCCCCGTTTTCGATATATATATCACTGTTGTTTCATGTTTTGATATGTTTAATTGGGATAAAGCGAGCTCCTAGCTCCGTTATTATTATTGATTGTCAGGCTGGCCTAGCAATGTGCTGGGCGCCATCACGACCGGATTTGGGGTCGTGACATTTACCCATAGTAACTAGGGTTCCTCCTATTCTATCATCTTCTAGCAGGACAGAGTTAAAATCTCTAGTTACCAACCATGGTTGCTTAATTCCACCACTCATGCTTTATAAATATTACTATAAACTTCTTCTTTCTTCCCTTGCATTAAAAACATACAGAGTTGTCATATAGAATTTCTTATGCATAACAATATATGTAACCAGGCATGTCTTACTTTGGATAGTACCACTTAGGGGTGTTCATGGTTCGGTTTGGGTCGGTTGTTACCTTAAAAATAACCAAACCAATTAAGTCGGTTATTCAAATTGTAAAACCAAACCAATCCAAATTAACGGAAATTTATCGTTTTCGGTTTTTGTCGGTTTCTTATCGGTTTTTCGGTTTTTCGGTTTTTTCGGTTTTTTCGGTTTTTTTAAGGTACAAAAAATTTCAAAAGAATCAAATGTTGAGACATAGAAAAAATAGACAAGCATGGCTGCCATTGTTACTTTTTCACGTATTCTGTTAGGAGAAAGAAGAGAGAATAAAGACAACTTATATTCATTATAGAGATAAACTTCCAAACTATAGAAAAAAAGACAGTAAAACTTCCCAAGAAATCCAAAATTATGTCCCTCGCTACTCACCTTTATCACATGATAAGAAATCTAGTCGTTTCTCCAATGGATGAACCAAAAACAGTTAAGTTTTTTCAAAACACAATCACAGTTAAGTTTTTTCAAAACACAATCTATATGATCGGTTTGGTTCGGTTATTTTTCGGTTTTTTTTGGTATAAAACCAAATCCAAACCAACTTTGTCGGTTTTTTAAAATTAGAAACCAAACCAAGTTAAACCAAAAAAATATCGGTTTTTTTTCTCGGTTTGGTTTGGTCTTCGGGTTGGTTCGATTTTTCGGTTTTTCATGAACACCCCTAGTACCACTTATGTACTTGACCTGATAGTAATCAGGTCTGCATGATGCAACTACTCGACCATTATAATGTTGATCCAGATTTGTAATGTACTTCCGTCCTCCAAACATATTATTTATTACTTTCTCCATATTTCCAGTTTTTACCTTAGTCTCAAGTAAGTTTACTAACCCTGTATTTTCATTAGTGCAAAAGTGTTTTACCTCCTTTTGTTTATTAGGAGCATTTAACACCCTAACATTCGAGCTTAGCATGTTATCCATGGCATTTTGGAGATAGGAAAATGCCTCCCTCATTTGAAACTTGTCTTCTTTGTGATTGAATACTTGTGCTACTCTTACTTAGGACACTAAATGTGTTGTGTCCTGCTGGACATTGTTGTATTTGTTCCTTAGGAGATTTCCTTATGTTATGAGGTGTCACTCATCCTTCTGCATTCATCTTCCCTCCTATAGTTTTTGTTGGCTCCTTCTCCTCTACTACCTTTATGATTTTAATTCTTGTAACTGATTCTGCTTTGTTCGCTTCATTCTCTTTGTTTGTATCTTTTCCTTCTGGCTCAACATTTTGTTACTTTTAAAGGAACTACTTGCTTCTTCCTTCTACATTCTTCCTCGAGGTGAACATACTTGTGACAATATTTACATAGAACTGACTTCTAGTCATATTGGATTCTATGTTCAATCAGAACCCCTTTTTCATTCCGGAATCTCACCTTATCAGGCAGAGGAGAATACACAGCTACCTCAATAAGGAGCCAAGCAAATTTAAGACCTATCTTGTTCTCTATGTTCCTGTCCACCATAAGAGGCTTGCCAATCATGCTTCCTATCTTGCTAAGCAATTTAGGACCCCAATACTTGAAATCCGATCCAGGTAATTTCACTCATATTGGGACAGTGTTGAGTTCCTCCTTGGTAAACCCCATATCTTTATGCCATTCTTTGACAATAAATAGTTTATTATCAAAATGATATATCCCTCCCTGTAGTACCTCATCTTTTCCAATCACATTGTCAAACTTTACCATAACTATCCTATTTTTTCAGCATTGAGACTTTGCTAATGCCAAGTTTGTCCCACTGTCTTTGTATGTAGTTGTTAAGCAAATTGAAGGGGGTGGGAGGGTGTGGTCCCAGCACATAGCAAACAATGGTATTCTTCAAGAATTTCAGAAGCCATATTCTATAGTTCAATCTCACAAATTGGTGTTTCTCTATGCTTACTTGGATTTACATACTCCAGTTTGAAACTTGCATTCATAACTTTTGTGATATCAAAGTTTTACCAAATTGATTTCTTAGCCCTAGTTTCTGCTTCCTATTCAGCTTCATCTGCCCATGATCTCTAGCCCTTCCCAGATTGTTGTATTCCTTCCTTTCATTCCTACACCGTCGTCTTTAATTTTTTCATTTTTTTCACAACTTTATTTTTCCCCGCCATTAGTGTTCCTTTAGAGCTTGCCATTACTGTACCATTGGATATTACTTCAATTGCTGAATCTAACTCCAATTGTGATGGTAATTCAATTCTGCATGTCACATCTTGTTGATTATCTTCCTTCTCCTTGCCGCGAATTGTCTCAATTTCATTGGTCACCATTTTTATGTTTCGACTGTTACTGCAATTCCCCATTACTTCCTGATCTACTTGATTTCCTCGATTCTTTATCAGATTTGTAGCTTGTCTATATGATTCTCTTGCTTCGATCATCTTCTGAGTAGGACGAGTCCTCTTCCCCATGGATGCACATGTTTAACTAACATGCACTGAGAGAGAAACGGAGTTCAGATTTTAGGAGTTAATTCCTTTTCTTAGTTTTATTATTATTATGCAATATTAACTAGTTAAATAATAAGAATAATTAAATTTTTGAAACTAATAAATGTTTTAAGACTTTGATCTTTTAATATGATGAGATTAATAAATTATAAGCTTGGACACTCTACTTGATATTCTTTATATCGAATTATTTTTATATCTTATATATTTTATTAGGCATACGGGTCGACCCAGCCCAGCCTCAAGCCTCACGGGCCACGGGCTTACTAGTGTCGGGCTTAAAAGTCCCACTTTTAAATGGGCTCCACAAAATACAGTCCAGCCCTACTAAATCTCGGGATAAGCTGACCCAACGGGCCAAATGTGACGACCCGGCCCGTCGTCACGGGAATTACCCCGTTATGTTGTAATTACATATTTCATGCTTTTATATCGGTGTTAGAGTCTATCGGGGGAGTTAGGAGTGAATTGGATTGAAAATGAGGCATATAGCCTTTTTGAAGGAAACTTGAATAAGGAAAGTCAACCCGGAGTTGACTATTTAGTTAGAGAGCTCGGAATCGAATTTGGAGGTCCGGTGTAGAAATAGGCTTGAATTGGCTAAGGTTGAATTTCGGCGAAATCCGAACGGTAGGTGAGATTTTGATCCGGGAGTCGGAATGGAATTCCGACAATTGTAGTAGCTCAGTTAGGTGATTTTGGATGTGCCTGCAAAATTTCAGGTCATTCGGAGGTCGTTTGGTCGGGTTTTTGATCGAATGTCGATTTCGGAAGTTTTGAAGAAACTTAGGCTTGAGTCCGTGCGTAATTGGTGATTTTGATGTTTAGGATGGTGTTTTTATGATTGGAACAAGTTTAAATCGTGTTATGGAGTATATTGGTGGTTTTCGTTGGGGTCCCGGGGGCCCCGGGATGAATTCGGGGTCCAAACGGACCATTTTGAGCCAAAAAGGGGCTGCTGGATTTGCTGCAATAAAATTGCAGGTATTTTGTTCTCTGCGATCGCGGCCATTGCCACGCGATCGCGTAGTGTATCGAGATGAGGCTGGGAGATTGTTCTTCGCGATCGCAGGAGTAGTGATGCGATCGCGTGAGGTTGAGTGTTTGTTCATCGCGATCGCGGGTCGGTCGATGCGATCGCGTATGGTCGTGTTCTTAAGCAGTGTGATCGCGACCCCTTTGATGCGATCGCGTAGGGTCGCTGGGTTGAGCACTGCGATCGCGTCCAGGTTCACGCGATCGCATAGAGAAAAGTTGGCAGCCCAGATTTTTGTGCATCGCGATCGCGAGCCCAGGGCTGCGATCGCGTAGAGTAAACGACCCAGGCAGTGAATTAAAACCAGAAACATTTCACATACGGGTTCATTGGCAAAACCCTCCATTGTTGAGCTCTAGAGTGAGAAAGTGACGACGAATAGCTGGGAAATCATCGGGATATTGTCGGATGTAAGTTTCGTGGTTTAATTACACGCTTTTATCATGAAATCATGAATTATTTCTATGAAAATGGAGGATTTAAGGTGGGTTTAAGCCCTAGGTCTAAAATTGTAGAAAAATACCGATTTGAGCGGGCAAATGGAGTCCGAATTTGGTAAATTTGATATGCCTAGACTCGTATTGAGACGAGGGTTCCAAATATGTAACTTTTATAATTTTCGAGAAGCGCACCAGAAGTCGGGTTTTGACAACTTTGTGGGTTTTGATATAATTTGGGTTATTTCGAATGAATTGCGTGAAATTAGCATATATTGATGCATTCTCTATGATTTTGAGCTGATTTGGCATCCGAGGAGATTGATTTGCGAGGCAAGCGCAAGGCGGATTGAAGCTTCTACCGGTTCGAGGTGAGTGGTGATAGTAAATGATGTATTGAGAGTTTGAAACCTCGTACTAGCACTTCACAGTGCTATGTTGAGATGGAACACACGTCTTGTGACGGGCGTGGTGACATTGTGATTAGGGACTTGGACTTGGTCCCTCCCGGCTAATAGAATATTGTGTTGTATGACTATTAATGAGGTTGTAACTGTACAATTGGGCTAATAGCCATGTTTGGGGCCTTGTGCCGATCTGTAGAGCATTAGGGGACCTATAGAGCTAGGTGACCCTTATATCGTGTTGGAAACATACACTCAGTCGTAGCTCTAGCTGTATAGCATAATATGAGCCGTACTAGATGTGTACTTTAAAAGATACTACCTAGGGTGGAATTCCCTATTCTAGCTGAGTGAGCCTGAGAGGCCGGGTCTATATTGACTGAGTTAGGGTCGAGGACCCACTGAGATATATTATATTGGGCCTGAGAGGCCAAGCATATACTGACTGGGATAGGGTCTAGGACCCATTATGAGGTATTATATATATACCTATACTGGATCGGGCTGCACGCTGCAGCAGTATATATATTGGATCGGACTGCACGCCGCAGTAATATACATGTAATATACATGTGGGACGGACTACGTTCCTTTCTCTCTAGATTGGCATAAGAGAGAGAAATTTATTTTTGCTCATGCACACAAGTATTTGACAGCGCGCGCGCGCGCGCACACACACATAGATATAGATATATATATATATATATATATATATATATATATATATATATATATATATATATATATATATGTATATATATATATATATATATATATATATATATATATATATATATATATATATATGTATATATATATATATATATATATATATATATATTGGATCAGGTTGCACGCTGCAACAGTATGAGTGAGGATCCGGCTGCACGCTGCAGCAGGTTAGATCGGTATCGGATCAGCGTCAGACGGTAGTAGACTGGAACTAGACTTACCATTCTAGAGATGATTTACCGCCGCAGCGGTATATGTATTGGAGCGGGCTGCACGCCGCAGCATTATACTTATTCATATCCTATTACCTACTTAAATACTTATACGTTATAGACATAGGTATGTGTCTTCATATATTGAGATGGCCGTACACCGTAGGGGTACGAGTGAGGGTTGGTCAGTGTGGGATCTTGTAGAGATAGATGTGGCTTGGAGGTCAGAGTACTACCACAGTGATGACGTACCTGTGAGGGTTGCCTTAGAACTGCTAAGTGATAGTACAGGAGTTCTTATTTTCAGTTATTGTTTATTATTGTTACTCACTGAGTTGAAATATACTCACCCCACTCCCTCGCACTTTTTGTGCAGATATACAGGTTCAGGAGGGCAGTTGAGCTATCGCAACTGCTTTATTATCCCAATTCTGTGGAGACTTCGAGGTAGCTGCCAACGTCCGCAGTACCTGACCTCTTTCTTTTTTCATCTTGTTGATTTCTTTTTGCCTAGACTTGTTTGTATTAGGATGTTATTCTGTAGAGGCTTAGTCTCGTGACACCACGATATGGTTGGGACCGTATTTTGTATGCTTTTACATTTCGCTTATCACCTGATATGATCATTTATTGTTTAAGTTTAATTTGATTAATAACTGGCTGGTTTAAGGGATAATATGGTCGGACTTGCCTAGCATTGTGTTGGGCGCCATCACGACCAGGGTTTGGGTCTTGACACCAAACCCATATTGAGGACTATATAACATTAAAATTTATGAATTTCACCCTTTTCCAACATTGTAAGTGCTATTATACTTTGTTATCATTTTATGTAGTTCAGAAATATGCTGCAAATTAGAGTAAACTACTTCCCTATTTCGTCATTTATCTTTCCCTTTTCATAAATTTTCTCATCTTCCTATTATATAACTCAATTTTATTTTTCCAAAATCTTGAAAAAGTCCATTAAGAGCCCCTATCTCCTTGTTTCTTTATCTCTCTCTTCTGAATTTCCGTGTGTTGACTTTATCGTATTTAATCAACTTGCATGGACCCTTCTTAATTACTTCTTCTCTTCACACATATATATACGTCTCTTTTTCCAAAACTCCATTGTCAAACATTTTTTCCATCTTCATCCCTTCATTACATTTTTGTCCATTAATTCTCCTAAACAACATTCAAATCACTCCAAAAACAAAAATGGAAGAAGTTGAAATTCCTTCCCATTTTCTTTGTCCAATCTCAATGGAAGTAATGAGGGATCCAGTTACAATCTCAACTGGAATTACTTATGACAGAGAAAACATAGAAAAATGGCTATTTTCATGCAAACACACAACTTGTCCTGTCACAAAACAAGAACTACAAATCACAGAACTCACTCCAAATCACAATCTCCGCCGTCTGATCCAATCTTGGTGCATATTAAATTCTTCTCATGGCATCCAACGGATCCCAACTCCAAAACCTCAAGTTCACAAAAACCATGTTGTCAAAATCCTAAATGAAGCCAAAAAATGTCCAGAAATGCAACTTAAATGCCTTAGAAGACTTAGATCAATTGCACATGCAAATGAGAGTAACAAAAAGTGTTTGGAGTCAGCTGGGGTTGTTGATTTTTTAGTATCAACGATTAAGAAAAGACAAGTGGCTTTAGTTGAAGATTCAGAATTCACAAAGGCAAGTGATGAAGCTTTAAATATTCTTTTTCATCTTAATCCTTCTGATGAAGAGTTGAAAAAGTTCATTTCCCAAGATGAACAATTCTTGGATTCTTTACTTCATTTCTTGAAATGTGGGAATTTCCAATCTCGAGCCTATGCGATAATGTTATTTAAATCAGCTTTCAATGTGGCTGATCCAGCACAATTAATTGGTATAAAGACAGAATATTTTAAAGCTATAGTTGGTATTTTAAATGATAAAATTTCCGAACAAGCAACAAAGGCAGCACTCAAGATTCTTGTGGAGTTATGTCCATGGGGCAGAAATAGAATTAAAGCAGCTGAAAGTGGAGCAGTTTTAGCACTAATTGAACTTCTTCTTGACACAAAAGAAAGAAGGTGTTGTGAATTGATACTTACAGTTTTGGATCATTTATGTAGTTGTGCTGAAGGGAGAGCTGAATTATTAATCCATGGGGCAGGAATAGCAATTGTTTCAAAGAAAATTCTTAGGGTTTCACATGTGGCAAGTGATAGAGCAGTGAGAATTCTGTGTTCAATATCTAAGTTCTCAGCTACAAGTAAAGTTCTACAAGAAATGTTGCAAGTTGGAGTTGTGTCAAAGTTGTGTTTGGTGCTTCAAGTGGATACTAGTCCAAAGACAAAGGAGAAAACTAAAGAAATTCTAAGGTTGCATTCTAGGGTTTGGAGGGATTCTTTATGTATTCCTTCTCATTTGCTCTCTTCTTATCCTTCATGATTTTAAAGAAAAGGTATCTTGAAGATAAGTCCTTTTCAAATCCATTGTATTTTTGCCTTTTTTCATGTACATAATTCATAGGGATTAATTGATACGTACGGTTTTTACCATTACGGATATATTTTTAAGTGTATGAAAACAACAAGCATAATAAAAAAATTATCTGATTTATGGATCTAGACTTTTTGAGATATATCATATTTGGATTGGTTATATTTTTTGCTATTTGACAGCGTAGAATTTAGTCAGCAGCGCATCCAACATTTGAATTTTGGTGGGTTAACTTTTAAGGTTTTTAGCATTGAACTCTGGTTGTATTTTTGATACGTAAAAGACCTAAAAATGCCATTCAATTTTCGGAAATAGTCTATCCATATCATCCTTTAAAAAAATGCTCATTTCATGTCACTGCCGTTAAAGAAATGGCTCATCCATGCCATTATTGACTTACGGCAGTGGCATGGATAGGCCAAATAAAAACTGAGTCGTTAGTCAATAATGGTATGAATGGACCATTTCTTTACGACAGTGGCATGAAAATAGCAATTTTTTAACGGATGACATGGATAAACCATTCTGAAAGTTGAGTGGCATTTTTTGGTCTTTTCATTTTTGTGATATTATGTGTTTTGATTTAATATTTATTGAAACTGTAGTGATTTTTCACATACATATTAAAACTGTGTGCCAAAAATACTTGGTTTGGTTGAACGCTCAGCCACTAGATCTGCTGGAACCACAATAACATTTGAGCTTTCTAAACAAAAAATCTTTTTTTATGTAATTCCCAGTAGTATATTAAAGGAAAATTATCTGCTTATAAATTCTGAAAGTTTTAAGTTAATTTTCCTGGCTAGGAGACCTCTTGGCCTAGTAATAAAGTAGTTGGTAGAAGATGAAATTGGGGTATAGTTCAGAGATTGGAAGATCTAAGCATTGAGGACTTAATTAGTTCTGTGTTGCATACGTGCTCTTTTTGTAGCCATCTATATATGTTATATCTGACCTATCTATTTATTACTATATGTTTGTATCTATCTATATTTAATTAGTTTGAAAAACTATTGTCTGTCTTCAAGCTGTATCGATCTGTACAAAGCTTAGACCAACCATATAGCCGTATGGCACAGTTCTTAAATGTTTTCAATTTTTCTTATTGTATCTTTTTTTCCTTTGACCTAATAATAATTGAGGAAATATCATATATATTCAGAGCGTAGAGAATATATAATTTCAAAGCGTACTAAGAATGTACAAGTTATACTACTTTATCCCTTAAACTTATACTTCCTCCGTTTCAATTTATGTGAACATATTTTCTTTTTAGTCCGTGCCAAAAAGAATGACCCCTTTCCTTATTTGGAAACAATTTACAGTTATACAATGATTTATAGCCACACAAAATAAAGGTGTCTCATTTTACACCACAATATCAAAAGTCTTCTCTCTTTTCTTAAACTTCGTGCCCAGTCAAATGGGTTCACATAAATTGAAACGGAGGGAGTACTATACTTTAGCCAAATTTTCTTCAATACGACTGTCTGAAAATAATGTCGACCCTTTGTTCAATCACCAGCACAGCCCCTGGGATCATATCACTTTGATGTGTTTGTATACCGAAAAATCGGAGGGTCCAATCTTCCGTCATTACAATAGCTTGCAAGCGCATTTCAACGGCCTGAGTCTCGCCCCCGAGGGGCTATCGGTGCTCAACCTCGAGGCAATACGAATCAGCAATTATGATGAAAAAGTGGGGAGTTCCCAAGACGCATAGGGCTGAGAAAGTCTAGTAGACTAGTCCAAAAATATTAAATGGGTGTACCAGCCCGTATCTTTATAATTAATATATTTGTACTATGTTAATATTTCTCCTCATATGTAAAAGAGATCTTTGTCACTTTCTAAACATCTGATACTCAGTACTAAATATACAAGAACATTTTCTCTGCTCTCTAACAAATTCTTTTTGTTTCATTACTTCATTTATTACTTATATTCATTGTGTTCTATTTATTGTTCTTCATTATGCTTATTATTGACCATAAAGAGCCATCATCCTAGCTCTCAAAACTGTTATTTCCCACTCGACTGCTCCAAGTTGGCCATCCAGCTCGTCCCCGAGGCCTTATAAGCGACAACTCGAGACCCCCGATCTCCAACTGTTTGGTTCGACATACCGTCTCTAAGCTATAATTCTGATTTCTAACATTTTACTTAGCATCCATCACTTAAAAACTAGCATAAAAATAGATCACGTATTTTTAGAACATCATAATCAAATTTAATTATTATTAACATTTTCACAGTAAACAGTTTGGCACCCACCGTGGAGCTAAAAATAATAGTGATTATTTTCTTACTGGTTTTACCACATAACGCAAGTTACCTTTTATGTTTTTTCTTGTCCAAGATCTTTGATTTCAGGTCGAAATGTCTAACTCAATAAATGGAGGTGAAAACAACAATCTTGAGGACCATGGAGAGAATGGTATGGATGTTCCAGGTGTTGGTGTACCACCACGAGACCTTGGGAACGCCCCAGAACCAATTCTCGAGGACGCAGTCCCACACGATGTCCAACACGTCAATATAAGCTCCCACACCAACTGCAGCATACACCAAGAAGAGCCATGAAGTCTAAAAAAACCCCGACTAGGGAAGAATGGGACGTCAGCCTTCACGTTATTTTTGAAATGTTATAGGCACAATAGCTGGCGATTGCTCAGCTGCAAAGTCACCAGAAAATGACCAGCACGGTACCACCGGGAATGACCCCCAGTCGTGTAGGTACTAGAGAGATCAAGCAACAACGGATCGGCAACTGACCTCGCCATTGTAAAGATTCTCGAGGAACTCACAAAGAGGATCGAGTCGGGTAAGAAGAAGATAGAAGCCAATGACAAGAAGGTAGAGACCTAAAACTCTAGGGTCGACCAAATCTTGGGCGCACCCCTAGTCCTGAAGGGTATAGATCTGAAGAAGTTTGTACAAAAGCCGTTCCTACAGGAAACTACTCTGAAACCCATTAAAATAAAGTTCAGAATACCCGACCTTCCGAAGTATAACGGAACCTAGAACCCTGATGAGCATATCAATACCTACATGTGTGTAGTGAAGGGCAACGACCTAAGGGACAACGAGATCGAGTCCGACCTACTAAAGAAGTTAGGGGAAACACTCTCGAAAAGGGCCATGATGTGGTATCACAACCGAGATCCTAAATCTATAGACTCATTTGGCATGCTGGAAGATTCTTTCATAAAGGCACATCCCATGGCAATCAAGGTGGCCAAAAAAAACTGATGTCTTCAAAATCAAGCAAATGGAGAATGAGATGTTGTGAGAGTTCGTATCTCGCTTTGAAATGGAATGAATGGAACTACCACTGATCTCCAATGAATGGGTAGTACAAGCCTTCACTCAAGGTTTGAATGAACGAAGCTCGGTGTATTCTAAGCAACTAAAGCAGAACCTTGTCAATTTCCCGCTATGACTTGGCCGGACGTCCACAACCGATACCAATCAAAGATTAGGGTCAAAGGTGACTAACTAGGATCCCACTCGGGATCGGTATATCCTACCAGGCTTTCGATAAAGGAGTCAAATACAAACAAGGAAAGATACTAACCATACACTGAAGATAGAAGAAATGTCCCGAGGCGCAACATACCCCGCAAAGATTGAAGGATGGACAGAGGCAAGGATCATTGGGGATTTGTCAACAAAGCTGGTTTCGATATGTATACAATGCCAAAAAAGGCACCTTGATTGTTAGAATATAGCTCCAACATCGATGTATCAGACACAATGTTCGCCATCAGTAATATCAGAGACGAAAGGTGGCCTAGGCCTGTGCAATCAAATCCTTCACAAAGAAACTATAACTTAGTGTATCAATTTCACAACAAGCATGGCCACTGGACTGAGGATCTCCACCAGCTCCGAGAAGAAGTAGCCCGACTACTCAACAAAGGCTACCTCCGAGAATTCCTCAACGACCAGACCAAAAATCATTTTCGGGAAAGAGAGGCGACCAAGCAGAACGAAAAAAATGAACCACAACATGTCATCCACATGATATTAGAAGGCATCGATGCCCCACAGGATCCCATGATGAGAAGAACAAAAATATCCATCACCAGAGAAAAACGAACTCGAGATTACATGCACGGGAATGCTCTCATATTCAACGACGGGGACATCAAGACCTTGTCTCATCCTTACATTGACCTTGTATTTACATCCTCATACCGATCCAAGATCCAAACCAAACCCATGGTCTTTCCCTGCCCAACAGGAATGAACCAACAACTTAAAAGAGACCTAGGCATCAAAATCTAATGGCTTTAACAAAAGTAAAACCTTAAGACTAGCTGACTCAATAAACAAAAAAGTTGAATTAATCGATGCGAGTTGTAATTGACCCTGAACTAGAATATGCTAGAATGTTCTAACAAATAACTCATTTAAACAAAAAATGGAAAATAAAGTGCCTGTTAAATTTTCTAACCTATCATGGAAGCAGAAATTAATCAAGACAGAAAGAAATAAAGACAAGGAATGAACAGAGAAGACAAAGACAAAATAAAAACAAATATGAACAACTAACCAAAGTCGGAGAGCATAGTTGACCAAAATAAACAAAGATGGAAGATATGGCCAGGCTCGAGATGCTTCGATGAAGCTTGAAACTGATCCAAATGATCACTTTAGTAAAGAATGGTCTATTAGGGCAAGACTTGAGCCACGACGAGTAGAAAAGTTCAATAAAATCCCAATTCCAAAATTAGGTCAAATTCTAGATCCCAAATTTGATGAATTCCAAAGGTTGTTTGGGGAAACTGCTAAGGTTTTTGAGTTTGGGGAGGCTTGATGGTTATAAGATGTAAGTTTGGGGTCAATCAGAGTTACGCCACCAGCTGGACATCGAGACCTTGTATGGGAGCTCCAAGGCAAAGTATTATGATGCTGCAGCTGGCTGATAGATTGATAGCACACCCTGCGGGGGTGATTGAAAATGTGTTGCTGCAAATTGGGAAATTTATCTTCCTTGCTGACTTTATTATCCTTGACTATGAGGTTGATGATTTGGTTCTAATCATATTAGGACGACCTCTTGTGTCTACTGGTGATGTAATTATCAAAGTAAGAGAGGGAAAAATGATCTTGAGGGTAAATGACGAGGAATAAGTTTTAATGTATACAAAGCAATCCAACTTACCCGCCACTATGAGGAGCTCTCAATGATATTTATTGTTGAGGCTGATGAACAAGTTCATGACCCAAGTGTTTATCTAGATGATTCTCTAGAGAAAACACTTATGTTGTTTAATAGCCTGAAGGGTGATGATGAGGTTGAGGAGATGATGCAAATCTTAGATACATCTTGTGCGTACATGAAAGGGGTACATCCCTTTGAGCCGTTGAACAGGCCAGAAGGATTGCCCCCAAAGCTATCCATTGAGGAAGCCCCAAAACTAGAGCTTAAACCTCTTCCACATCACTTTCAATATGCTTATTTGGGTGAATCTTTACCTGTGATTGTTTTTTCTGACTTGTCTAAAATGCAGGAAGAGAAATTGTTGAGAGTGCTACGTGAGCATAAGCCAGCAATTGGGTGGATGATGTCTGACATAAATAGCATTAGTCCAGCCTTTTGCATGCATAAAATCCTCATGGAGGATGGACACAAGCCCAGCGTAGAGAAACAACACCAACTAAATCCAATCATGAAAGAGAAGGTAAGAAAAGAAGTGATTAAGTGGCTTGATGCAGGTAGTGTATTTCCTATCTCAGATAGCAAATGGGAAAGTCTCGTTCAATGTGTACCCAAGAAAGGGGGGATGATTGTACTAGTTAATGAAAATAATGATTTGATCCCTGCAAGAACTGTCAGTGGGTGGAGGATATGCATTGATTACAGAAAATTGAACAATGCCACCCAGAAAGACCACTTCCGCCTCCCATTTATTGAACAATTGCTTGATAGATTAGCTGTCCAGAAGTGCTACTGCTTCTTGGATAGTTACTTGGGGTATAATTAGATTTCTGTATCCCTATAGGACCAAGAGAAAACCACATTTACGTGCCCATATAGCACATATGTGTTCAAGAGAATGCCCTTTGGTCTTTGCAATGCACCTGCGATTTTTCAAAGGTGTATGATGGCTATTTTTACTGACATGGTCGAGAGGTTTGTGGAAGTATTCATGGATAATTTTTCTGTGTTTGGATGTTCTATTAATAATTGCTTGATGAATCTCGATAAAGTGCTTGCTAGGTGTGAAGAAAGTAACTTAGTGCTAAACTGGGAGAAGTGTCATTTTATGGTACTTGAATGTATAGTTTTGGGGCACAAGGTGTCTAAAAATGGTTTGCAGGTGGACAAGTCAAAGGTGGAAGCGATTGAAAAATTACCCCTACCAACATCTGTCAAAGGCATTCACAGTTTCTTGGGCCATGCAGGTTTTTATCGTCGTTTCATTAAGGATTTTTCGAAAATTTCCTCTCCCTTGTGCAGGTTGCTCGAGAAATATGTCTCATTCAAGTTCGATGATGCATGTCTGAAAGCATTTGAGGAGCTAAAAGGAAAGCTAGTGATTGCACCAAGTATCATTACCCCGGATTGGGAACAACCTTTTGAGTTGATTTGTGATACGAGTGACATAGCTATTGCAGACAGAAATAAAATCTTTCACTCCATCTACTGTGTGAGCAAAACTCTAAATCCACCCCAATTGAATTATACAGTTACTGAAAAAGAGTTGCTTGCAGTGGTGTGGGCGTTTGACAAGTTCAGGTCATATCTAGTAGGGAACAAAGTCATCGTTTACACAAATCATTCAGCTATCAGGTATCTGTTTGAGAATAAAGACACCAATATGAGACTAAGTCGGTGTGTCCTCCTCTTGCAAGAGTTTGATTTAGAGATCCGAAATCACAAAGTCACAGAGAATCAAGTGGCAGATCACTGTCCAGATTAGAAAATCGGAATCATGTAGCTGAAGGACGGGTAATCAATGAAACATTCCTTGATGAGCAGTTATTGGCGATTGCCTCAAGCACAACCCCGTGG
The DNA here is from genome assembly GCA_032618575.1 of Nicotiana noctiflora. Classification (NCBI taxonomy): domain Eukaryota; kingdom Viridiplantae; phylum Streptophyta; class Magnoliopsida; order Solanales; family Solanaceae; genus Nicotiana; species Nicotiana noctiflora. The sequence continues at coordinate 230,323 of JASVEL010002928.1, forward strand.
TATGCAGATTATGTGAATTTTATTGCAAGTGGGGTGACACCACCAGAGTTGACACCAGATAATGGAAGAAGGTTCCTACCTGATTTGAGGCTTTACATGTGGGGCAAGCCATTCTTATACAGGCTCTATGCAGATAAGTTGGTGCGGAGATGTGTTCCTAAGGAGGAGATAAATGCCATACTTCATGACTATCACCCCTCACCATTTGGAGGTCATCATGGTGGTGATAAGACCGCCCAGAAAGTTCTACAATCAGGTCTCTATTGGCCAAAATTGTTTAAGGATGCACATGCCTTTGTTAAAATGTGTGACAGGTGTCAAAGAACCGGAATGATCACAAAGAGGCACGAGAAGCCGCTGCAAAACATTATGGTAGTGGATCTCTTTGACGTGTGGGGAATCAATTTCATGGGACTATTTCCACAATCTAATGGTCATAGGTACATCTTGGTGGTAGTCGACTATGTTTCAAAGTGGGTGAAGGCCATTTCTCTTCCTGCTAATGATGCAAAGGTTGTGGTAAGCTTTGTCAAGAAGCACATCTTTACACGCTTTGGAACTCCAAGAGTGTTGATCAATGATGGAGGAACTCACTTCTGCAACAAATTGTTGAATAATGTTTTTGAAAAGTACGGAGTCAAGCACAAGGTTTCCACTTCCTATCACCCCCAGACGAGTGGTCAAGTGGAAGTGTCAAACAGAGAGGTGAAGCAGATTCTTGAGAAAACAGTGAGTGGAAATAGAAAGGACATGGTCGGAAAGCTAGATGACGTATTGTGGACATATCACACTGCATACAAAACTCCTATAGGTGCTTCTCCATAAAAATTGGTTTATGGGAAGGCATGTCACTTGCCCGTCGAGCTTGAACACAACGCCAATTGGGCTATTAAAAAGCTGATTATGGATGGGGACTTAGCTGGTGAGAAGAAGTTGTTGCAACTCAATGAGCTTGATGAATTTCGGTTGGATGTATATAAAAATGCAAAATTGTACAAAGAGAAAACAAAAGGGTGGAATGACAAGCACATCCACCATCACGAGTTTGACAAAGGGCAAGAAGTTATTTTATTCAATTTGAGGTTGAATATTTTTTCCTAGAAAGCTTAAATCTCGTTGGTCAGCCCTTTTTGATGTGGTAAGTGTGAAGCCTCATTGTGTTGTGGAGTTGCAGGATATGAGTTCAACTGGTAATTTCTTGGTAAATGGTCAGAGAATAAAATATTACTAGGGTGATAACACTGCACGTCACAATACCCCGATGGATTTGATGGATGCTTGAAAACGTGAAGCATCGTGACGTGATGTTAAATCAGGTGCTGCGTGGGAGGCAACCCACGAATGTGTTGTAAGTGTAGTATGTAACGTCATGTTTAGAAGAGCAAAAAAATATATATATATATATGCAAGATATGCGGAGGACTTTTCATCACGAGCATGGGCATAATGTGGGTAAAATAGGCATTAAAAGAGGTAACAATAGTGCCTAAGGGGCAAAACAATGGAAAGAACCACAAAATTGGCATCCAAGAACAGGCCCAGACCGCGGTCATGGTGTAACCACGGTAGGACCGCGATAGAACCGTGGTCAGAGGTCCTCTCTGATGAAGGTTCACCGCGGTCACAGCATAATCGCGGTAGGACCGCGATCAGAGATCCTCTCTGATGAAGGTTCATCGCAGTCAAGGCAAAACCGCGGTAGGTCAGGGCGTGCCCAGGTAAATCTGCAAAAAAAAACATTTTTTTTAATTTTTTTCCCTCTCTTTCGCTTATTAAATTAACCTAACCTAAAAACACCCTCCCAATAACACCTGCCTCTCTCTCCCCTTCTTTCCTCTTCTCTCCACTTCTCTCATCTTTCTTCTTTCTTCTTCTTCCCAAAACCCCCATTTTTATTCCTTCTTCTTCTTCTTCTTCCTTTCCTCCAACCAAACCCACCATCCCACTAGCCCATACACAACTTTCTCTTCTACCATACACAACCCCCTTGCCAAAACCGCGCCTCCCCTACTTCTTCAAAACCGCCCCAAATTTGTCCTTCTTTTTTTTTTCATTTTCCCCAAGACTTCGCTATAATTTTCAAGTAAGTTGTTATACTTTTTCTTTTGTTTTTTGTATTTTGTATTATGTAGTAGTTACTATGTAGAATTCTTGATATTGGATGTAATGGGGTTTTAAACTCCAAGTTTGGTATTGTTGATGGTGTTTGGGGTTGATTTGTGTAGAAGTGGGGGTGTGTCTTTATTGATAATTGTTGTGTAGGGTGAAGTGCAGCATGTGGCTTTGGAGTTGTCTCTTTTGTCAAATTACTCGACTATGGAAGGCCACGCAGGTGAGTAGTGGTAACACTTAACAGTTATTAATTTGTGGAAGCTTGCGTGGGGTCTTATAAGGCAAAATTATAACATTGATAGTGGTGTAGGGGCAATAGTGGATGTTGTCCACTATGGCACCTTACTAGATGGTTATAATAGCCATGTTTGACAAAAGGGAACTGTTTGGTGCTAGCGGGTGGCGAAGTTTGAGTACCCATCCGACTGGCACATGTTAGGCTACACCAGATCGTTATACTGAATTGATTGCAAGTACTATAGCCCGAAATAAGCGTAGGAACATGGAAAGCACTTTCGAGTTGCCGACGTATGATGCCACCCTATTTGAGTCACAGGAGGTAGAGGACTGATTTCATGCTAAGCTACAAAAAGCTTTATCCCTGAGATTGATATTGATAGGGTTGTCCTCCGTGTAGAAAATCCGGGCATGTACGAGGAAATCATATGGGGGGTGTAGTTGTTGTTTGAGGAACCTGAAACGGCCAACCAAATGATGGTCCTGGAGTTTTACGCAAATTTCCCAAAACATATGTACTGTTCTGTGATTGGGCAGCGCAAAGTGGTAGATGCCTCATTACTAAAGATTCGCAAGGTCTTGCAGTTGTCTCCATTCACTGGTGAAACTGATTATTACCACAACTCCCCAGGGGTCAATTGGGACACTCTAATTAAGACAATATGCTTAGGGGGACAGCCAATCTGGAAACAGGAGTACATGACCCTTCATTCCAGGTCGTTCACATGGGAGGCTATGTGCTGGTTCACCATTATTTGCAGCAAGTTATTTCCCGCGGGCAACACATCAGATGTGAACATCATACGGGATCTATTAGTTTGGTGCTTCGTGAATAAGAGGGACTTTGATATAGTGAAACTCATTGGAGATGAAATGTTCCTCCGATCACCTCTGATTTCTAAGGGGTTTTACTACCCCTCTCTTGTGACGAGGTTCTGCCTGCTGGTTGATATCCCCGCCATTCCTACGGATGGAACTTTGGCCCCTAGAGCAGCATTTAGAGCTACGAAGATCACAGTGGGCAGAGATGCACCCAATTCCATTGAGCTTGACAACGATGATGACGCCCCAACACCCATGGCACCACCTAGGAGATCTTATGATACAGTCGGATCCTTTCGGCGGCCCTAGACTGGGAAGGGGTTCTCTAGATCATACTCTAGTCAACCCAGGTTGCCTTCTTTGGAGGAAGAGGTGGCAGAACTTCGCACCTCGATAGATGTCCTATATGTACGTTTGGATGCCATGTCTAGACGGCAGTCTAGGTCTGAGAGTCGGGTGATGGCTTGGTTCCGCGCTATAGGGAGGGCTTGTTATATAGACCTCAACACCGTCTCTGACTCCGAGTGATCACCAGGGAAGTTTTCTTACCCTTCTGCGCTTTATTTGTTTTATGACATAGGGACATGCCATATTCTTTTTTTGTGGGTGGGAAACTTGATTAGTGTTGTGTATTGTTAGTGTATATATGCATTAAGTATGTTGTAGTTATGTGCCTCTGTTCTTGTGCATAATTGTTTATACTTATCTTAGACGTCACCGACTTGGCCCAACGACGGACACATATCGATGGGTTTCTTGAGGGCTAAGGTCGTATTAAAAAAATCTAGAAAATATTGGAGACTCTTCTTGATGACGGACCACTTAGACAGTATTCTTGAGGGAAATAGTTTAATAATAATAATTTTTTTTTAAAATCCAAAAAGATTTTTTTATTGTTTTTATTTTTTTTCTTGTTTGGTAGTGTAGTAATTCCCCCTTTGGTTTTTCTTTTGACCACGGTTCTTTGCCAAGGGCTTTTCTTGAACCGGGTTAGGTAGATTTTTCTTTAATATTTTTTCTAGGGCCCTGTGCTAAGATGGGTGAGGGAAAGAATGTATCCTATAGTGTACATGCCTACAATTACTAAAATGAACTTGAGGGCTCGATATCTAGGCTCACTTGTAGACTCTTAATCCAATGCATTAATTCTGCACAACTTCTCTTACTTGAATGCTCACATGAGTGTGTTGACAAACTAATTCGAAATGAGTTACATGACAAGTGTGTGTGAGGTAATACATGTATTCTATACTTGCATGCGATACCTATAACTTGCCCTGTGTGTGTGTAAAGCAAAATCGTAGCTTCATTCGATTTTAGAAAGGATATAGGCATTCTTTTGTTAAGCCAGATATACAAAGTAAAACCACCTGAATACATTACATCTTACTTAGCCCCATTGAGCTTATAAGCCTATTTCTTTGGCAACCACAATGCAAACCATATCCAATGGTTTGAATAGCCTGCTGTTTGAACCCTCCTTCCTCTCACTAAGCACTAGAATGGTATTGAAAATATGCAAAAAGCAAAAGTGTGGGATGGTGGTGTGGTTTTTGAGCGGAACCATAAAAATAAAGAAAAGGTGCAAAAAGGTTGAAGCATATAAGGAGAAGCACCACGAAAAAAAACAAAAGAGAGAATAGGACATTATACAGTGATTGATAAGTGGTAGCTTGTCCAAAATCGCACCTAATGTGGGGGAGGGGGTGTTTAAATAAATGTGGGGAAGTGTTGGCTGACAAATTAATGATCTTGAAGTTTAAATGTAATTGTATTAAAATGCTTAGAGAGGTTGGTCACTATATCCAAATATATCTTACCCGTCCCTTAGCTAACATTACAACCAAATAATGTCCTATTATTCTTAGATTGAGTGGAGCTCGATTAGCAGAGTACTACACTACGGGCAAGCTTATGGTGTATCTGTGTGGCATATGAATGTTCTTTGCTGAGATTGAGTGAATTCATTCTATCTATAGTTCTTTGTTGTTTGATTTTATGTGTGTGGACCTTCTCTCAAAAATGTGATGTGAGGGTATGTAACTCAGGAAGAACAAGTATTCACCTCGGTTTAGAGTACATAGAGTAAGCATGAGTGTGGCATGGCATTAGAGTCTTCACCTGAGGAGTGGTTGTTGCACTACTTAGATTGTTCTTTCATAATGGCGAGTTGTGGCATAAACAGGGTAATGCATCAAACGATTAAGCCTAGAAGTGTGGTTCAACTTTCTCGAGGAGAGTAAATATTTAAGTGTGGGGTATTGATAATAGGTAAATTAGACTATAATTAGGCCCTAAAGAACCACATTTTTGTATAGCTTTTACGGTAAAAAGTGATAACAAAATGCTCTAATTAGTGCTTTTCATGCTTTGCAGGCTATATCCCATAAAAGAAATTTGTGTAGTACCTTTTGGGATCAATTACGGAGAAAAGGAGGCCAGTCATACAGTATCCACAAAGTGCACCAAGCTAAGGGACAAAGTCAGAACTAAAGCTGGTCTACCGTTGTTTGGGCATAACCGCGGTAGGACCGCGGCAGAGCACTACTACAGATTCTGAAGGCCAATCTGGTTGCGATCCTGGCGTAAATGCGGTAGGACCGCAGCAGAACGCGTAAACTTCAGGGACCAAAGTGCAAAATATGGGAGTTTAAGCCTTAAACCCTATATAAAACGGAGGAAGCCGGCCAAGAAAAAGGGATCAAGTTTTATGATAGGCTAGTGCAAGGTATAGAGAGGCAAGAGGCAAGGAGGAGATTTGACCATCAAGTTCTTCTTTTCTTTCCTTTGTTTTTGCTATTTGTGATTAAATTGAACCCTATTGTGTTGAACTTTAGTATCCATAGCTAATACCCATTGTTCTAGGGTCATGGGTGAAACATGAGAGTTGTTGTTTGATGTTTGATTTGACGATGTTGGTTTATTATTTTGGGTTGTTTATTTAATTCTGATTTTAATTATTTTGTTGAGTAGCTAACAGTGAAATACTATTTTCGAATCTTTGGTTGAACTCGAAAGTGGGAACTTTGGATTGCAATAGATTAAATAGAGCAAGTTCTTGAACCTGGGCATCGGGGAACGGATTCGAAATTGGGATAGACATATACCCAATTGTCTTGCTTGATTGAAATACAGGAATTGTAAATGCGTTCTTGTTAATCTTAATTCCACAGACATATAGGCATTGAGTTAGCTTGAATAGGCGAGTAAGAACTCGACAGATTCTTATGAGTAATATCAACTCTATCAATTAACAATCCAGATAAATCAATTAGTCATTTTAAGCCAAGAACACAGCATGGTTGTCAATTAGCCCGTGACCTTGCAATATCACCTTTTACTGTTTGTTACTCGAAATTTTGCTGGTTATTTGGTTAATTATTTTACTTACATTATTGCTTGGATGTGCAGGCACACTAGGTTAGATAAGATTAAGAATGAAGTTGTTCGGGAGAGGGTGGGGGTTGCCCCAGTGGATGAGAAGATGCGGGAAGCGAGGCTCAGGTGGTTCGGGCATGTACGAAGGAGAAGCCCTGATGCACCGGTGAGGAGTTGTTGAGCTGCTGGTGGTGGCTGGGTCGAGTCGAGGTAGAGGAAGGCCTAAGAAGTACTGGGGAGAGGTGATTAAGCAGCACATGGCAAGAATGCGGATTTCCGAGGACATGGCCCTTGATAGGAGAGCCTGGAGATCTAGCATCAAGGTTGTAGGATAGAGGCTTCTAGGTGGGGCTTGGTAGGAGCTAGGTGGGGTTTGGTAGGGCTCGACATTGATTACTAGAGTATTGTAATATGCCCTTCAGGGTAGTTTTCGATCGATATTATTGCATGTTTTTAATTTATGGTCTATGTTAGATAATTATTATTGCGATTTATGGTCTATGTTAGATAATTATTCTGCTGGAGTTACTAATACTCTTTTGTTTTTCTTTTCTTTTCGGTTTCCTGAGCCGATGGTCGATTGGAAACAGCCCCTCTGCTCTTTAGGGTAGGGGTAAGGTCTATGTACGTACAACCCTCCCCAAACCCCACTTTGTGAGATTATACTGGGTAGTAGTTGTTGTTGATGTTGTATTGCTTGATAATTTAGGTAGTAAATTAGTGATATCTCTATTTTGTGGAGAACTTCTTGGATAGATAAGTTAATTGAGTTTAAATCAGTCAACAGTTAATCGCAAGTCTTCGTGGAACGATACTTTACTCACTACTTTATTACTTGACGATCACGTCCACTTGCATGAGTGTTTTTGGTCGCAATATTTTGCGAAAAAATATTTAAATTTGTGGCACTTCCAGGTCAATTTCACGACCAGTCATTCTGTTTAACAGAAATTATGTCGAATAGATACCTCTTCAATCGAACAGACACCTTTTGCACCTATTGGAACTCAACTCTGTTGGCCATAAATAGAGAGGCTTAGCCTCATTTTTCACCATCGAAAAATCTAAAATCTCTCCCCTATATTTTCTGCATTTTGTATTGTTTTTCAAAAGAAAAAACCTAAGCATATTGTGTGATTTGCTCCGCCATTTGAGTTCATCGAAGTTCTGTAATTTGAAGTGCAGCTATCACAGAATAGTTATTCTATTCTATCCTAGGAGGAATTAATCTGAAACCTTGGGCAACTGTGAAGGGATTAAATTCCTTAAAGACACTCAAGAAACTTGTGGGTTTGAAATTCTTCTGCTTTGTTTTCTTAAACTAATGTTTACTGATTTTCTGGTTTTGAATATTGTGTGGTAACAATATCTTTTATTTCCTTTTGATTATTTTTAATCTTGACAGAAATGTTCGGTTAACCATTTTTAAGATACACACTTACAAAATATTTGTTGAAGTTTATCTGAGACTTTTGGAATTTGTGGTCCTAAAAAGATAAAAAAGGATCCAAATATTAGTGTGATTATAAAAATTTCTCATTAAGGGTAGAATTATGAATTTAAACTTCACACAGACATGTTGGACTTTTAAGCCATTGGGCTTTAAAGATGAGTAGTGTGAATTGGGTAATGGTGAGAAATTAAATGGACTGGATTGAGCTTCAAAATTTGGCCCGGTTTATTTGGTTAAACTAGTTGACCCAATTAATAAATAACGTTGAAAGAACGTATCTTCCTATCAAGTGTCTATTCACAATGAACAGACACCATGAAGAGGCACCATACCTTTTCACAAAGCCAACAATTGCCTATAAATTCATGCATGGCTTCCATTCAGAAATTCAAAAATTCAGAAATTCTTTCCCTCTCTGCAAGTTCATTAATCCAAAAATTCTTGAGCTTTCTCGTTCCTTGAAAACCGTAAGTGAGATTCGCTCCGCTCTTTGAGTTCGTTGGTATCCTGCTTCTTGTATTGCCACTGTCGCAGGAAGGTTATTCCGTTTTATCCTGGGAGGATTTAATCCATTACCTTGGCAACTGTGAGGGGTTAAAATTCCTTAAGGACACACAAGCAAATTGTGAACTCGGAATTATATATTCTATTTCTTCTCCCTCTTGTTTTTTCTTAACAGTGTTAATTTTGATAATACACGTCGCCTAACATCTTAAGGAATTTTAAAGAAAAAATAATAATAATAAACGTACGGGTTTGAAGTATATAAAAGTTTCACCATTGTTACGTGTTGTATGTTTGGTTTGGTATTCAGTTTGAAGATATAAAAACTTCACTGATTTAATAAAGTTCTATATTATTTTTTTTCCGGCATTGTTTTACATTAACTTGGAGACTAAAGCCTTGTTGCTTTCTACTCCATTAATTGTTTCTCTCAGGTTTAAAGTACATAAAAACTTTGTCGGAATAATAAACGTACGGGTTGAAGTACATAAAAACTTCACCATTGTTACGTGTTGTATGTTTGGTTTGGTATTCAGTTTGAAGATATAAAAACTTCACTGATTTAATAAAGTTCTGTATTGTTTTTGACTTTACAGAAATATGACGAATGAAAACCAAACTAATGGAAATGTTGCGGGAAAGGGTGCTACTATGACGAGTGTGGCTGCATCGTCAAGCCGTTCTACTCCGGCCCATGCTATGGCACCGGCAGAAAAACCCGGAAAATTTTCCAATATTGACTTCAAACGTTGGCAAATGAAGATGCTCTTCTATCTTACTACATTGAGTTTGCAACATTTTATCAAGGAGGATCCTCCGGCCATGGCTGAGGATACTCAGGACAATGAATGAGTTGTTGTAACTGAAGCATGGAAACATTCTGATTTCTTATGCAAAAATTACATTTTGAGTTGTTTGGAAGATGGTTTGTACAATGTCTATAGTGTCATGGAAACTTCAAAAGCGTTATGGAATGCGCTTGAGAAAAGTACAAGACCGAGGATGCAGGACTTAAGAAGTTCGTGGCTGCAAGGTTCCTGGATTTCAAGATGATTGACACTAGGTCGGTCATAACACAAGTCCAAGAACTACAAGTCATTGTACATGACCTCCTTGTTGAAGGTATGACCTAAATCAATAATTCTATTAATAAGATTTATCTTATTATTAATTCTGAATTTGTTATTGAAGGTATGGTCATTAATGAGGCCTTTCAAGTTGCTGCTTTCATTGAGAAACTACCTCCGTTGTGGAAGGATTTTAAGAATTATCTTAAACACAAACCGAATGAGATGACTCTAGAAGACTTGATTGTTCGTTTGAGAATAGAAGATGACAACAAAAATGCTGAAAAGAAGTCACGTGGAAACTCGACAATTGTGGGGGCAAACATTGTTGAGGAGGCACCACAAAATAAGAAGAGGAAGAAAGCTTCCGGACCAAAGAATTACCCAAGCAAGAAGAAGTTCAAGGGTAATTGCCACAACTGTGGAAAAATTGTGCATAAGGCGGCAGATTGTTGTGTGCCAAAGAGTGATAGGAAGAAAAAGAATCAAGCCAACATGGTTGAAGATGAAATGGAAGACTTGTGTGCCATGTTGTCTGAATGCAACTTGGTAGGAAATTCGAAAGAATGGTGGATAGATTCGGGAGCCACCCGCCATGTTTGTGCTAACAAGAAATTATTTTCTTCTTATGTCCCCACAGGTCTCGAACGAGACTATCTTCATGGGAAATTCATCTACGGCCAAAATTGAAGGAGTTAGCAAGATTGCGTTGAAGATGACGTCTGGAAAAATAGTGACTCTAAACCAAGTCCTCCATGTTCCAGAAATTCGCAAAAATCTTGTGTCTACCTCACTTCTTGTCAAGAATGGATTCAAATGTATTTTTGTTTCTAATAGTGTTGTAATTAGTAAGAACGATTTGTATGTGGGAAAAGGTTACCTAAGTGAGGGCCTTTTCAAGCTAAATGTAATAGCAGTTCCAATCAATAAAGTGAATGCTTCTTCTTACTTGCTTGAGTCAAACACTTTATGGCATGCGCGTTTAGGTCACGTAAACTTCAAAACATTGCGAAAGATGATAAATCTAGAAGCATTGCCAAAATTTGATTGCATTAATTCTAAATGTCAAATATGTGTGGAATCAAAGTATGCTAAGCATCCTTATAAGTCCGTTGAAAGGAATTCAAGTCTTTTAGACTTAATTCACACAGATATTTGCGACATGAAGTCAACACCATCTCGCGGTGGAAAAAAGTATTTTATTACTTTTATTGACGATAGCACGAGATACTGCTATGTTTATTTACTTAATAGTAAAGATGAGGAAATTGATGCTTTCAAGCAATACAAGAGTGAAGTTGAAACGCAACTAAACAAAAAGATCAAAATGATAAGAAGTGATAGGGGTGGCGAATAGGAATCTCCTTTTGAAGAATTATGTTTGGAAAATGGCATTATTCACCAAACAACTGCCCCTTACTCTCCACAATCTAATGGAATTGCGGAGAGGAAGAATAGAACGTTAAAGGAGGTGATTAATGCATTGCTAATAAGTTCTGGCTTACCACAGAACTTGTGGGGGGAAGCTATACTTACAGCTAACCGGATAATCAGCCGTGTACCTCATAGTAAAACACAATCCATTCCTTATGAAAAGTGGAAAGGAAGGAAGCCTAGCTTGAAATACTTCAAAGTGTGAGGGTGTTTAGCTAAGGTACAAGTTCCTAAACCTAAAAGGGTTAAGATAGGTCCAAAAATGGTTGATTGTGTATTTATTGGATATGTAACCAATAGCAAGGCATATCGTTTTCTGGTTCATAAATCAGAAAATCCTGAGATTCACATTAATACGATAATAGAATCAGATAATGTTGAATTCTTTGAAACTATTTATCCGTATAAAAAGGAAAGTGAAGTGACCTGCCAAAAGTCAAAACGGCCTCGGGAGGAAATAACAGATGGTATGCCTAATGAAGAAAATCCGAGAAGAAGTAAACGTCAAAGGACATCTACTTCATTCGGTCCGGATTTTTTGACTTTTCTGTTAGAAAATGAGCCTCGTACCTTCAAGGAAGCAATGTCTTCCTCAGAGGCACAATATTGGAAAGAAGCTATCAATAGTGAAATAGAATCCATATTGAGCAACCATATTTGGGAATTGGTTGATCTTCCTCCAGGTAATAAAACGTTGGGTTCTAAATGGATTTTCAAGAAGAAAATGAAAGACGATGGTACTATTGACAAATACAAGGCAAGACTTGTCGTCAAAGGATTTAGACAACGAGAAAGTCTTGACTATTTTGACACATACTCACCGGTAACAAGAATTACATCCATTCGGATGCTAATCGCGTTAGCCACCTTGTATGATCTTCAAATCCATCAAATGGATGTGAAAACAGCCTTCTTAAATGGTGATTTAGAGGAAGAAATCTACATGGACCAACCCAAAGGGCTTGTGGTTCCGGGAAAAGAAAAGAAGGTGTGTCGACTTGTTAAGTCCCTTTATGGACTAAAACAAGCACCCAAGCAATGGCATGCGAAATTTGACCAAACAATGTTGTCAAATGGATTTAAGATTAATGAATGTGATAAATGTGTTTACATTAAAAACGTTCCAAATCATATAGTCATTGTTTGCTTATATGTTGATGATATGCTAATAATGAGCAAAGACGTTGTTGACATTCAAACTACTAAGCGCATGCTTGCTAGTAAGTTTGATATGAAAGACTTAGGAGTTGCCGATATAATTCTAGGAATTAAAATCAAAAGGACTCCTCAAGGTCTAGCTTTGTCTCAATCACATTACGTGAAAATGGTACTTGAAAAATTCAAACATTTGGAATTTAAAAGTGCAAGGACTCCAATTGACTTAAACCATCATCTTATGAAGAATAAAGTGAAAGTACATCTCAATTGGAGTATGCTCGTGTGTTAGGAAGCTTAATGTACATAATGAACTGTACACGACCTGATATAGCTTGTGCGATAAGTAAACTTAGTCGATTCACAAGTAATCCCAACAAACATCACTGGGTGGCAATGAAACGAGTTCTGGGATACTTGGAGTATACTTAAGACTACGCTTTGCACTACAATAAATATCCTGCAGTTATCGAAGGATATAGTGATGCAAATTGGATAATCGGCTCAATAGAAACAAAGTCCACAAGTGGATATGTGTTTACGGTTGGTGGAGGAGCAATATCTTGGAAGTCTTCTAAACAGACGTGTATTGCTCGCTCTACAATGGAATCAGAGTTTATAGAATTGGATAAAGTCGGTGAAGAAGCTGAATGGCTTCGGAATTTTTTAGAAGACATTCCGTTCTGGCCAAAACCTTTGGCTCCTATTTGCATACATTGCGATAGTGAGGCTGCAATAGGACGGGCAGGGAGCGTTATGTATAACGGAAAGTCTCGTCATATACGACGAATACATAATATCGTTAGACAACTACTTTCTAGTGAAATTATCACTATTGATTATGTAAGATCAAAGGATAATGTTGCGGATCCACTTACAAAAGGCTTAACTAGAGAGGAGTTGAGAAATCATCTAAGGGAATGGGACTATGGCCGAGGACAAGTCAACATGGCGGTAACTCTACCTAGAATTTTGGATGTTCCGAGATCTAGGTTCAAGGAGCTCAAACAAAGTTGTGATTGACCGGTTCAACATTGTCAAAATAGAATCTTTGGTTCATTCTCATGATGAAGACAATGTTCAGTAACAAGGATAGAACTTTACACGTTCTTTAATGATTACCTAAATTTGATGAGGTATCTATCAAATAATGTCAATCTAAAGGATTACATGTTTAGGAATCACCTATGTAAGTGTGAAGTGTAAGCCGCTTCAAGGATAATTCTTTAAGGCCAATTCTCTACGCACTTATGAGACCAGGCTGTGTTCATGGCTGAAACGAACACAATAATGAGAACCAAAAGACGGTTAAGGGTCGATTGTGTGACATATGGTTGTCTAGGTATACACCAAAGTTCCACGGTTCAAAGATATCAAATCTACCGATTGACCGAGTATATCCGACATATGTTCACTATGGAAAGTTCAAAGGGAAACCTACTTATCCAGATGCGATCGATCTTTTCTCGTGAATCACACAATTTCCATGTTTTTTTTATATAGCCATTCCCCATTCATGTGGGAGATTGTTGGACTTTTAAGCCATTGAGCTTTAAAGATGAGTAGTGTGAATTGGGTAATGGTGGGAAATTAAATGGACTGGATTGGGCTTCAAAATTTGGCCCGGTTTATTTGGTTAAACTAGTTGACCCAGTTAATAAATAACGTTGAAAGAACGTATCATCCTATCAGGTGTCTATTCACAATGAACAGACACCATGAAGAGGCACCATACCTTTTCACAACGCCAACAATTGCCTATAAATTCAGGCATGGCTTCCATTCAGAAATTCAGAAATTCTTTCCCTCTCTGCAAGTTCATTAATCCAAAAATTCTTGAGCTTTCTCGTTCCTTGAAAACCATAAGTGTGATTCGCTCCGCTCTTTGAGTTCGTTGGTATCATGCTTCTTGTATTGCCACTGTCGCAGGAAGGTTATTCCGTTTTATCCTGGGAGGATTTAATCCATTACCTTGGCAATTGTGAGGGGGTTAAAATTCCTTAAGGACACACAAGCAAATTGTGAACTCGGAATTATATATTCTATTTCTTCTCCCTCTTGTTTTTCCTTAACAGTGTTAATTTTAATAATACACGTCGTCTAACAAGACACACAACATATATAAAATTTTTGTCCAAGTTTACGGAATTTTGTGACCCTCAACTTAAATCATAGGCACGCCTCGTACAATGATCCTCTGTTTAATACGAAGTACCATAAAAGCACAAGAGCTACTAGAAATGTAATTATTTGTAATATGATGCATATATAATGTATAATATTATCATTCGAAGCAAAAGTATTATATGGAGATATAATTTGAGCTTTTATCCTCAGTTTTCTTTCTTTATTTCTCATTTCCGTCTCTCTCTAAAATCATCCAAAATGAAAGTCTACATTTTCCTAGCGTCTACCTTTCTTTGTCTCCTTTTGCTTTAAGATTCATTACGTAATTTCAGTTGTCTAGGATATCATACATAGTAGTAAACAGTCATTTTTATAGGGAAAATACCAAAATAATGAGGCACATGATATATACTTAATCTTTCAAAAATTATGCTTTGCTAGGTCGTCTGCTCCTTTAATTTTGCCTCATATTATCCAAGAGGTCCACTCAACACATCTCACAATTTTGAAAAGCCCTGAAATAAATTAAATCAAACAATAATGCAAGACATTGTTATACAATATTTCTTTCAATAATTGTAATACAATTGAGTGATTTCATTTTCAGAAAAGACTATTTGATATGATATCTCTGTTCCAAGTCTACGTGAACATATTTCTTTTTTATCTATTCCAAAAGAATGACTCATTTCTAAATTTAAAAATAATTTAGCTTAAATTCTTAATTCTACCCTTAGTGAGAAGTTTTTATAACCACACAAATATTGTCAACCCTTTTAAAGTTGTTTAGGACCATAAATTCTAAAAGACTTTATTTTTTCTTAAATTCTATACCCGATTTACTTCTAAAGACATGATTTTTCATCTCCCTTGTCAAAGTCGACGTCTTAACCTCACTTAATGAGCTTAGTTGATTCTTGAAGCAGTAGCTCTAGATCGAGAGTCTGTTTATCACAAAGAGATTCGTCGTTCCTGACTCTGCTTCATCTTAATTGTTATTTGAACAAGTAAAAGTTCTGTCTTGATCCGAATGGGGATAGCATTTCTCTTTTGCATGTATTTTAATTCGTCGATACGAGAAGCAAATTATTGTGCGAATAAATTAATATCTATACATAAGTCAAGAAACAAATCTTGTGTCACTCCACCCGGTCGTAATAGGTTCACATAAATTAAAGAAGAGGAAGAAATGGTCAGAACCCTGTCTAATAGTACTGTCAAGTGTAAACAAGAAAAGTCTAAACAACTTAAAGTCTTTTTCACCGTAGACAAACTGCCATTGAAATGTACTACTTACTTACAGAAGTCATTACTAATAATTATAAAATAATAGAAAAAGGAAAATAATAGACTGGTATTTTGATTAGTTTGAATGGTATTTTTGAA
Organism: Nicotiana noctiflora; assembly: GCA_032618575.1. NCBI lineage: Eukaryota > Viridiplantae > Streptophyta > Magnoliopsida > Solanales > Solanaceae > Nicotiana > Nicotiana noctiflora. Next base: position 245,998 of record JASVEL010002928.1, read on the forward strand.
AAACTCTTGGTGATACAAATTGAAAGAACTTTTCAAAAGAAAAATAATGCTTATCGCAATTATATCCATCAGAAAAATACAAGGAGGCCAAATTTGAGAAATAGCATTTATTATGCAGTTAATAACCCACAGAGAGGCTTAAAATTCTCAAGTTTAAATTTACTTATGAATATATAGGTACTACGTATTGTACAAGATCAGGTAAGATGAAAAAATAAAAAAGAAGCTAAACTATTTTATTTTCTTCTTTTTGACTTTTGGATTTAATTTTATTTGTGTTAAAAATATATATATACTTAAAGAAGCAGGAATTTTCCGAGATCAGGACCAAGAATTGGGAGCCTGAAAAAAGATAGTTGCCCTTAACGAAATTTATGATTTTACCGCTTCATATAACATGATGGTTTATAGCAGGTCAGCATTCTTACCTTACTATTTACTCCCTCCCATCCAAAATAAGTAATTTTTTGGGTGTTTTTATACAGTTTAAAAAATTTATATTTTAGCATTAATTAGCAATAAAATTGACTATATTAACTTTTACTATCTCACATAAATACTCTTAACACATATTCCATACTATTTACTCCATCGACAATGCAGAAAAAAAATAATTAATTGATAATTAAAATCAGAAAAAAATCACTTGTTTTATAATGAAAGAGATCTATAGATAGAAAGAAATAGTAGTAATATTGGCGGCTCATTGTTGACCAAAGAAAGTTACAAAGAGGAAATTCTTTAATGCAGAGTCAGACTTTTCATACAGTTGCTATCTTCGTATTAACTGACGCTGATACTACAAGATTTAGTTAGTTTTATTTTTATACATAATACTGTCTCCATCCCAAAATAAGAGTCATTTTTCCTTTCGAAAATTTTTAAGCTAAATTGTATTAAGTTAAATTAAGAAAGAATTACAAGAAAATATACATGACTTTACACCATAACAAAAAATAGCCTATATTTTTAAGTTTTACCATACCTAGCCTATATTGTACATATTTTGAAAACACTAGCTCTTGCAAATTTAAAATATGTGTTCTTACAACCATTGCTTCTAAAAACTATAGAGTTAATTCTGTGTTCTCACAACTATTATTTTCACTCTATTCTTCTCACTTTTTTTTTACATATGCTTCAAGGGGCCATCCGCCATTACTGCTTCTCCCCCCATATCACCTGATTGTAATGTAAAAAAATTAAAGAGTAGAAGTCCACCATTAAAGGGCATTCAAAGCTTTGCTTTAGAAAATAGAATTTCTTGTAATTCTTAGTTGTTTGGATTGGGTGTTGTTCCAATTGATTGAAAACATCAAAATGAGTTCAAAGTTTAAATTTGAAGTAATTTGGAGTAGATTTGAGCAAGATTTGAGTTAAATTTCAGAAAAAACGCAAAGAAGAAGACGAAGTCAGTTTTTTGTATAACTATGTATAATCTTGTATAATAGTGTATATGAGTGTATAAATACGCTATTATATACTATTATACATTATTATACACTTTTATACACATTTATACAAACGTCTATAGACGAACTTCTTCCACAATTTTCAGTTGCAATTCCTGTTCAAAACTAATCTAAATCTCCATTAAATGACTCCAAATTTTATATACAAACTCCTTATACTATTTCTAACAAGTCTAAATAATACCCACTCCAAATTTTTCACAAAATCAAATTCAAAATTTAAACCCACATATTTAAGCTTGTTAAAAATCTTATTTTTACCACCCAAATATATTTGGTTTGGTGAACTAATATTTGAGTCACAATTACTAATTCGAAAATTAACTTAAAAGCTTGAGCAATCCTTTTTAAAAATAAAATGGTAATTTTGAGAACCTATTGGAGTTGGATGTTGAATCTTAGCCTATTATTTTTTGGCTAATTGGTTGTAAATTGAAATATAGGCTATAAAATTGAAAAATAGGGAGCTCACTTATTCTAATGTGAAATTAACCCTTAAATCAACTCAATAACATTAATATTTAGATATTCAAATATTATAGCGAAAGTACAAGTTATTATTCTTTTCATATCAATACCATAAAAAAATATTTTAAAATATTGATCAAATTCTACATAATTTAATTTCGAGAAAGCGTCAAGGAATGGAGAGGAATAACAAATAGCCGAAGTAGATAAGGAAAATTGAACCACTGTGCACATAAATGCAAGAGAAATGGATTTTGCTTTCTTGGGTCTAAAATGTAGTAGTGAGTAGATAAGGAAAATTAAACCATTTTGCACATAAATGCAAGAGAAATGGATTTTCCTTTTTTGAGTCTATAAAAGCGAAAATAGATATGACCACAGCGTTTACCTATAACAAAAAAGCCACCACTGATTTATCAATACGTGTTTAGTTGTGAATCTCAAAATTTAATCCCGCTCCCTCCGGTGGTTTTTTTTAGTCTTTTTTCTTGTGATTCAAAATAAGTGATTTTTTCAGATTTTAAGAATGAGTTAATTATTTTTTTCCTACATTATCTTAGAGTAAATAGTATTGGAATATGTATTAGGAGTGTTTATGTGAGATAGTAAAGACTAATATGGTCAATTATATTGTTAATTAATGCTAAAAGATTAATTTCTTAATCTGTGTGAAAACATCCAAAAAAATTACTTATTTTGGACCGGAGAGAATATTAATTATGAAAAATATAGGTGCAATGGTGAAGTATTTATTTAAGATGGATCGACATTTGAATTCGTTTTCTTTTCTTATTTCCTCTTTTTCTTTTGGACAAATGGTTAATCAGAAGTCAAATACATTATTATAATAATTTTGTATTTGATTTGGATAAGTTATTGTCTGATCTAAGTCACGTTTGAATACATAAGATTTGGTAGGGTAGAATTAATTTTATTGGGTGAAAATGTCATTCCTCTTAAAATATCAAATTTATCATCCAACTTTAAAAAATAGACAATTTAAAATATTTTTCATTCACCAACCAAATACCTTACCTATAAATCACGCGGAGACAACTTTACCGTTGCTAGTGGATACCTATAAATCACGCGGAGACAATTTTACCGTTGCTAGTGGATACAAGGAGGTATGGCAGATCATAGTGGTACCTGATCAGTGTAGTTGTCAACTTGTGATAATGCGTATGAAGTGAGAAGGGAAGATTATAGTGAAAATCATGTCAGGTGATTTACAAATAATCAAATTAATTGCAAAGAATGAATATAGTTACATTATAACAAGGTTATATTTCTACACAACCATCATCATCGTCATCATTTTCACTATCATTATCCCAGTCCAGCGTGTAAGATCCCGCTGACTTCATCAATTCTGTTAGTCCAGTTAGATCCTCCAGATATGTTGGATGATTAATCGCTTGAAGTACGAAGTCCATCCCTCTCGTCTGATATTCCGATACCACCTTAGTACAACGAATTCACGTGTATTATTATAAAAGCATATATAAGAGAGCGCAAAAGAGGATGATTAATGCTTTCAACAATCAACTTTGTAATCATAAACTGTAATAATTTGCTGAAAAAGTGATGGTAGAAGTGTATAGTGTAATAACAGTTCAGGGGCCTTGAATGCTGTAACTTACAGTGGAGCAACAAGCGGTACAACAAGTTGAAGCGTGACCAACGAGTGTCATCTGAGAAAACTGAGAGAGGGAACCCCGAATCTGATGGGGTAGAATGCCAAGAGGTTGTTCAGTGCTACCGTTATCATTAGAGTTTGCAAACTCAGCTTTGGCATATATTCTGCAAACCATAGTTAAGTAAGAAGTGCTAAAATGCTGGATGAAATATAATCTGCATGTATATCAGAATAATAGTTAAGGATTTACCCAGAAGGATGATGCAAAACTCCAACCAAAAGTTCAACAGCCAGGGCTGATGCAATAGGAGCAAGCCCCGGACGAGTAACTGTACATTGTTGGTCCAGGGTACGATTGGCAGTTGACTGCATAAACACACAAAAAAAAACATTCATATTTGTAGATATCGCAATCATAAAGATACCATCACTTTCATGCAAGAATATTACATCAATTGGTGCAACCACATCATTGCAGAAGTAACACCCCAATCTCTGCGACCCATTTTGACTTGAGAGGGAGAGATTCTCCATACTAGCAGTGACATTATTCGACGTGTCAGCTTGTGAGTTTCGTGTAGCACCCACAGGACCTGCTCCATGACGCATAACTAGAAAGCTATCAAAGCCTAAAGCTGCATTAATAGTAATCTGCAAAGAGGAAAATAGACACATGTACTAATCAAGTAAGAATTCAGCTGGCACTTGTGAATACAATACACAAGAGAAAGTAAAGGTGTGTAAAACCTTGTTAGCACTTGCACAAAGTAGACTAGGAAGCCACCGACTTTCCCGTGTATCAGTTAATAGAAAAATTGCATCATGTGAATTAATCAAATCAGACAAACGTCGGCAGTCCTTAAGTATATTACTTTCTTCTTGGTTAGGGACTGGATGTCCAGGCATTGGTATAGCCATCACAACACCTTCTGCTTCCTGTCAAGATATTAAGATGTGTCAAAATATGAATCTATCTTTTCTCGATATCTTGAATTATTCTATTTGATTCTTTGAGGTCTCAGTAATGGACCAATACCACTGCTGGAAATATTCGCTTGAGACTTTCAACTGCTGCAACGGCCTTAAATTTGCCACCATTTAGACAGTCATCAAGCACATAAAGAGACTGCCTTAGTGGATTAGACATTGAGACCTTCCCACTGTCAAGCAATGTGATTTTTCGGACGCCCCATGCCTACAAAAGTACAGAAGTCTGATAAGCAATTTCAGAAATTTTTACACAATTATTGCTTCCACTTTCTATTCACTTACCATAAGCATTCGAGCAACCTGGCATCCTAGTGTACCTGCTCCCAGGAGGAGACATTTCATAGCCGCCAACATGTCGAGATTCAACGAAGGCAATGTGCGCCATCTCATTAGTTTCAAGTTCAAATCAGCAGCTGATACAGCCAACCTGGAAAAACATGACAGATTCCCTAAGATGACCACCAAACTATTCATACAATAATCAGTACTTGTTTATGTGTACCTTGTCGGATCCATCGTTTTAGCAAGGCTGATGCACCTTGAAACCTTCTTCCCTCTATTTAGTTCCCATCCCACAGCGTTAGGCAAGTTCTGATGATTCCTCCATCCTAAATAGATTATCATTATGGCCGCGTAGAAGATATGACTCTTTACCATTTATAAATGAAGCATAAATCAGATACCAAAACCTAGTACCAGTAAGCTCTACCTGGTGAAAGAGATATTTCAGCTTCTCCAACAAGCGACAATCCCAGATCTGCAAAACCACGGTTCTCACGGTAGCAGAAAAAGTGAATCTTTCCGAGGCCCCACCTTGAATAGATATAGGCAAGATAATTGCGAAGTGGCCATCCAGGATTACTTGGAAGATGACAAGGGTCATAAAAACCAAAAAGAACCTGCTAATTGTAAACAAGGTAGTTACGTCAAAGATATGAAGTGAGATTACACAGCAACTAAACAGCCCTAACACTTGGTTAAGATTCAAACAACATAAAAAGTGAATGGCCAAACCTTTTGAAAATTAGTTTGGCAGGTTTCCCACTCCTTCAGATGCCTGAGAGTAACAATTGAATCCGAACCAACAGACACCAGAAAGAATGGTATATCTGCATTCCACTAATGCTTCAGTTCCCGGAAAAAAGAAATGTCAAAAACTGTGACCTTTAAAGATTATAGGATAGTTAGCTCCAGGAACTTTTACCTGCAGTGGAGCTCATGCTGCGCCACTCATTACAAGCTCTAGATAGAGATTCAGCCTGTTTGCCATAACAAACAATTTTGAGACAAATATATCTGAACTTTTAAACAACAAAGTTTAAATGATCGTTCAAGAGAAAAGAACCTCTTCGGAGGTGAAGCATTGTGAAGCTGGCTTCAAATTAACCAGAGTTGCAGGAGGATCAAGCACCAAAGCAGGGAACGCAAACCAATAATGAAAGCTCCATTTTTTCAGGTCTGCAAATGATATAACTAGGAACCTTAAGAGCACAGAACTGTCCTCCTCAACTTTGCCCGAGTAAATATCATCCCATATCTGATTCAAAATGACAATCCAAAAACTATCTCGGTGAGATGATACATATTATTAAGCTACGTAATAACAGAGTTCAGAAGAACTTTCACTTAATATGTGAAATAAGTACTCCGGTGTATTTGAGAAAAAAGTATTTTATTATTATTGTACCTTCTTGGCTTCTGCTTTAAGTAGGCTCTGCTTATCAAGTGCGTAGAAGCTTTCTAACGTGTTTGTATTGAGAAGAATGCCAGGGACAGGACACCTATTTCTGTTTCCCTGACTAGCTGGAAGAGACGACGATTCCTCACCGGACTCATCAGGTAATGATTCAGCAAGAAGAGTCAAGTGATTTGATACTTGAGGATGTGAGCAAGGTGCATAAAAACCTGCACAAAAAAACAATTCAAACCAGCAGGAACAAACACTGTAAACCCAAAAAGAGCTACAATTTCAATTCCCTCAATAAGGAAAACATTCAATATTAGATAAAATTGAATAACACTAAATGACACTAGAAAAAAGATTGCAAAATAAACCCCAAAAAAGCTACAACCTTTATTTCTGAAAAAGGGTAGAAAACTCAGTAACACCCCCCACCCCCAAAAAAACAAAAACAAGAAGGAAAGAGCTTCACACTGTGATAATTACAATGAGATAAACCTAAAACATGAATTCTTGATTATAAGAAAAAGAGGTAAACTTTTTCTTAAAAAGGAAGTACATTACTGAATTCCAACAAAAGGGTAAATTTTAAATAGCAAGAACAATTCAGTAACACCTAAAAATCAAATAAGAATTACAAAAGCTATATAATTTGCAATTGGAAAGAACGATTAAAAAAATTACAACAAAAAAAGAAGAAGAAGAAGGGAAGAAGCATACCAGTAATAGGAAGAGGGGAATCATCAAGGCGCAACTTATTGAGCTTTAAAGAAGATAATTTATGCCAGAACCCTTCATCTACTGAACTCTGAAACGGTGCAAATTGAAGAATTGTTCCTCTTCCACTATCCTCCATGAATAAAAATCTTGCTATACTGGAAACTCTGTTGCTCAATCTTGAGTTTCTCTCTAATAAGTATTTTGTAGAGTTCGTTGACCTCTCTTGCTGAGGATTGAAGGCTTTGATACCTTTGCAGAAATAAATAAAGATCGGAATTGTATTTTAAGAAAGAATGTTACAATGAGGAAACAAAACTTTGGAGTGTTGCGTATTTACAATTTTGTATTTTACTAATTATTATTAATAAGTCATATAAGCATTAGGTGCGGATGAAACTAATTTAATAAATAAGTGACTATATATTTGGATATAAGTGATGAAATTAATAATAAATTCATGTACTATTTGAAAAAAAAGTGCTAATAAGTTCTTTTTCTATTAAATGACTTAAATAACCTTAGAACTGTTTCAAGATCCATTCAAATACAAAATATTCTATTTGGCATTTTATTTCAATATAACTCTACTTAGATAGGGAGACTTTTATGATAAATCTCTCCCGAGTAATTACGATAATTTACTAGACACACTCTCTCGAGCTACGCAATACATCTCACTTCGGATTGCACCCAAGGCTTCCTTATCCCTAATCTCACATTTAAACCCTTAGTTATTGATCTCTCATATACTATAGGAGTGGTGTTGTTCAATAATTACATAAATATGCACTCTCTCCCGAGTTATGCATACTAAATAGGCACAGCTAATTGATAGCTCTTCAATCAACCTGAATATAAACGTAGTTGAACAAATAGAGAAAAGTTATGGCTCAATTATATAAAAATATAACAAGAATTTATCCTACAAAAGGTTCTATCAAAACTCTAGATAACAAATTAGCTATTGATAATAGTATGTAAAACTACAATACTAAAAGTCCTAACCAACAATGAAAAATAGGAAGAGGATGGAAAAACTCGTAGAAGAATTCTCCGCCTTGCTCCCAATGTGTTCTTGCCTCCTTAGGTCGAATCTATATCTCAAATCTATCCTCGTCCCTTTTTCTTGGCCGACCTCCTTCGTTTAATATAGGGTTTAGGGCTTAAAATCCCGTGTTTTGCCCTTTGGTACCTGAAATTTATGCGTCCTGCCACAGTCATACCGCGGTTACGCCAGCACTGCGGCCAGGGTGGCCTTCCGAATCTGTAGTAGTGTTCTGTCGCGGTACTACCGTAACCGCAGTTTTTTACCCTGTTCTGTTTGAAATTTGAAATAACGTAAAGCATGAAAGTCGTAGCCCTTTGAGTGAGCATTCCAACTATATATTGTGGAGCCCAAATGGAGTTCTGAAAAAAATCTTATGTCTATTTTACTAGACAGTGCGCAATATGCCTCCTCGAATCTTCGTTCGTACTTAATTATCAATTTTGACCCGAATACGATCCCGACTTTATTCCTTGGGCTCTTACTCAGACTTCAAAGCTCCAAATCACTTGAATTCATTCCATAATATTTATATAGCTCGAAATTACTCCTACAAGGTATAAAATACACTATTCGTACAAAATACTAGCGATTAAAGCGCAAACTCAACAAAAGTGCAGTAAATTAGAGTGTAATAATCGAATAAAATACGTAATTATAGTCTATCATCAATACCCCACACTTATGCTATTGCTCATCCTCGATCAATCAAACTATACTTTTTTTATAGACACGACCTTTTTAAACAATTCCCCTAACTCATCACACCAAGAGTATTTAAAATAGACTAAGCACAAAAGCGTAACATCTTCACCTCTAGATTTGACTCAAAAGTACCATGTATTATTCACAACTCACCTACTTACTCTAACATAGATGTCACTAACATTACCTTTCCTTCATGAATCAAGTGCCCTCACAACACAAGAGAGTAGTTCCACACAATACAATTTAAGAATACTTAAGAACTCAAGATAGAAAGAATTCACTCACTCTCATAAATAACATTCATATGCCACAAAAGATGCACCATAAGCTTGCCCGTAGTGTACTACTCCACTAGTCGAGCTCATTCAATCTTGGATCAATTAGGACTTTATTTGGTTGTAATGTAGGTTACGGGACGGGTAGGATACATTTAGATATAAGAGTGACTACACCTCCCTAAGCACTTTAATACATACATTTTAACATTTAAACCCCATACTTATGTCAACCAAACTCCACCTTCACATCAATTTATATTACCTCATACTTCTTTAAGCACACTTACATCAAGAGCCACCACTTATCAAGGAATTATTTTTATTTTTTTTACAACAATCCAACTATTTTTTTTTTCAATTCAACTGGCTTTTACTTTTTCAAAACCATGCACAATTCTCCTTATTTCATTAGTTCCACTCAAAAGGAAAACCGACCACCCAACACTTTAACTTTTACACAGTTTATAAATAATTCAAGTGCTCATGAGAGGTTACAGTGGTACAAATAGATGATTAATTCCAACAAATGGGTAAGGCTTGTAATGTGGTTGCCAAGGAAACGGGATTACATGTTCAAATGGGTTAACTACGATATATAACAATTACGTGGTAAAATATGTATATATGGCTCAACAAGAAATGCCTATATCAATTTCAAGACCGAACAAAACTACTATTTTGCCTTGCAAACACACGGGGCAAGTTCTAGGCATCAAATACAATGTACAGAATAACACAAAATCTTACACACACATGGCACATAACTCACTCATGATTGGATTCATCAAGACACCCTAGTCAAATAGTTAAGCAAATTTAAGATCATACAATTTAAGGTACTTATACAAGAGTAAAAAACTGAGCCTAAGTGTCACAGCCAAAGTACTCACTATTCTCAAGGCATAACAAGGTCAAGAGATATTTCTTCATTTTAAAACAAAACACAATGGCTCCTATTCCCAAAAAAAACTATAATCGGTTCAAATAAAACCCTTGGAAAAGAACCATGGTTTAAAGAAAAACCAAGGGGTAATTGCTACATTACCTAACAAAAGAAAATATATTTTTTTAGACTTAAATCCCTCAAGACAATTATCTAATTGATCCATCGTCGGGAAAATTTCAATCATTGGTTGACTCTAGTATCTCTTCTACAACATCGACATCCTCAAAATCTAGTGTGATTGATTGTTGGTGTTCTACTCTAGCCTCCTCCTCTAGTCATCCTCGTATTTTTTTAAATCTTCCATCATAATGGTAATTTCTACAACCAATTCATGCTCATATTGGTTACTATCTACAATGTCAACTTGTTGCGCTTTACAAGGTTCAATTAATTTATTCGCGTGAGCCTCCAAGTTGTGAATAGTTGCCCCTTGCCTTTGTACCTGTAGTTGTATCTTATCATATTGTTCCATAAGGCACTTTAGCATATTCTTGATCTTTTTCAGGTCCTCATACGTGGGTTCCATATTTCTATTAGAAAAAGAAGAACCATCAAAGTAAGGGGTTGGGGGAAGACAAGAACAATAAGAACAAGCATGAAAGTGACCATCTTGACCACCACACATATCACGCACATTCCACACATAAGATTGAGTTGGTGCACAAAACTCGCTCTCAAATATATTTTGATAATTTTGCCCTAGGTGATTTCCTTCACAATATGCATAAGGAGGATTAAAACTATAATTACCAACACCAAAATTCTCATGATTCCATGATGCCATGTTTCTCAAATAAACAAATAAAACTAAAACAAAATCAAATAATAAAATAAAAGTTCAAACTTGAAACCTAGCAATATGTACACCTACAACTACACCATTAGTTCTAACGGTGCAAAAATTTGATCACGCCCAACTATCCTTATAAAAAGGACTAAGTGATCGCTGTAAATATAATCTGTTTTACAAGTCCGGTGTTGAATCCCACAGAGAACTAATGTTTAGCTACAGCTATTCACTATCACAAAGAAGACAAGCTTCAACAATTCCTAACTTATAGATATTAAGATTCTTGTGTTTAACTAATTAACTAACAAATTAAAATATAAATTAACAACTAACAATATTGAGGGTTAGAGAAAATATTAAGGAGGTCTAGAGTTATGATTTTCCCAATTTTCGGAATCCTTCCTGCTATGTCTTCTATAATTTTGCCTAAGTATTATCTACCGATCATGAGCACTCTTTTTACCTTAAATATCTCCCAGGTAATTACGACAATTTACTAGACGCACTCTCCCGAGCTATGCTAGCTGGCTTTTAATACAACTCACTTCAGATCACATCCAAGGCTTCGTTATCCCTAATCCCACCTTTAAATCCTCGGTTATTGATCTCTCATATACTCTGGGAGAGATGTTGTTCAACAATTACCTTAATATGCACTCTCTCCTGAGTTATGCATACTAAATAGGCACAAATAATTGATACCTCTTCGATTAACCAGAATATAAATGTAGTTGAACAAATAGAGAAAAGTTATGGCTTAATTATATACAAACATAACAAGAATTTATCCTACAAAAGGTTATATCAAAACTCTATATAACAAATTGGCTATTCATAATAGTATGTAAAACTATAATACTAAAAGTCATAACCAACAATGAAAAATAAGAAGAGGAAGGAAAAACTCGTAGAAGAATTCTCCGCCTTGCTCTCAGTGTGTTTTTGCCTCCTTAGGTCGAATCTATGTCTCAAATCTATCCTCTTCCTTTATCTTGGCCGGCCTTCTTCATTTAATATAGGTTTTAGGGCTTAAAATCCCATGTTTTTCTCTTTGGTCCCTAAAATTTACGCATCCTGCCGCAGTCGTACCGCGGTTAAGCCAGGACTATGGCCAGATTGGCCTTCAGAATCTGCAGCAGTGTTTTGCCACGGCCCTACCGTAACCACGGCTTTTCACCCTGTTCAGTTTGGAATTTAGAAAAACGTAAAACCTTAAAGGTGTAGACCTTTGAGTTAGCTTTCAAACCATGTATTATGGAGCCCAAATGGAGTTCTAAGAAAAACGTTATGTCTATTTTACTAGAACGTGCGCAATATACCTCCTCGAGTCTTTGTTCGTACTTAATTATCAAATTTGACCCCCGAATACGATCCCAGATGAATTTCTTGGGCTTTTACTCAGACTTCAAAGCTCAAAATCACTTGAATTCCTTCCATAACATCTATATAGCTCGAAATCACTCCTACAAGGTATAAAACACACTATTAGTGCAATAAACTAGCGATTAAAGCGCAAACTCAACTAAAGTACAGTAAATTAGACTATAAAAATCGACAAAAATATGTAACTATAGCCTATCATCATATGACATGAGTACAACTAACTCAGTAACAATAATAAATAAGGGACTAAAAGATAGTGACAAACTACACAGTTATAATTCATTTTCAGTAGACTTAACAAGGAAATATAGACATGCTTTCCAGCTCCGAAAAATTTAGTCAAATAGTTTGTTCATTCCAAGTTCAAGTAAAATTGGAAAAAAATAATATATCTTTTGGTAGGTTTCAAAATAGTGATATAAAGCAACTATGTGCAACAATAATGAACCCATATACAACCTCTCACGGCAACAATCACTCAGTCCTCCCCTTCACTCTAACCTCACAACCGCTCATTTCTCACCGTCATTCATTCCTCATGGTCACTCGGCAATTACACTCAGTAGGTACATGCACTCACTGAGTGTGTGTACAGACTCCAAAGAGGCTCCTACGACCCAAGCGCTATGTCAAGCTAATCATGGCATAAATTAATGAAACATGATGTGCTGTACAGTACGGTACCATTAATATTTTCACAATTAGGCCCTTGGTCTCACTCAATCATCAATCTCTCCAGTCTCTCAGGCTCTCAAAAATCAGGAAAATCAGCCCAAACAACAATAACATGAGGTATCAATTAGAATAAAAGAGACTGAGATATGATATGCGAGTAAAAACTAAAACTGAGTACAAATAACATTATGAAATAAGTCGACAGGTAACACAGCCTTTGTGGGTCTAAATAGTACCAACATATGGCCTAAACATAATTTTTAATATGATTTACAGTCAAATTTCTATAAAACTTAGAAAGCATATAGCTAACAGCAAGTTATTCAACTTTTCAGTTTCGCTGAATGGACCAAGTCACAATTTCCATGGCGCACGCTCACACGCCCTTCACTTAGCATGCGTGTCACCTCCAATATAGTCACATAACACAAATTCGGATTTTCATACCCTTAGAATCATATTCAGAACGGTTACTTATCTCAATCCTAGCAAGACACTAGTCCAATAATGCCCTTGCCTCACGAATCGGCTTCCATATATCCCTAATCTAGCCACAATCAATAAATACTATAATGACCTCACTGGTCATTTTGAGCTCAATATGTCATTCGGTAGTTTGAGGCTAGGAATAGCTTCACTTCAGGTATTATAACTTGTACTGATGGTCAAAATTGAATTTCGAGAATATCGGAGTTGATTTGGAAAGGAAATTTTTTTCAAAACCTTTAAGTTGGAAGAATTGGCTAAGATCGAATTGTTTAGTAAAAGACCTCAAAATCAGGATTTAGAGGTTCCAACATATTTTCATGATGATTTTGAACTTAGACGTATGTCCGGATCGGATTTGGATGACCCGGGAGCATTTCAACGCCTATAGTATAAGTTAGCATTTTGGAAGAATTTCATAAGTTTGCGTTGAAGTGCATTTCAGTATGATCAAAGTCCATTTGGGATTTCGAGTCTGGGAATAGATCCATATGGTAATTCTGGAATAGGAAGCGCGATCTGAAGTGGATTTGGAGATCCCTATGTCATTTTAGAGTCATTAGGTAAAAGTAGAAATTTGAAAATTTTGAGAAGTTTAACCGGGAGTGGACTTTTTGATATGTCGGATTCTGATCCGGTAGTGGGAGTAGGTCCGTAATATTGAATGTAACTTGTGTGCAAAGTTTGATGTCAATCGGATGTGATTTGATAGGTTTCGGCATCGAATGAAGAAGTTCAAAGTTCTAAATTTCATCAAATTTGAAATGGAGTGTAATTCGTGATTTTAGCATTGTTGATGTGATTTGAGGCCTCGACCAGGTCCACATTATGGTTTGGAACTGGTTGGTATGATTGGTCGGGGTCCCGGGGGCCTCGGGTGGATTAATATAGATTGTTAAAGGATTAAATTTAGAATTTGAAGAAGGAATGAAGTAGTTGCCTTCTAGTGTAACTGCACCTACAAGGCTTGGATAACAGGTGCGGAGCCGCATAAGCGCCCTTAACATGGCAGAAGCAAATGGACTGGGCTATGCTGGGACTGTGCATGTGGTCATCTTACCGTAGAAGCGGGACTGCACTTGGAGAAGGAGAATGGCAGCAGCGAAGTGAGAGGGCCTAGTGAAGGACCACAGATGCGGTAGTGGGATTGTACTTGCAGAACCGCAGAAGCGGTCAATTGATTGCAGGTGTGGAAAGGCTGGAGGCAATGTGTTCTTTTAAAAATGGGATTTAGCCTATTTTCTTTCATTTTTCTCTTGGTTTGGGCAATTCTTGGAGGGGTTCAAGAGCGGATTTTCATCATCAATGGAAAGGTAAGTCATCCCCACCTATTGTGACTTAAATACATTGATTATGTATATGTTTTAACATGGAAGTTAGTAAAAAGATCACCAATATTATCTGTTGTCCCTACATGTATCTTCATTATATTTTCCCTTATTAAATTTCAGATATGTTACGACTTGCTATGATTGACCCTTCATTTTTATCGATTGTCTTGAATTCATAAATGCTTGCAAACATTTCGAGTCAAACAATGGGAATCCTTAATTTGTCTGGGTTATTAACTTAAAGATTCATTTTATTCGTAGAAAATATTTTACAATCTACCTATTTTTTCAAAATGTTAAACTCTATATTTTTATGGTATTAAAGATAAAACGAATGCATTAATATTTCTCGTGACGAATGCAAAGCATAAAATAGAGGTTTCTTTCTATCCTTATTTGCAAATTAATTTTCTAATGCTAGGTTGTGAGCTTCATCTATTAAATCTTATTGCAATCAAAAAATGTTTTCTCCACGTATTAGATTTTAGAGAGGGCAGACATGCATGAATGATTGAGAGAAGAAGAAGAATTGCAGAAACTCCATTATTATTAACGAATGAAGAAGAAGGACTAATCTGTTACAAAAACTAACTTCTATATACTGTATTAACTAATTTTAATAGTTAAGTTAGGTACTAATTTCTAACTTCTACACTTTAGCCCCTGAACCTTTATTCCTATACAAAGTACTATCCTGGCTCAATACTCCCCCTCAAGCTGGAGGGTAGAAAAATATTCTTCACTCCAAGCTTGCAAAGTAAGTACTGGTGTTGTGCTCTTCCTAGACCCTTAGTCAACATGTCTGCTATTTTCTCCTTAGTATTCACATATGTTGTCTTGATGATGCCATCTTTTATTTTCTCTCTAATGAAGTGGCAGTCGATGTCAATATTCTTTGTACGTTCATGAAAGATAGGATTTTCCGTGATTTGGATTGCTGCCTTGCTATCACAGTATAGGTCCACAGGCAGTTGTAACTTTACATCCAATTCACCAAGTAAACCAATGAGCCACACAATTTCTGCTGCAATAGAAGCCATGCTTCTAAACTCAGCTTCAGCTGAGCTTCTTGACACAGTGTCTTGCTTTTTTGATTTCCAGGAAACTAAGGCATTGCCAAAGAATATACTATAGCCAGTGACTGACTTCTAGTTCGGAGACACGCTCCCCAATCAGCATCACAATATACCTTTAGTGTCTTATCTCCTGAAGATGGAAACAGAAGTCCTTGCCCTAATGTATCTTTAACATATTTGACAACTCTCATTGTTGTATCTAAATGAGACTGTTTGGGAGAATACATGTATTGACTCAATGTTTGTACAACAAATGAGATATCCGACCTAGTCATTGTTAAGTACAATAGCCTTTCCACCAGTCTTTGATATTCACCAGCATCCTTCAAGAGTGGATCTTGAATATTTGCATTAGAAGTGGCATCAGAAGAAGATAACTTGTCAAAATCTATTGAGGTCAACTTTTGATTTACTTCTAATGGTGTTCTTGAAGGTTTGGTTTCAGCTAATCCAAGTTTTGAGATTAGCTCCAATGCATATTTACACTGGCTTATGTATATCCCCTTTTCAGATCTAGCAAACTCAATCCCAAGAAAAAATTTCAATTCTCCAAGGTCCTTCATTTTAAAGCACTGCTGCAGCTTAACTCTTTTCCTGCTAATTTCTGTAATGTTGTTCCCAGTCACTATCAAATCATCCACATAAATGAGCACTAGAACAAGAGATGCGTTTGTTTTCTTAGTAAATAGAGAATGAACATAGTGACTCTACCATGGTCTGTAGTGCCTCAGATAGTTTGATATTCCATTGTCGAGATGCTTGTTTAAGCCCATATAAGGACTTATGCAGCCTGTACCCATACTCCCCCTTCTTGTCAGTACCCTTAGAGAAACCAGAAGGGACAAACATATAGACTTCTTCAACTAAATCACCTTGCAAGAAGACATTATGAACATCCATATGATAGAGTGTCCAACCAGAGGAAGATGCTATTGCCACAACTGATCTGACTGTTACCATTTTAGCAACAAGTGAGAAAGTGTCAGTGTAGTCAAGGCCCTCCTTCTGTGTGTAGCCCTTTGCCACAAGTCGAGATTTGTACCTCTCAATCTCTCCTGAAGCATGATACTTGATTTTGAACACCCATATGCATCCTATAGGTTGCTTCCCAGAGGGCAATGGCACTAAGATCCATGTGTGGTTATCTTCCAAGGCTTGGATTTCTTGTTGCATGGCTTCAACCCACTTAGGGTCCCTAGCAGCTTTAGCAAAAAATTTTGGTTCTGGCCAAGAAGAGTAGTAGGCTAAGCATTGTGAATAGTGAGGTTATAAGTGGAGGTAACTAACAGAACTAGAAATGGGATAGGCAGTTGTTTGATGACCTACATAATTATGTATCCAAATAGGAGGTCTAAAAGTTAGAGCTTCTTCTAGGTACAAGGTTGCTTTCATTTAGAGGTTCAAGGTTGTCTTCAGGTAAAGGTAATATTGCTGGTGAGTGCAAAATAGGATTATCAGCAGATAGTGTAGGAGAATTCATATTATATGATGTAGGAAAAATAACATCACTAGGACTATTGAGGGACATGTCCTCCTGTATATTTGGAGAGAATGAATCTATAGGTATTACATCAACTGAAAGGTCATCATTTGTAAAGGTGGTATTTGGTGACAAAACATCTGGATCAACCACGCATATGTATTATGGTCCTGATCTGTGAGTGGAATAGGTGAGTTTGGACTGGACTCTCTTGGCTGCTGCATAAAGGAAAGTTATCTTCCTGGAAAATAACATCCCTGCTGACAAAAACTGCTCGATTGCTTAGATCAAATAGTTTATACCCCTTTTGAGTTAGGGAATACCGTAAGAATACTGCAGGAACAGCCTTAGCATAAAATTTGTCCCTATTATTTAAGTTTGCAGCATAACAAAGGCACCCAAACACCCTAAGATGATCCAGTGTTAGGACCTTGTTGAACACTAGCTCAAATTGACATTTTCCACCTAATATCCTAAAGGGAATTCTATTGATAAGATACACTGCAGTCATAACACACTCTCCCCAAAACTTTAAAGGGACATTAGCTTGAAACCTTAAGGATCTAGCAATGTCTAGTATGTATCTATGTCTTCTCTCCAGTACACTGAGACTGGAGCCACACCTTGTTTGAGAGATATAATTTCCTGTGACAAATTGTAGATCCTAGAGATGTTCCCCTTGTCAAACCGCTCCTTAAGATCTCTCCTTACATTATACACAGAAGATCCATAGACCATAGTGGTATAAAGTTCTTTGGTAACAACATTCATTATCCAGGATTACACAAATGCATTACATCTCTCCCATTGATCATGCAAAATTTGCCCAAAATTCTCCTTCTTGCATGTTCCGTCAATGAGTCCAATTTTGTTCTTCGTAAACAGTCCAATTCTCATAGATCTAGAACACAAATTGTAGTTCTCTGTCCCTACCAGCTTGAATTCAATCAGATGCTCTCCCAGCGTATCTGATGGTCGTAAGTACAAAGGATGAGTATGTACCAGCACTGCTTCAACAGGATGAGCATTTCCCTGTCCAGTTTCAGCATTTAATCCATCATTCACCATTTTTGCTCTGAATAAAGAACCCTAGCTTTGAGACGATGACCTCCGACGAGAATGAACAAATTGAGAGAACAAATTAAATTGTGAGATTGATATAATGAGGAGAAAAATAGCGAAATTAGATCGTCCGCTCTGATACCATATCAAATTTTAGAGAGGGCAACCATGCATGAATGACTGAGAGAAGAAAAAGAATTGCAGAAACTCCATTATTATTAACGAATGGAGAAGAATGACTAATCTGTTACAAAAACTAACTTCTATATACAATATTAACTAATTTTAATAGTTAAGTTAGGTACTAACTTCTAACTTCTACACTTTAGCCCCTGAACCTTTATTCCTATACAAAGTACTACCCTGGACCAATGCCACGTTCAAATCAAGAGTCATGAATAAGTCTCAATTGATGATCAAATAATTAGGATGAAGGTTGAATAAACAAGATAAACTAATTTATCAAAAAATGTCAAACTTTAACATTTCATGTCAAGATCCCACAACCGTAAAAATAAAGAAACTTAACCGAGCATGGATATGGTAAACTTCTCAATCAGGCTAAAAGAAATTTTCTTATTGCACATAATTGCATGATCAGAGGATCGAACAAAAATTAGTACGATACTTGCTTTTTAAATATTTAACATTCTATTCCATCTATATTCTCTTTACTAAAGCATCTCCAAGAAGACATTCAAATTATGTTAATTCGGGATGATTTCGACATCGTAGTTGAGCACATGTTTAGCATGATATGACAACTAGGTTCAACAATTGGAATAGCCAACATTTTAGGATTTGGCATATGGCAGCCTAAAATGTTCTTTCATTTCTAATGATTCAACATTCATCCTAAAAATAAGCTCCATCAAAATTATTTTTCTTAAAAATAGAAAAAAATATTTAAAATCCTCTCTTTCTTCTCTCATAACAACCATCATCCTAGAAATTAGGTACCATTTCATTAAGTAGTATCGGAAAAAACTTCCAAATATTTTTAGTTATTTTTCTAGTTTTAATCTGTATATTCAAATATATATATTGCATCAATAATTATATTATTTGTATATTACAGAGTATAACATAATAATATTATGTATATTAAATTTTATTTTTATTCTTTGTATAATACATTTCAAATTGAAAACTCAAGTTCAAGACGAATCCACATGTGTATCCTTTTTTGTATCTCGTGTATATTTTTATGTATATCAGTGATATCTCATGTATATAATATGTATCTATGTGTATCCAGGAAAATTTGTGTTATATATACGGTATACAAAGTGATATACACGGGCGTCCATAAAACTATTGTGTTGTATACATGATATAAAAATTGATATACACAAACTTCCTTAAAATACGCGTGTGATATATATCGATGTACTCGATATACAACATGATATACACATATCGTAGTTGGATTTTATGTGTAATATTTTAACCTAAAATCAGTCTAAATCACTTATAATCTTGCACAAATTTGTATGTAGCCTTGTTTAGTATTTTTAATCAATTTTAATCACACCCACTCATTCAATGCAACCAAAAAGAAGAAGATAGAAGAAAAACAAAGTTGAAATGTATTTTCTCTCTTAGTTTTTTGCTTCTGATTTTCTCTTATGTGGGATCTACCTTATCTTTTTATTTAACTGATTCTTTGCATAATTTACAAGATTTTTTGCTAAACTATGATAGCGAAAGAGAAGAGATAAAAGAAGAAATACAAGGAGAGAACGGAGGAGGGAAACCAAAATAAGCGAGTAGTTTCTTTTTTAAAGAGAATATATAAGAGAGCAATTGTTATAGGAATTGGCTATATAATGTCAATTGTTTGGGGCTATCTTTGCCAAACCTAACATAAGGTAAGTGCATGATTAGCCACTAATAACACATGCACTTACTTTTAAGCCACTGTTTAAAATGTCTTTAGTATTTAGCCACTACTTTAATAAATTTTAACTGCCCGAACAAAATACCATTCTGCTCATGTCCTTAACTTTTGAACTTAACTTCAGGACTTTAGGACTACATGTCCTTAACTTTTGAACTTGGAACTCTAAGTTCAAGACTTCAGGCCTACATGCTCTTAACTTTTGAACTTGTAACTCTAAGTTTAGGACTTCAGAACTACATGTCCTTAACTTTTAAACTTGGAACACAAACTTCATGACCAAATGTCCTTAACTTTTGAACTTGTAAGTCAAAGTTAAGGACCTATTGTTCTTAACTTTTAATCTTGTAACTGTAAGTTAAGGACTACATGTCCTTAACTTTCGAACTTGTTAGTCTAAGTTCAGGACCAAATGTCCTTAACTTTTGAACTTGTAAGTCTATATTCAAGTCTAAGTTCAAGACCAAGTGTCCTTAACTTTTAAACTTGGAATTTAAATTTCAGGACCAAGTATCCTTAACTTTTGAACTTGTAAATGTAAGTTCAAGACCTATTGTCCTTAACTTTTGGGCTTCTTAGCCTACGTTCAGGACCTATTGTCCTTAACTTTTGAACGTTTTAGTCTAAGTTCAGTACTTCAAGACCTATTGTTCTTAACTTTTGAATTTGTAACTGTAAGTTCATGACCATTATCCTTAATTTTCATTTTGAAATTTAAGAAACTTCTGGTTCTTAATTAAGATCTCTCGTTTTCCTTAGTTCTTTTTTTAATTGCTACTAATTAAGACTCTACTTTAGAGTCTGTTCTTGACCAAAGAAAACATAAACCACAAATAAGTAGCAATCCAGATAGAAAAGATTGAGATTTCTTAAGAGTGCAATATCTCTCATTTGGTAGATGTTGAATTGTATAGTCTGTCACCTAATCCCCAAGAAAGAAAGAGAGAGGGAACTGTGTTGGCTAGTGAGTTGATCTCACCTGGTCGATCTCGAGGAGGAGAAAAAGAACGAAGAGCAAGGACTGAAGCGAAGAAGATGTGCTGCGCCAAGGCTGGGTCAAGAGATAGAAGAAAGGGTAACACCGTCTTTTTATATTAATTTTAATATAGCAGTAGCTAGTTGTGCTCAATATTAAAAGTGCTCGATAAAAAATAAATACTACTTTAAAAAATGCCTACTCCGCACAATTTTTACTAAAAGTTGCCAATTCATATTACCAATTTTTCATTACATTTGGGGTGTCTATAATGAAGGTCACGCTGTGTTATCTAGCTGGGCTTGTTAAGTTTAGAACATTGAAGTGCTAATGGGCTGGTCCAAACAAAATTGAAAAAAAAATTAGAAATAGTCATATTTATCGCCGGTATTGAAAACTAGTCACAATTTCAGTAACAATTGATATTCAACTTTTCATATAACAATAAAATCTACAAAAATACTTATAAAAATCCAAAATTATTCCAGTATATAGTCATGAAAATGGATTTAAGGAAATTAAGAAAGTCCGTGTACTATTTTTTTTAAACCTTTCAATAGCTACAAAGACGATTACAATGCACAATGCTCATCAGTTTTGAAGGGGAATCATAAATCAATTCAGAAGTCAAAATTCATATATCTTAACAACACGAGGTCCAAATGATGCAAAATAAATTAGTAAAGACCTAAACAAACAAACAACAATTATACAAAAGGATTTTTTCCTTCCTATACCATACATGAACCTTTATTACTAAATATGTGCATAGTATCTAAATTACCCGTCTAGTCTAGTCTACATTTTTTCTCCATTTTTTGTACCATTCGTTTATTAGGAATTAATAGGGCAGAATCTTCCCTTAACAACGTGCGAAAAAACAGGAAAGAATCTTGGAATTGATTTATTCTATATTAAATTCAAGTTTTGAAACGGAAAGGAGATTTCACATCTGTGTAATTTACTCTTAAGCTACAATTCAAAAATTTAACAAAAAAAAAAAGTACAAACAACTTTAACAAACTGAATACAAATTGTAGAATTTAAATCTGTGAGATTCAACAACTCAAAATTGCTATATTCTGTTCTTTTTTGTTTTCAAAAATCAAATTGGCGATCATATATCTGTTCTTCATCTTTTTTTCTCTCAATCTAGAAATCCAAGAAAATGAAAAAAATTAGAATGATATGGGGGACCAAAAAGGAGAATAAAAATTTAGGTTCATATCCGTTATGTATAAGTGTACGAGATTTCAATATGGAATTGATAATCACCAACGATAACACAAGTGCATGTTTGTATAGTACGAAATTGCATAGAATTATAGTTTTACAGTATTATCTATAAAATTACTACATTTGCCTACAGTTAAACTACAAATAAGTTTAGTGAAAGGATTAAGCAATGTTGTTTTCAAAATTATCAACAAAGTTACTACATTTATACGATAAAATAAACTACAATCTATGATTAGAAACTGTTGATTTCAAAATGTTGTCTTTAGAAAAAATTACAATCTATGTTTAGAACAAAATCTAGTCAAATAAAATACAAATATGTTTAATTATGTATGAAGCAATATTATTTCATAAATTTCTACAAATTGCAACAGTTATAATACAATTTAACTACAATGTCTGACATCCTAAAATGGATGATTACAAATTTTTACTATATCAACAAATTATCTACAATTGAATTGGGAATCGAAATATTAAAATTTAATGTATCCAGTTTGTAGATATTTTGTAGATAAATTATAGATTATTTGTATTTTGATTGTAGATGCATTATTTTATGTTTTCACAAATCCAAAATGACTAAAACTTTTACAAAATCTTCTGCAAAAAATAGTCTACAATTTTTCTACAATTATAAACTATAGAAAATCATAACTACAAATAATCTACAAAATTAAGACAGTTGTTTGCCGCCTGGTGTAGCACTTCCTTCAGCATCTACATCGTGCATTTGCTTTATTCTCATCCCTGCACAGATTTGTCTAGAAGATGAACTGTGAGTAGTAGGTTCATTGCATGTGTAGATTTTGCTTGTTTTTGTGGTGATTTTGGTGTTAAAACACCCAAATCGAAAGAGGAGATATCACCTACTGTAGATTCTTTAGGTATTTTTTGGGAGATTTGATGTTCTTGATAGTTTAACTTCAACTTTTTTTGGACTCTTGTTCGAACCTTCCTTGTTCTTCATTGATGAACTTCAACTAAATAAAAATGTGGATAGGAATTTATTTAAAGGGTATGTTGAATTTTGTTTGAATTTAGAAGGAAATTGGGTGGTTTCGCAAGAAGGGCAATGGTAGAAAGAACGTGGGGGTACGAGGATGAGGGGTTAGGAGAGAGAAAGTAAGGTATTAGTACCGAAAAAAATGAAAATGCTTTAATTAAGGAGTAGAAAATATCTCATAATTATAACCTTAATTAGATACGATATTGAAATGATAATTTAGTATACTAAATGTAATTTACTCAAACTTTAAATATATAGGGTAAAAAAGTTTCCCAAATGGAATAGGAATATAAAAATTACTTATACAAATGTGTAACGACCCGACTTACGGGAATTTCCACCCCGTTACCTTGCATTTACATGTATTATGCTTTTAAATCAGTATTAGAATATATTGGGTGAGTTAGGAGTGATATGGATTAAAAATGAAACAAATAGCATGTTTGAAGGAAGCTTGAATATGGAAAGTCAACCAAGAGTTGACTATTGAGTTAGAGTGCTCGGAACCGGATTCTGATGATTCGACTAGTTCCGAGGGATCATTTATGACTTAGGAGAACAATCGGAATTGAATTCGGAGGTCCGGTGTAGTTTTAAGCTTGAATTAGCGAAGGTTGAATTTTGGCGAAATCCGGATGGTAGGTGATATTTTGATCCGGGGGTCGGAATGGAATTCCGACAATTTCTGTAGCTTCGTTATATGATTTTGGATATGTTTGCAAATTTTCAGGTCATTCGGACATCGTTTGATCGGGTTTTGGATTGAATGTTAGTTTTGAAAGTTTTGAAGAAACTTAGGCTTGAATTCGTGTAGAAATGGTGATTTTGATGTTTAGTATGGTGTTTTTATGATTGGAACAAGTTCGTATCATGTTTTGGAGTATGTTGGTGGTTTTCGTTGGGGTCCCGGGGTCTCGGGATGAATCCGGGGGTCCAAACGG
The DNA here is from genome assembly GCA_032618575.1 of Nicotiana noctiflora. Taxonomy (NCBI): domain Eukaryota; kingdom Viridiplantae; phylum Streptophyta; class Magnoliopsida; order Solanales; family Solanaceae; genus Nicotiana; species Nicotiana noctiflora. The sequence goes on from JASVEL010002928.1 coordinate 270,293, forward strand.
ACCATTTTTGGAAAAAAAGAGAAGGCTGGTTGCTGTCATAAATGCAGCAGGTTTTTGCTCTCCGCGATCGCGGGGAGGGGGACGCGATCGCGTAGGGTTGGGGGCTAGGCCATCGCAAGGGAAATTTGTGCTACGCGATCGCAGGAAGAGAGACGCGATCGCGTGAAGCCGGATGTTTGAACATCGCGATCGCGTGAGGCGAGTCGCGATCGCGTGAGTCTGGATTTTTGAACATCGCGATCGCGTGAGGCGAGTCGCGATCGCGTAAGGTTAAATGTTCCGGCAGTGAATTAAATTGCAGAACAGAGAGGTTACGGGTTTACACCCCCAAAACTCAATTTTGAGCCCTAGAGAGAAGAAAACTTGAGGAAATCACTGAGAAGTCATCGGGTATTTGTCTGAGGTAAGATTCTTGACTCAAAAACATCATTTTATGGTAGTATTAACATTAATCTTCATGAAATTGGGTTGAAATCTTAAAGAAATGTGGCCTAACTATTAAAAACGGGATTTTTGGATTTGGGAGGCCATTTGAACTCCGATTTCGATAAATTTTATATGCACGGACTCGTGGCAAGATAAGGATCGCGTTGGTACTAATTTTGAAATTTTCCGAGCAGTGGGCCCGGGGTCGGGTTTTACCAACTTGGTGTATTTATATGAATTTCATGTAAATTGAAATGGGTTATGATTATTTGACCCGTATTTGATATAATTATTGTTATTTGACTAGATTCTACACACGAGGCAGCGAAATTCAAAGGAAAAGGCATCGCGGACGAGTCTACGACCGGCTAGAGGTGAGTAGTTTGTGTATATGGTAGCCTGAGGGTTTGAAACCCCGGCTTAGCACATTGTGATGCTAGTAGGGCGTGGCTCGCACACCGTGGCAGGTGCGGGATTGATTGTGATTAGGGATTGAGACTTGGTCCATCCCGGATGTGAATAATATGTTGTTAGTGTTGGAAATACACTGTATTTGATATATTTGTGGGCTGTAAGCCTTGTTTGGGGCCTTGTGCCGATCTGTAGCGTCCTTAGAGGACAATATTTATGTGATAGCTGTAATTGCTTAAATCACTGATCTCAGTCCTGGAAATTGAAATCACACTTTTGAAATGCTAAGTCACCGGCTTTTACAAATTTAATAAAGTTAAAGTATTTTTCATAAATTATGAATCGAGAACTGGAATTAAGGAAAATGAATTGTTTTGTGACTTAATTGCTTATTGTGGACTGAGTATGGGATCGGGCTGCACGCCGCAGTGGTTGATGTGAGGATCGGGCTGCACGCCGCAGCAGTATTGCGCTTGGGCTGTAGGAGCCCCTCCGGAGTCTGTACACACCCCCAGTGAGCGCCGTCGACGTTAAATTGGATCGGGCTACACGCCGTAGCGGCTATGTGCATTGCATTGCATCTATATTTGTTGAATTACTCTGTAGTAGCTGTATTGTATTGTTGCCGCTAGTTCGTAGGAGATTCGGACTGTAGTGTAGCTTCATATTGTGGTATTTTGTGGATTTCTTACTGGCAGCTGCTTTTATATATTTATTACTCACTGAGTACTTCGTACTCACTCCTACTCCCCGCACCTTTTGTGTGCAGACTCAAGTACTCAGGAATAGTAGACAGGCAATTCCAGCGGTTTCAGAGTCATACCGAGTGCTAAGGTAGCTTGCCTACATTCGCAAAACCTAGCTTCTCCTCTTATTTCCAGTTGTTATTTTTTTATTTTGTATTCAGATTTGAGTACTTCTATATCGTACTCTCTATTTCTGTTGGGTTTTGTTAGAGGCTCTAGACTTGTGACTCCGGATCTTTGGGAGTGTCAGTACTTTTGTTCAGTATTATTATTATTGGAGTTCTTAAACTCATATATTCTTCTTGGGTTGTCCATTTGGGGACTCGTATTGTGTTATAATTAAATTGTTGGTCTGGCTGGCCTAGCTTGATTGTTGGGCGCCATCACGACCGGATTTGGGTCGTGACAGATATTTATAAATATAAACACGAATATGAATTATAGTAGGCTTTCGCAGATCGGTACGTAGACGTCCGTATCTATCTTCGAAGGGCTACAGAAACTTTAGGAAAAACCTCATTTTTTGGATTCATATCGTGCGATTTGTGTTAGCATGAAATTAAAATTTTCCATATTCTATTCTCTCGCAAATGGCGAGAACACGAGCTAACGGATGTAGCGGACGACCACCATTGGTACCCAGAGGTCGTGGTCGTGGTAGAGGTAGGGCAGCAGCACCAGCACCTGCTGACCCACTAGCTGACCAGACTCAGGGTCAGATTCCTGCGCCAGTGGCCTAGACTCAGGACCAGATTCCAGCGGCAAACGCTCCGGCAACTCAGGTTCAGGCACCGGCAGTGCCTATTGTCATACCGGGTCTTCAGGAGACCTTGGCTCAGATCTTATCAGTGTGCACAGGCTTGGCACAGGTAGTTGCAGCTACTGCTGCAGTATCTTCTTCACAGGCAGGGGGAGGAAATCAGACCCCCGTGGCTCACACACCCGAGCCAGTCCAGCCAGTTGCACCCGTTGCACCAGCTCCTGCTTATATGGTTCCGGCTATGCCCGACGACGAGCAGCGTCGTTTGGAGAGATTTGAGAGGCTACAGCCTCCGACATTCAGTGGTGCCGAGGGCGAGGATGCCTAGGGTTTTCTTGACAGATGTTAGTGTATGCTTCGCACCGCGGGTATTCTAGAGTCCAGCGGTGTTTCATTCACCACTTTTCAGTTTACAGGTGCAGCATTTCAGTGGTGGGAGGATTTCGAGAGGCGTAGGCCCGCTGGGGCAGTGCCCCTCACTTGGCAGCAGTTCTCCATGGTATTTTTGGAGAAGTACGTGCCTCGGTCTCGGAGAGAGGAGCTGCGACGTCAGTTCGAGTGGTTGAAGCAGGGAGAGATGACGGTTAATTAGTACGAGATGAGATTCACACAGTTGGCCCGTCATGCCATGTGGATGGTTCCTACAGACAGAGAGAGGATTCAGAGATTTATTGATGGCCTTATTTATCCCATTCGCATATTGATGACCGGGGAGAGAGTTTCGACAGTTACCTTTGAGGAGGTGGTTGATGCCGCCCGTCATATTGAGACAGATCGCCGCAGAGAGCGGGAGGAGAGAGAGCTGAGAAGCCTCGTGGTACTGGCAGTTACAGTGGTGCTCCGTCTAGGGGCCAATTTCAGCATAGCAGAGGTCGCTCTTTCAGGTCTCATCAGTCTGGACGTGCAGAGTCCAGTGGGGTTTCATCAGATCGTGGTCGGCAGGGCCATCAGGGTTATCAGGGTCAGCAGAACCGTCAGCAGAGTCAGCCTGCACTGAGTGCTCTTCCAGCTCAGAGCTCTGCTCCTGTTTCCTCAGCACAGGGTTCATCTGTAGCGAGGGGTCCTCAGCAGCCCCTTCTTCCATCTTCAGGCCGTTGTTTTGAGTGCGGTGACTTGGGCCATATCAGGAGAGAGTGTCCTCAGTGGCTTCGTAAGCGGTCTCAGCAGAGGGATCAGCCCTCGTCTTCTACTCCTATTTCTTCAGTGCCAACACAGTCGGCTAGGACTGGTGGCCAGGTATCCAGAGGTCGCCCTAGGGGCGAGGATCGTACTGGTGGAGGCCAGGCTCGTTTCTATGCTCTTCCGGATAGGAAGGATGCTAGTGCTTCGGATGCGGTCATTTCAGGTATTATCTCAGTCTGCCACAGGGATGCTTCTGTCTTATTTGATCCCGGATCCACCTATTCTTATGTCTCTACTTATTTTCCACATCATTTGGGTATGACCCGTGGTATCCTTGCTTTGCCCGTACATGTGTCTACCCCAGTGGGGGATACTGTTGTTGTGGATCAGGTATATCGATCCTGTATTATTACTATTGGGGGTCTGGAGATCCGAGTTGATCTATTACTACTGGGCATGGTAGATTTCGATGTAATTCTAGGCATGGATTGCCTATCTCCTTACCATGCGATTCTGGACTGTCATACCAAGACAGTCACACCAGCTATTCCAGGTAATCCGAGGATCGAGTGGCGTGGCTTGACTGATTATGTGTCCGACAGGGTGATTTCTTATATAAAGGCTCAACGAATGATTGACAAGGGTTGTTCATCTTATTTGCCCTTCGTTAGAAATGTTGAGGCCGAGACACCCAGTCTTGATTCGGTCCCCATTGTAAGGGAGTTTCCGGATGTATTTCCAGCAGACCTACCAGGCATGCCGCCTGACAGAGATATTGACTTTGGTATTGAATTGGTGCCGGGCACTCAACCCATTTCTATTCCTCCCTATCGCATGGCACCAGCAGAGCTAAAAGAATTGAAAGAGCAGCTTTAGGAACTCTTAGATAAGGGTTTCATTCGCCTGAGTGTGTCACCTTGGGGTGCACCGGTGTTGTTCGTGAAGAAGAAAGATGGCACAATGAGAATGTGCATTGATTACAGGCAGCTGAACAAGGTAAGAGTGAAGAATAAATACCCATTGCCTCGTATTGAGGACCTATTTGATCAGCTCCAGGGAGCTAGTGTATTTTCTAAGATTGATCTTCGATCGGGCTATCATCAGTTGAAGATCAGGGACTCAGATATTATGAAGACAGCGTTCAGGATGCGATATGGGCACTACGAGTTCCTGGTAATGTCTTTCGGGTTGACTAATGCCCCAGCCGCATTCATGCACTTGATGAATAGTGTATTTCGGCTGTACCTTGATTCTTTCGTGATCGTGTTTATTGATGATATCCTGGTGTACTCACACAGCCAGGAGGAGCACGCACAACACTTGAGGGTGGTATTGTAGAGGTTGAGAGAGGAAAAACTTTATGCGAAATTCTTCAAATGTGAGTTTTGGCTTGATACTGTGACTTTTTTGGGACATGTAGTGTCCAGTGATGGTATTCGGGTTGACCCACAAAAGGTCGAGGCAGTGCAGAATTGGCCCAGACCTTCCTCAGCTACAGAGATTCAGAGTTTTCTCGGCTTGACAGGCTATTATCGCCGGTTTGTTCGGGGTTTCTCATCTATTGCTTCACCGTTGACTAAGTTGACACAGAAGAATGCCCCATTTGTGTGGTCTGATGAATGCGAGGAAAGTTTCCAGAAGCTCAAAGAGGCTTTGACCACAGCTCCAGTACTTGTGTTACCATCAGCTTCAGGGTCATATACGGTGTATTGTGATGCTTCTAGAGTTGGACTCGGTTGTGTGTTGATGCAGGAGGGTAGAGTTATTGCATATGCTTCTCGTCAGCTAAAGCCCCACGAGAAGAACTACCCTGTTCATGATTTGGAGTTAGTTGCTATTGTTCATGCCTTGAAGATTTGGAGGCATTACCTATATGGTGTATCTTGTGATGTATATACAGACCACCGCAGCCTTCAGCATTTGTTTAAGCAGAAAGATCTAAATTTGAGGCAGCGGAGATGGCTTGAATTGCTTAAAGACTATGATATTACTATCTTGTATCATCCCGGAAAGGCCAATGTAGTGGCTGATGCATTGAGCCGGAAGGCTATTAGTATGGGCAGTTTGGCGTATATTCCGGTTGGGGAGAGACCCCTAGCAGTTGATGTTCAGGCGTTAGCTAACCAGATGGTAAGGCTGGATATTTCTGAGCCCAATCGGGTGATGGCTTGTGTAGTAGCTCGTTCTTCTTTATATGATCGTATTCGAGAGCGCCAGTATGATGATCCACACTTATTTGTCCTTAAGGATAGAGTTCAGCATGATGATGCTAGAGATGTCACTATTGATAGTGATGGTGTATTGTGGATGCAGGGCCGGATATGTGTGCCCAATGTTGATGGCCTTCGTGAATTGATATTGGAAGAGGCCCACAGTTCGCGGTATTCTATTCATCCAGGAGCCGCGAAGATGTATCAGGATTTGAAGCAGCATTACTGGTGGAGAAGGATGAAGAAAGATATTGTGAGCCATGTGGCTCGGTGTCTAAACTGTCAGCAGGTCAAGTATGAGCATCAGAGACCTGGTGGTGTATTCCAGCGTATTGATATTCCGGAGTGAAAGTGGGAAAGAATAACTATGGACTTTGTTAGTGGACTCCCTCGGACAACGAGGAAGTTTGATTCAGTTTGGGTGGTGGTGGATAGGTTGACCAAGTCGGCTCACTTCATCCCAGTGTGTACTACTTATTCCTCAGAGCGGTTGGCAGAGATATTCATCCGTGAGATAGTGAGATTGCATGGAGTTCCCATTTCTATTATATCAGACATAGGTACCTAGTTCACTTCTCAGTTTCGGAGGACATTTCAGCGAGAATTAGGTTCAGAGGTAGAGGTAAGCACATCATTTCACCCACAGACGGATGAGCAGTCCAAGCGTACAATTCAGATACTGGAGGACATGTTGCGTGCTTGTGTCATTGATTTTGGTGGTTCGTGGGCTGATTATTTGCCTTTGGCGGAGTTTGCTTATAATAATAGCTATCAGTCCAGCATTCAGATGGCGCCGTATGAAGCTTTATATGGGAGGCGGTGTAGGTCTCCAGTCGGTTGGTTCGAGCCCGGCGAGGCTAGGTTGTTAGGGACAAAGTTAGTCCAAGATGCCTTAGACAAGGTGAAGGTGATTCAGGAGAGACTTCGCACAGCTCAGTCGTGTCAGAAGAGTTATGCAGACCGGAAGGTCCGAGATGTGTCCTATTCAGTAGGTGAGAAAGTGTTGCTGAAGGTTTCGCCTATGAAGGGTGTTATGAGGTTTGGAAAGAAAGGAAAGTTGAACCCAAGGTTCATTGGACCTTTTGAGGTGCTTAGGAAAGTTGGGGAGGTGGCTTATATGCTTGCTTTGCCACCCAGTTTATCGGGAGTTCACCCGATGTTCCATGTATCTATGCTCCGGAAGTATGTCGGAGACCCGTCTCATGTGTTGGACTTCAGCACGATACAGCTAGATGAGGATTTGACTTATGATGTGGAACCAGTAGCCATTTTGGGTCGACAGGTTCGTAAGCCGAGATCTAAGGACATAGCTTCAGTGAAAGTGCAGTGGAGAGGTCGTCCCGTGGCGGAAGCAACTTGGGAGACCGAGCAGGAGATGCGAAGTAGATATCCACACTTGTTTGATACTCCAGGTATGTTTCTTAACCCGCTCGCGGACGAGCGTTTGTTTAAGTTGGGGAGAATGTAACGACCCGACCCGTCGTTACGGGAATTTCCACCCCGTTACCTTGCATTTACATATATTATGCTTTTAAATCAGTATTAGAATATATTGGGTGAATTAGGAGTGATTTGGATTAAAAATAAAATAAATAGCATGTTTGAAGGAAGCTTGAATATGGAAAGTCAACTAAGAGTTGACTATTGAGTTAGAGTGCTCGGAACCGGATTCGATGATTCGACTAGTTCCGAGGGATCATTTATGACTTAGGAGAACAATCGGAATTGAATTCGGAGGTCCGGTGTAGTTTTAAGCTTGAATTAGCGAAGGTTGAATTTTGGCGAAATCCGGATGGTAGGTGATATTTTGATCCGGGGGTCGGAATGGAATTCCGACAATTTCTGTAGCTTTGTTATATGATTTTGGATATGTTTGCAAATTTTCAGGTCATTCGGACATCGTTTGATCGGGTTTTGGATTGAATGTTAGTTTTGAAAGTTTTGAAGAAACTTAGGCTTGAATTCGTGTAGAAATGGTGATTTTGATGTTTAGTATGGTGTTTTTATGATTGGAACAAGTTCGTATCATGTTTTGGAGTATGTTGGTGGTTTTCGTTGGGGTCCCGGGGGTCTCGGGATGAATCTGGGGGTCCAAACGGACCATTCTTGGCCAAAGAAGAGAGCTGGTTTGCTGTCATAAGTGCAGCAGAAATTTACTCTCTACGATCGCACTAGTGAGCATGCGATCGCGTAGAGTAATGGTGAAGGGGGAGAATTTTACCCTTCGCGATCGCAGAGATAGGGACGCGATCGCATAAGGTCAAGAGCAGAAGCAACGCGATCGCAGAGGCACGGACGCGATCGCGTATAGTTAACCGGGTAGCCATCGCGATCGCATGAGCATCTACGCGATCGCGTAGAAGAGAAATGGGATCCAGGGAAAAATGTGATACGCGATTGCAGGAAAAGGGACGCGATTGCGTGAAGCTGGATGGTTGAACATCGCGATCGCATGAGGCGAGTCGCGATCGTGTAAGGTTAAATGTTCTGGCAGTGAATTAAATTGCAGAAGAGAGAGCTTACGGGTTTACACCCCCAAAACATAATTTTGAGCCCTAGAGAGAAGAAAACTCGAGGAAATCACCGAGAAGTCATCGGGTATTCGTCGGAGGTAAGATTCTTGACTCAAAAACATCATTTTATGGTAGTATTAACATCAATCTTCATGAAATTGGGTTGAAATCTTGAAGAAATGTGGCCTAACTATTGAAAACGGGATTTTTGGATTTGGGAGGCCATTTGAACTCCGATTTCGAGAAATTTTATATGCACGGACTCGTGGCGAGATAAGGATCGCGTTGGTACTAATTTCGAAATTTTCCGAGCAGTAGGCCCAGGGTCGGGTTTTACCAACTTGGTGTATTTATACGAATTTCATGTAAATTGAAATGGGTTATGATTATTTGACCCGTATTTGATATAATTATTGTTATTTGGCTAGATTCTACACACGAGGCAGCGAAATTCAAAGGAAAAGGCATCGCGGACGAGTCTACGACCGGCTAGAGGTGAGTAGTTTGTGTATATGGTAGCCTGAGGGTTCGAAACCCCGACTTAGCACATTGTGACGCTAGTAGGGCGTGGCTCGCACACCGTGGCAGTGCGGGATTGATTGTGACTGGGGATTGAGACTTGGTCCATCCCGCAAGTGAATATTATGTTGTTAGTGTTGGAAATACACTGTATTTGCTATATTTGTGGGCTGTAAGCCTTGTTTGGGGCCTTGTGCCGATCTGTAGCGTCCTTAGAGGACAATATTTATGTGATAGCTATAATTGCTTAAATCACTGATCTCGGTCCTGGAAATTGAAATCACACTTTTGAAATGCTAAGTCACCGGCTTTTACAAATTTAATAAAGTTAAAGTATTTTTCATAAATTATGAATTGAGAACTGGAATTAAGGAAAATGAAATGTTTTGTGACTTAATTGCTTATTGTGGACTGAGCATGGGATCGGGCTGCACGCCGCAGTGGTTGATATGAGGATCGGGCTGCACGCCGCAGCAGTATTGCGCTTGGGCTGTAGGAGCCCCTCCGGAGTCTGTACACACCCCCGGTGAGCGCCGTCGACGTTAAATTGGATCGGGCTACACGCCGTAGCGGTTATGTGCATTGCATTGCATCTATATTTGTTGAATTACTCTGTGGTAGCTGTATTGTATTGTTGTTGCTAGTTCGTAGGAGATTCGGACTGTAGTGTAGCTTCATATTGTGGTATTTTGTGGATTTCTTACTGTCAGCTACTTATATATATTTGTTACTCACTGAGTACTTAGTACTCACCTCTACTCCCTGCACCTTTTGTGTGCAGACTCAGGTACTCAGGAGCAGTAGACAGGCATTTCCCGCGGTTGCAGTGTCATATCGAGTTGCTGAGGTAGCTGCCTACGTTCGCAGAACCTAGCTTCTCCTCTTATTTCCAGTTGTTATTTTGTATTTTGTATTCAGACTTGAGTACTTCTATATAGTACTCTCTATTTCTTGTTGGGTTTTGTTAGAGGCTCTAGACTTGTGACTCCGGATCTTTGGGAGTGTCAATATTTTGTTCAGTATTATTATTATTGGAGTTCTTAAACTCATATATTCTTCTTGGGTTGTCCATTTGGGGACGGGTATTTTGTGATAATTAAATTGTTGGTCTGGCTGGCCTAGCTTGATTGTTGGACGCCATCACGACCGGATTTGGGTCGTGACAAAATGGTTCCAGTCAAACTCCCATACATGAATATATTGGTATTTATGACCAGCTAACTAACAGGTCATCGAAAGAAATTAATTTGATAATTTAAGAACTTCATCGTTGTAAGAGACTCGGCATATATACCTTCAAATAAATTAATTGCATTCAGCACATAACCGTGGAACTAATGCCAGAGCCGGATCCAAGATTATGGTAAATTATACACTTTATTTATTATTTTTTAAAAAGTGTGTAAATTCCATAGTGAATAAGTAAAATTGAACGGAGGGAATAGCATAGTACCTGATATTGTAATTTATTTATTGAGTTATTGTTCTTTAGTTGGATCCTACTTCTCCATATAACAATCTATAATCCATATTCTTCAAAACGTTTGTCACAAATCGTCACGCAGGCAATAAGTTGCTAAGAGCTAGTTTAAATCTTTATATTATTGTTATTAAAGATTGGCAAATCTTTCTTCATCCATAACAAAGGTAGTATATACTCCAGTATAATTACTTAATAACTTTCATCTTTGCGAAGAGCTTAATAACTTGGTCATGTAGATTGAAAAACAAAGAGCTATGACTTTTTAAAGAAAAATAAAAGCTCTATTAATTCCGAAACTGATTTCAGAGAGATCTCCGAGTAAGTTATAATTATATATAGAGATAATGCATAAATACCCCATTAAACTTGTCCGAAAAAGTCATTTACACACCTTAACTTTACGGGCGACCTATGTCCCCCTATTCTTGTTTGAAGTGAATTTTATACACCATTGGTAACTCATAATCAATCTTTTGGTGGGCATGTGTAGTACACGCGCCACGTGTCAAAACAACTTTATTTTTTTCCCCACTTATTTAATTATTTTATTTTATCATAATAAACCCACCAAAAATTAGTGTGCAATTCGACGATTTCCGAGGCCCAACTCGGGAATACCTCCCTTTCACTGTCGTTGCTAATGAAATCTGTACAATTCAATTTTCAAATTAAAGTTATTTGAAAAACTTTGAAGACTAGGTCTCTCTTGCTGCATTTCCATGTCATATAAACCAATTATTTGACAGTGAAGAATTAAAACAGTGGGTTTTTTTTGTAATTAAAACGGTCGCTATTGCTGGTGGGCTTCTTTTGTATTTTGACAGTGAAGAAAATAAAACGGTGGGTTTTCAGAAGATGAGATTTCCTGCAGTGGGCTTCAAAAATTGCCGGCTGAGAAGAACGAAAGAGGCGAAGATTTCTGCGGCACAGTGAAGAACCCTTTCAAAAATTGCCGGCTGAGAAATTGATTTGAGGGCACTGCTCTTTTTGAAAGGGTTATCCAATCAATTTCTCAAAATATTTGCTGCTTTACTTTTTTCATTCTCGGCTGTAAGATTTCTGCGGCACAGTGAAGAACACAATGAAGAGCTCTTTCAAAAATTGCCGGCACTGCTCTTTTGAGGGCTTTTATTTTTTGTTGGAATGACAAAAGAGTCCCTGGTATTAAAAGGAAGATAATATTTTTAGGAAGGGTATTTAAGGAAAAGTAAAGTTGTATGCAATGTCTTCACCTCTTACACGCTAGTTTGGGAGAGTGAAATTAATGCCTTTGCCACGTCACCATTTAGGGTGATATAAAATTCACTTCAAGCAAGAATAGGGGGGACATATGTCGCCCGTAAAGTTAAGGTGTGTAAATGACTTTTTCGGACAAGTTTAATAGGGTATTTATGCATTATCTCTTATATATATAAAAAAACATTAGTATATAAGTGATTAAAGAAAACGGGTGCTTGTTGTAAATGAAAGAAGAGCAAAACAGGCCAATAATAAGTAAGTAGTTCAAAAAACTGTATTTATATAAAGAAAAAAAAACTATTAAAGGTTTTAGGGCTCAACTACTCTTGCTATTGTCCAGGAAATCTTGTCAAAAGATAAACTTGTATACAAGGAGAATTACTCCAAACATGAGAATGTGCTCTCAATATCTCTCTTGCTTTCTTCTTCAAATGAGGTTCACAATCTGCTTGAATTACCATGCAAAGTTTTGATACCCCCCCTACTCTTAACATTTCCAATAACACTTCTTTTGTTGCAGAAAACTTAGAAATTAAACCTAGAATTTGAAGTGCACTATCATCTGTAGCTGAAGATATCCTTAGTGTCCTTTTTGTCACCACTGCAATTCCAGCTGCATGTTTCAACAATTCTGCTCTCCCATCAGCTAATACACACAGATTAGCCAATACACATAACACTAATTCACTAACCCTTTTCTCAGGGTTAGATAATTCTAGCTCAATCAGCTCGAAAATGGCTCCCGATTCGACTATTTTTAGCCTATTCCTTCCCCATTGACATGCATCTATTAGCACTTGTAACGCTGCTTTTGTTGCTTGTTGAGAGATGTAGTTTTTGCTATTTTTCCTCAATGTATTCACCATTTGTTGGAAAAACTCGGGTTCTAATCCTGATAAAAGATTCGAACTCGAGACTTCTATCACGTTCTTCAAGACCATCATTGCATGAGTCTTGATTAGGACCTGACTGGTTTTTAATTCGCTCTTCAAAATCCATAAAATAGCTTGAACTAAATCATGGTTATCTTTTACATACTGCTTGTTTTCGGATGTCGGATTCCAAATTAAATGGAAAATCCTCAAAGCTTCTTCAATACCAGGAATTAATTTCTCACATTTAAAACTTTTTACTATGAAATAAACCATAGCCTTAATTGCACCAACTTGCTCCATGCATTTCCTATTCTTCTCATTCTCACTAACCAATTCAGCCATTTTCCTCAGAGCTTCAGCACAAAGCTGATGATCATTATGATTAACTTGTCGAATTAATCGTAGAATATTCGATTTGTTCATAGGATACTTTGGTGTTGGAATACGGTCAACGCCTTTCTCTGCGTTGACTATGCACCAAGCTTGAATTAGCCGCCGGAGCATATGGTTTGGTGTCAACAACTCGGCGTCTTTAGGCAAAGGTTGCTTTGTTACCGGACACGCCGCCGTCTCCATCTCTTCCTCCGCCGTTAACAACCACATCTCGATGCTTTCCCGGTCGTACGTTATTCCGGTCACCGTCGTCACTGGATCTTTCATAATTTGAAGTGATATAGGACACAAAAAATATTGAGGTATCTCTACTTCTTCCATATCTATTTTTATTCTTCTTTACAAATCAAAAACAAGAAACTAATTATATATAACGAGAGAGAGAGAAGTAAAGATGTGTTCTTCTTTCTTTCTTTTCTTTTTCTTTTTCTCTCTTTATAGGGTTCTCTTGGTGGTAAGAAAAAGCGGCTAATATAATGCATGAAAGTTTGAATGAAAAAGGGAAAGAAGAAGGAAAAAGGAAGAAGAATGAAGACTACGAAAATTCTAGACGCACCAAATATTTTATTTGTATTTTTTTAGAATATTGGGAGTATTTTATTTTAAATTTTGGTTTTACTGGTCAAAGGTTGAATGCGTTTGGAGATGGCTAAAACCCACGAGAAATAATTAATACTACTATAGTAAGAGATATGAAAATCTCACATTTTTTGTGTTGACTTTGTAATATTTGCCATGTTGCAGTTCAATCATAGTCGGACTAATAAAGGGAACGAAAACAGACAAAGTGAAAGATAACCAATTTAATGAAGTGTTTGATTTACTGTTGGAATGTCTTTTTGGGAAATTGGAATGTTAAATTGAATTTGCTTAACCTGTGGTTCACGAAAGGACACCCAGTACAATGCATGCATGTTAAATTAACCTCAAAAAATAAATACTAAATTAACGTATTTTTCTCTTAGATTGCTTTGGTTCATGCACCTTGGTCCCCTTAATTTGCTTTACATGTATTAATCTTTTCATAAGAATAATGTAACGTCATTTTGAAGTTTGGTATATATGAATCAAAAGTAATTTCGGCTGACGCGCCGTTGTTTTCAAAATCTATGTTTTCTACATGCTTTTTTCTTAGTCGTTATTGAGCATGTCATCCCATCTATTATGTTCATGCATCATTTAGTATGTTCATACATTTGTTTACTATTTCACTTGGATACACGTACTTATTAACTTCTCTTTAATTCGTTGGATGTATTTAGTAAAATTGGATGTATTTTGTTCACTATAAATAGGATGTATCTAGTAAAATTGGATGTATTTTGTACACTATAAATAGGGCAGTCTTTGCCCATGGAAGAACACAAAAAAAGATACTTGAATTAAATAACATATATATCTCCTCTTATATATCTTGTCTTAATGATATTGTTCTATTTAGCTCTCATTTCATAATAATCATGAACAAATTATTTTTACCGTCCATTTGAATTGTATCTTAATCACATAATTCATTTAAATTAAGTGTTTGATATAGCAAATTGATAATTTAGTTATTTATCACCATAAAATGATACATATCGGATCCCAACCTTGGATTACATTATATGACAAACTATGAGCATGTTTGGATTAGCTGATTTGAAATAACTGATAAGCATTAGGCGCTGAAAATTACTTTCGAGTGTATAAGTTGATTTAATAAATAATCAGTTACGTATTTGGTTACAAGTGCCGATTTAATATGAAATGAAGAAAAAATTAGAAAATTTATTGGGAAAATTATTTTACGAATTAAAAAATATTATTAAGAATAAAATATTATAGTCAAACTAAAATTGCTTATAAGCTGAAAAATCATAAATTTGGGGTGCGGTGACTGACGTATAACTTATGACTGATTTTAGCTTATAAGCACTTTAAATATTTACGAAATGCGTAGATAAGTCAAAATATGCTTAATAGCCAATTTAACATGCTTATAAGCTTAGTCAAATACCCTCTAAATTATTCTTACTTCTTTTTATTTTGGTAATTCAAACTCTCTACATTATGACTCTTAATCTCTTTACCAGCTGATCTCCCCTCCAACACTATTTCTTCTTTTCCCTCGCTCTCTTTTAGAGCTACACTTACCATTTTATTTAATAGTTCAATTTGCTAAATTATCTATAGAAACTTAAATTATTGAAGTACAATCAAACATTTCTATAACAGTCTTGTTATTTCGATATTATAGGCTGCTACAGAAAAAGATGAATATTATAACAACAATAACAACATTAGTGTAATCCCGTAAAGTAGGATCAGGGAAGAGGGGGATAAAGTGTACATAATCCTTACCTCTTTCTTATGAAGGTAGAGAGGTTGTTTGTGATAGATCTCCGACTCAAAATAAAAGTAGAAGAAGCAGATATAGGACATATATTATAAGATAATATAAAAATTAATTTCAAAAAAATCTTAACTATTATTAATAATTATTATAAATGAAAATTGTTATAAAGAGTCTAACCGTATTCGAATCCTTGGAACAAAGCCATATTTGTGATCATCTATTAAAGATAGAAAACTGAAAAAAAATCCCGAGGATTCCACATAGAGAGGGAAATGAAACCGACTAATCTCATCGAAAAGAGTCCGCATATCCATATGGTATAAAAATTATATTACCAACTATCTATTAAATACTCACTCCATTTTAATTTTGATAAGGTAACTGTTGGAATATACTATTATCATATGGTGTAATTATAGTATAATATTTTATTATTTATAAAATAATTATTTATTTTATTTATTCAACTCAATAAAATATTATTTTAAATAGGTTATTTGCTATATGTGTGTCCTTTAATTATGTAGCAAATGATTTAGTGTATGAATTTTTAGCTCATGCATATAAGATTAAATTATCGGTTATGATAATTAATAAAGTATGTTTACAATTGAAGATATTGTTTGGCAAAATATTTTGATGATTGCAGCACAAGATTAATGTATAATTTATCTTGATTATAAGAGTGGTTTTACTCCAACTTCCTGTGCTAGTACACTTAATGTATATTGAACGGACCAAGTAGATAAAAGGTATTTTGTAGTGAATAAATAAAATATTTTCTCAGATTCATTAAATGATTTTATACTTCTAATCTTCATATAGTTATTATGATCAATGTGATTTGTTTATTGTTTTGATTTATCAAAAGGTACAACTCTATTTAGAGTTAATGTATATTTAATATATTGGAGAATAACGAATAACATTTGTGGACTGATAATTTGTTGACATAATACATGATTCAACCTTAAATTTTGGTAATATGTCATTATGTAAGCTTATACGTTTTCATGTGAAAATCAGGGCAATGAATTTTGTATCCATCTCATAAAATATTTTAAGCGGAATTATAAAGAATTTAATTAGCTGATTAAAATAAATTGACAGTGATTTAGTTTAATTAAGTGGTATTGTAATCTTAAAATGGAGAATTAAAATAAGTGTTTGTGAATTACCAAATTCATATTGAGGAATTCAATTATAGTTTTTAGTGGAATAAACTGTGATTAATTATAGAGAATTTAATTTATCCGAATTTTGAATTAATACTATAATTGGTAGCTTCTTATTATTTTTTGTGGTCCCTACTATACCTAGTAAAACTTTGACAGACTTGGGTAGAAAGTTACTTGGGAGAAAAGTTCTCTATTTGAGTTGGACTAGGATTCTACACAATTTTGGGGTTTTTTTTTTTGCTCAATTTCGGCCACTACAAATACAAGACTAGTTTTACTTAATAACTCACTCTTCATAGTAGTAATATTTTCCCACACTAATATTTTCGTCCAAGGCTTTACAAGGAGCATAGCAGAAGACTCCAATCCTGGATTCTTGCCCGATGAACGATTTGTGCTACAGTTTCGAGAGCTTAGTACTTTTAATCTCTGCAAAATTAATTTTTAGTTTATGTGTTTGTGATACATATGATTATGCTTGCTTCCGCTGCTATGTTATAACAATTAATATCATACGCCGTATTACATCTAACTAGATAATGTAATATTGCATGAATAAAGTAACATTAAAATGTGGTGTTTGATTTTACATGTTTGTTGTGTTTATTCTATGAAAACAAAGGTGTTTTCGCAGAAATCGTGACTGTTCTAAGTACTATTTTGAGTTTTAAAATTATGAATTAACATACATAAGTATGATATGTAATACGAACGAGTAAAATCTTTAAAACCTTAAGAACGCTAAAAACGGTTTTTGCCAATTGGTCATGATTTTTGAATTCAGAGTTTCTGTCGAACTTCGGTTGACCTCAAATTTGGAAGGTTCATCGAAAATGACTAAGTGAACACTCATTATCTTAACTCATGATGTATGTCATTTTCGGGCATTTAAGATCGTTTAGATGGGTTTTTGGCCATTTTTCTATTTTTTGGAAATGTTTGTTAAATAAAGATTTTTTCCCCCAAAAATAGTGGTGGTAGGGTTCAATCACTATGATTTCCATACATGTTTTATAGTAATATAATAAATTTATATGTTGATATATGTCTTCTTCCCTATCGGATAGATTCATTATAAATAATTACTATGGTTTAATCCTAGTTGTTTGACTTGTATTAACTCTCCAACTGAGTTACATGTTGATTCAACGAAACTAGAGTTTATAAAAGTAATATTTACCTATCTTAAATTTATAATTCACTCTCCATCTGAGTTGGTCCTGTTTTAATTTATAGGGTGAATATCTAAAATAGCTCATATATTTTGCATGAATAATTAAGTTTTCCTATCGAATCTAACTGTTCAATGAGCATGGTTATACGTGTAATGTGTTATTTTAAATTTTATTATTCTTATTCCATAACTAATGATATATTTAATGTGAATATCTCTCAGATTAACCATGTCTTCATTCAACTTACTTTCTTTAATTTTAAACCATAACAAGTTAGAAGGACCGAATTATGTTAACTGGAAAAGAAACCCTGATATGTCCTAAATGTTGAAGGTTACAAATTCATAATAATTGAGGAGTGCCCAAAACAACCTGATGAAGATGCTACTAATAATCAAATTAAGGCCTATGATAAATGGGTTAAGGCTGATGAGATGACGCGATATTACATTCTTGCCTCTATAGCGAATATTTTGCAATATCATCATTAGTCCATGGGATTTGCTTATGACATGCTCCAAAGTCTTAAAGATATGTTTGGTAAGCAAACTCGTACGGCTAAGAAAACAACCATGAAAGCCCTTTTAAATACCAAGATGGCTGAAGAATCATCGATTAGGGACCATGTTCTGACGATGATGGGTGTTCTGAATGAACTAGAGGTCCTTTGAGCTGTTATTGATAAGGAATCTCAAGTTGAGATGGTCTTGCAGACTCTCCCTGACAGTTTTGAACAATTTTCGCTTGAATTATAATATGAACAAAATAATTTAGTCACTAGTGAAATTGTTGAATGAGCTACAAGCAGCATAATATATTATCAAACAGCAAGCTCTGGTTGTGGCATTGATTGTTGAGAAAGCTTTAGTTTCTAAGCCGAGAGGCGATAATAAAAAAATGAAGGCTCACAATGTTTTGGTACCTGGAGGTGCAGCTGCTGGTGTGAAAAATCCCAAAGAAAAGTGCTATCATGGCAAGCAACCGGGGTATCACAAAAAATAATGCCCTGCCTATCTGAAAAAGTTGAATAAGCAAGGTATTCAAATTTAAATGTCATTTAAACTTGTTTAGTGGCTATCTATACCATGTTTTGGTATGTAGATTCAGGAGCCACTAATCATACATGCACACCTTTTTTTCCCACACAATTCTATTACGTGGTTGAGTTAGAAGAGTTTTTTCAATTAAAGTGACGTTTTGAAAAGAGATTATTTATTATTCAGAGTCGCCACTTGGAATCGAGTTTTGGTGTTCCAAGTCACCTTTTATTTGAATCCCTTATACTCTTTCTTGCTTATGCTTTGATTAGAAGTTCACAAAAAATAGTCCCAAAAGGCTTACAAGTTGTGCTTGATTGAAGGTTTGATAAACAAAAATAAAAGATGTCAAAGATCAGCTCAAAAGGAGTGAAACTTGCACAGGTGCCAAAGATAAAACAAGATCGGGAAACTTGCACGGGTGCCAAAGATAAAACAAGATCAGGCAAAACGGGTCCAATGCGTACACCACTTTATGCGATCTGCACTAAGAGATTTAGAGAGGTCGATTCTAAGGCAAAAGGCAATGCAGCCACACTAGGATTTGTGTGGTCTGCACTGAGACCAATGCGGCCGCACTTGATTCTGTGCGGTCCGCAGAGCCAAGATTCAGAGAATGCTAGTTTTGAGTTTTCAAGCCAATGCGATCTACATTCCATTCTGTGCAGACCACACTTGAAGCCTCTATGGCCGCAGTCCATTCTCTGCGGTCCGCGATGCCAAGGTTCATAGAGCTATTTTTCATGTCCAAAGCCCTAAAGGGGACCGCGGTCCATTTTGTGCAGTCCGCACTAACCCCGTAGGGGTTATTTTGTCCAATTTTTTTAGCCTAGTATAAGTAACTTCTTTTTCCATTTTTAGGGTATCAGGTATTATATGTTTTTCAAGTCTTGTCAAGCACTCTCACTTATTCTTAGCTTATTAAGTCCTTCCCATCTAGTATGTGTACTGCTTAGAGGTCCTTGAGATCTCTCTGAACTCTAGCATATCAGGGCTGGTTCTTCCACACTATACATAATCAGTCTTTATTTGAGAAAGTCTAGGTGTGAGTACAGCCCGAGATCCTTGAGGTCCTTAGGGATCTCTGACACACCTGAACATAAATATTAGAATGAATCTTGAGCATTTGAGACTAGTGAAGTCCTGGTACACCGGGATTTGCTTGGGGCCTACTTCAGGCTCCCCATAGCTTAATTTCTATTCTATTTATGTAATTTTTATTCAATCATTCTGTAATAATTAATTGTAAATAAATATAGGGGTGACTAGTAAAAAGGGAGGGTAGTTGTATACTGTGGGTAAAGTTTGGTAGATAACATGCATATAGGTTTTACTATGGTTCAAATGTGCTTAGTTAGATAACATGGCTATAGAATTTGGTCTAAATGTGTTTTCTAAGATAATATGCCTATAGGGTTCATTTGGTTGAAATGTGTTTTTGTTAGATAATGTGCCTATAAGGTTTTTCTTTGGTTGAAATAAGTTCTGTCTGCTTTACTTTACAAGATTAGACGACATGCTATAGGGAATAAAATAAGTAATGTTCAGTTTCCATTACGACATATATTAAATTTGTCTTTTTAGGAATCATGCCAATAAGATCTAAAATCAGTTCTAATAGAAATCATGCCTATAGGATCTAAGAATCAATTTTAATTAGAAATTATGCTTATAGGATCTAAAATCAGATTTTAATTAAAACTCATGCCTATAGGTTCTGAATCAGTTTAATTAATTATCCTAATTGGTCTTCAACGTTGTGTTAATTAATGTCACTAGAAAGCATGCTTATAGGATAAAGAACATCAAAAATATTTTCCCAGAATTGTGATTGCAAATACACACTTAGGTAGCCTAGGGACGTTAAAATAGATACCCGTTCTGTCTATGTGTGAAATTATTCAGGCTTAACAGGCTGTAAAAACCAGTAGGCAAACTGGTTAGGGTTCTGTCATTTTCCTTTTGCATGTCCTGAATCTGTAACATTCATCTAGATATCATGTTCTTAGGATTTCTGAACTTTCTTCAAAACCTGTATTTTAGACGTGTTGTTTGTTTGCCTATGTACATGCGGAGGTATATGTGAGCCTTCTAACTACTTTTCCTTATTCGCTTATCCTATATATTGTTTGCCTGTCGCCTAGATTTTTACCTTTTACAAACCATAGGCTGTCTAGAACTGTCCAGATTTAGAGGTTTCAAATTCCTCCAGGACCATATGGAAGGGACGAGTAGTAACATGCTTAGATGTTGTTAATTAAAACTCGCTCATATAACCACTAAGGTGAGGGTAATGGGTAATAAACGTGTTAATGTCACGTGTAACCCCTCTCATTGAGGAGTGATTATCGGTCATTGCATGAGTATGATCATGTAGGTTAATCAACCTAGGACTTCCCTTTTCCAATTCCATATGTGTTGAAATTCTCTATACTTCCTTTTCTTTACGTATACATAAACTGTCAAAATCTCTTTACCTTCATTATTTAAACTTCCTTGGTTATATATATGTATTTAGATGGGGAAAGCCACTTTAATTACAAATAATTGCTTGCTTGTTAATTGACTAATTCATATAGTTTAAGTTTGGCCGAGACTCACCGTTGTGGACCGCGAGGGGTGCCTAGCACCTTCCCTCAAGGTTATTTTGAGCCCTTACCCTAATCTCTGTTAATGCAAACTAGCTACACGATTTAATCTCTCTAGGAGCCCTAACACACCATAATCCTTTAGGTGACGACTCTTCAAATACCACCAAAAGGAAATGAGTTGTTCCCCCCATGAATAACGAAACCCGGACTTCCACGCAAAAGGGAAAAAAGGTAGCGCGATAGTGCATATTTTATAATTATATATTGGATCAGGCCGTACCACCTCAGAATGACTTGAGCATGATAACTCTTTGGAACTAATAATAATTGGCATTGCTTTATTAGCTTGAGATATAACTCGTTAAATGTTGAAAATGAAATTGAAAATTTCTCTTAGTAAAAAGAATTGTTGATTATTTAAGGTTATTGAATTTTCAGCTATGTTATGTATTCCATGATTAAATATAATATCGACATTTCGTTGTTAGCCCATAGTAAAAGTCGGAGTCGACCCCTCGTTACTATTTTTTCGAGGTTAGACAGTTTACTAAATATGTCAGAGTCATTTCCATCATCCTCTTCTTCTTCTCTTGCAAAAATAAATATGTCTCCTACTTTACATAAAACCTTGTCCAAAAAATATGATTACCTCTATGAAGTAGATATCCTACCCGATGAACAAAAAGTATCTTCCATCGAACTACCCTTCATAAACCCTTACTCAGCGTTTGCCAAAAAATCCTTTGCACCCTGGACCCAAATTCGTTCCTTAGTCCAACATAGACCAAAAGGAGTCAAAGAATATGTTGCTGCCTCAAAACTTGACCAACATCCTATTCTTGCCACTCGAGAGGAACAATTTATCACCCTTCAAATACCAGATGATTTTCCTAGGCAATGGAGAGTTCATGGTTTTACCAATATCCATTTTGATGCTGTCCGAATCACTTTAACATATCACGGAAGAAAAGGTTAGCCTGTTGTAGCTCGACTTTCTCTTCTAGATACCCGATATTTGGAGTACCAACACGCAAACTTGGGTACTGCCGAAGTTACCCTGAATGCTGGAACTGTCTTCATAACTATCTTTCCAAATTTCAACATGTCCCTTTATGACCCGTACCTAACCGAAGCCTTAAAAATCCAAGTCCAAATCCAAGGAGCCCCACAAGCCAAAGATTCTATCCAAGCAACCCATCACCACCAAATGGCATGGCGAGTCCAAAATCATGCCATGGATCTTTGTCTACCCGGAGGAGAAAATGCTTTACTCTTAAATATTGATGCTACCAAAGGAAACACCATGTGCACCCAAATACCCAGAAAAATTTCCAGAGATGAGCTTGTCAAAATCCTTCCTGATTCATGGATCACAAATTATGAGAAGCTAAGAGAATCAGAGGAAACTCTGCAATCTGGTGAACCAACTTTTACCAAAAGAAGTGACAAAACCGTTTGCATAAGCTTTGACCATTCCCATCTCAAACAACCCAATAAAACCATATTTTCTTGCCAAATGATCCAACCCAAAGATACAACAGACACTTACCCAGAACCCGATGGAGAATTCTTCTGGAATATACAAAGCATCATGGAAGAACATGACTGGTGCCTATATTTTGACAAAGAAGGCAAAAGAATGTGGTGGTTTAAATGCCCTTTCACTGGACACTGCCCATGGGATCTCGGTTGCACCTGCCAAGATTGTATAGAAGATCCAGTTGAAGAATATGATGAATAGCACCAGCGCAAATCTAAATCCAAGAAAAAGGGGAAAACTACTGAAAGAGAATTTCGGGCCAGATGTGAGAATAAATATCCATCGATTGGCTCATTAAGCCGTCCAGGTAAATATGAATTTCTTGTCAGTTACAAACCCTAAGAATGGCCGAAACTACTGAAAAATTCACCCCTAGCTGGGAGGATAGTGAAACCATGCCCAAATCCAAACCAACATCATCTCACACCCCAAAACCTAAAAAGCCACCTGAGCCTAAAACTCCATCAACCCAAAGTTCCACACACCCAAAAATATTCATGATGAGCCCTTCAAGTTCTAGTCACTCCCAAGATTTTCCTCCACTTCAACTTTTTGAAAAGGAGGGTATCAGCCATGCTCCAAAAATCCCCAAAAAGAACATAATACTACCGTCCGGAGAAAAAACCCCAACAAGTGATATTGAAGCAACAATGAACTGGCAATCAGAAAATTCCATCTGCCAGAACAAAGTGCTCAATAACATTAGAAACACCATAAAAAATGTGGCCCACGCACAAAATAAATTGATGAGCAAAGTGGAAACAATTGAGAAAAAGGTGGAGCAGTCATCGTCTCAGCATGCAGGACTGATCAAAGCTTTGGAATTAAGGTTGGCAAATTTACAATATGAGATTTGTCTGCCAGGAACTTCACTTTTCCAATTTTTTCAACAACAACAACAGGAGACGATTTCCCTTAAAGAACAAATTCAGCTTATGAGAAATGATCACTATGAGCCACAAAGAACCCCATCATTCTCTTCAAAACCTACCTTCTTCCCCATGTCATCACGAGCATATTCACCACCCAAATTAGACCATACCTTCTCTACTTTTCCATCAACCTCAAAAAATCCAATCTCTTTCACCCGACCAACAAAAGAAGAAAATTTTGATATCGCAAAAATGGTTTGGGAAAGGAAAGATGCCCTTGCAGCAAAGAAACAAACCAAGAAAAGGCGAGACCAAGGAGAAAGTTCAAAAGGATTGAAAATCTAATGATTTCCAACCAGAAGGCTCCGGACCTCTATGTCTCCCAACCAAGGTACATATCAGAAGAAGATACCCCATGGTCAGAATCGCTAAACTCATCAGAAGACGAATCCATGGAAGATAGCTCTCAAGCAAGCAATGAATCCACAACGAACTCTTCCGAAGGAGATGATCCCCCAATATTTGTAAACCAGCCAAGAGATCCAGAAATATCTGAAGTAGATGATGAACAAGAAGGCATGACGGATGAACCAATCCTAGAAAGAAGATATGAGCCTATGGCGTCAAAGCCAGTTGGAACTGGTTTCCACACTTTCACCTTAGATCATGTCAAGGTTTCAAAATGGCCTCAACGGATCCAAGACTTATATACTTGGATGGTGACCAAAAATTTGGTGGAGCGAGAAAAGTATATCATCCTTTCAGAACTCACTTCACGATTCTCATGAATCCTCAGAGACCGGTGGAATGCACTTGGAATTCAAGACAAAAATGCTTTTCTTACTTCCTAGTATTTTGCTTTCAACATCAGAATCCTACATGAAGTTTTTTGCGGAGATGCTGGCCAAAGACAGGAGAAAATGCGGAGGCAACTCTTCAAGATGAAGTGCGTGTCATTCGACAAAAAATGACATTGATAGACATTTTAAAAAAATGGTAAAGATATACTTCGAGATTGGAGGAGATATCAATCTAAAGCAAGCCTTTGTATCTTCTCTTCCAAAGTTGCTGGCAAGTCAAACCATGACCATCATTGAAGAAAAGTTCCAGTCCATAACCATCCCACAAATTGGTTACATCAGGCAAGCTATTTTCGTTGCATTGGATGATATATGTACGAAGCGCTCTGCTCTGAAACAAATTATCCAACATAATCCAGCACTTGACAAAGCATGCCGCAAATCTGATCTAATTACCGGATCAGGATGCTCTTGCCGCACATCTAGGCGAAAGAGAGAATTCAGAAGGTTCAAATGGACAAGAATTACAGATGGAAAATCAAGGTCCAAGAGACGCACAAAATATTTCAGACGGAGAAGGCCAGGAAATTTTCACAAGAAGAACAGGTGTTTTATTAACCATATGATTGGACATTTTGCTAAAAATTGTCCACAATCAAGAAGGTCTGTCAAACTCATTCAAGAAATTGAAGATTACCCTGGTATACATCTCGGAAAGGAGGAGGACCTTGAATCAATATTCTCTGTGGATGATGAACCTAATGAAGAAACCTTATTCTCCCTTGATATCTATGAAGAGCAAGGCAATTACCAAATCTCAGAGCCAATAATCGAGGCTAGAGAGGAGATCAATGCTCTTACTGTTGTCCCTCAAGTAGAAGTCAAAATCTATTCATCCAAGTGAGACAAACCAACTCGAGTTATTGCTTTCATTGATACCGAAGCTGCTTCCTCGCTTATAAATCCAGCTGTTTTTCCTGAAGATCAATGGGTACCACATTTTAAGGATTTCAACACTGCATCAAATGCAATTTTGACCACAACTGTCATTACAAAGCACCCGATCACCATTGAGTTCTTACCAGGATTGAAGTTCAGGATGAAGCTGCTAGGATTTGATGTACCAGGAAAAGATCTTATTATTGGATTCGACCTCTACAGACAGCTCAGAGATCAGCTCCATATCAAGGCTAATGGGATAGCTTTTAAAAAGCATTTCAGGCCATATTCTGAAATCCCGAGGCTATTCCAAATCACTAAGGACGAACAGATAAAGGAGATCGAGCAAAATCTCATTGAACAGTCATGTGCCGATTCCCACAAGGACTTCATGATGAAAGGGAAACGCCCTCTATGGAAAAATGAAGAAAAGTTTTATCAAGCTCCCTTTCAAGAAGAATGAAAACATCAATCCAACCAAAGCCAGTCATTCAGGAATGAATCCAGATCATCTACAACTCGCAAAGAAAGAGTGTAAAGAGCTTTTGGAATTTGATCTGATAGAGCCATCAGATTCACAATGGGCATGCGAAACATTTTATGTCAACAAAAGAGCTGAACAAACAAGGGGAAAACTCAGGTTAGTCATTAACTACCAGCCACTTAACCATTTCCTCCAAGATGACAAATTCCCTATCCCAAATAAACTTACCCTTTTCTCCCACCTAGCCAAGGCCAAATATTTTTCTAAGTTTGATTTAAAGTCCGGATTTTGGCAATTAGGAATCCACCCTGAAGAAAGACCCAAAACAAGATTTTGCATCCCCGATCATCACTTCCAATGGAAAGTTATGCCCTTCGGATTGAAAACTGCACCTTCTTTATTCCAAAAAGCCATGATAAAAATATTCCAACCCATCCTCCATACCTCCCTAGTTTACATTGATGACATCCTGCTATTTAGTGTGACATTTGAAGAACATATCGACTTGCTTCGTCAGTTTGAGGAATTGGTAACACAATACGGGATCATGCTCTCAAGCAAAAAAGATGGTTCTTGCTCAAAAGGAAATTGATTTTCTTGGAATGCATTTTTTGCAAGGAGAATATAGTCCAAAACCCCATATATGTCAGGAACTACTGAAATTTCCGGATACCAACTTCACAACAAAACAGATCCAACAATTTCTGGGCATAATAAATTTTGTAAGAGATTTTATCCCAAATATCTCTACATACATTTCTCCACTTACAGAGATGCTCAAGAAAAATGCTCCTCCATGGGGAAAGAAACAAGATGAAGCAGTCAAGGAAATAAAGGAGATTTCTAAAAATGTCAAGTCCCTCTATATCCCTTCGGACGGTAAGAAGATATTGCAGACAGATGCCATCAATGAATATTGGAGTGCCGTTCTATTTGAAGAAAAAGATGGCCAGAGGAAAATATGCGGATACGCCAGTGGAAAGTTCAAAGATGCCGAGCAACATTATCACTCCACTTTCAAGAAAATTCTTGTAGTAAAAAATGGAATCAAGAAATTCAATTTCTTCCTTATTCATACAGAATTCCTGATTGAAATGGATATGAAGACTTTCCCGAAGATGATTCATCTAAATGCAAAAATTATTCCAATCCTCAGATTCTCAGGTGGGCTCAATGGTTCTCTCCATACAAGTTTCAAGTCAGGCATCTGAAAGGAAAGGATAATATTCTCGCAGATTTTCTGTCCCGACCGGAAGAATTCTCAAAGAGATTTTCCCCAGCAAAATTGAAGTCAAAGTAAAAACTAATCAGTCACATCTTTATGTTTTCCAGTTTACCAGGAACAAGTTCATTAAAGCCAACAGATCATCCGCCGGAATTGTTCAACCTCATGGATCCCTTTGATCCATCAATTCTTATTGAAAGAAGAACTTATTATGAGCTCGAGGTTTTCCGACAACATGGAGGATCTATTCTCAAGCCATACGGAGTGAATCCGGAATATCCGTTCTGTCATATATTCATAGCTCAAGACAAGGATTTTTCACAAGAATTATTATGGTTTTTCTGGTACCTATGCCATCAGTATTATATTTTCATGGAATTCAAATGCAACGTCTTCAAAGAGTTTGATAACATTGCATCAGCTCTTAAATATTTTTGCAATGGTTCAAACCTAGAAGATACTGGATTAAATGTTTCAGTGATTCCTACACAGTAAAAGTGTTCATGTTTCATAGGCCAGTAAAGATTATTAATGGAAAAGTTCAGGCACAAGCAGAAGCATCACTTTGGTGGAAATTTCCCATGTCCATTTTATCAATGGAGGAAGAATATAGCGAGGCACAAAGAATCCCTTTTCAGCAAAATAGATGCATCCCGAAAGAAATATGGCCAAAAGATTGGGCAAGTTGGAACTATACAAACAGTCATCCTCACTGGGAAAGAGTCCGGGCAGCAGCAAAAGAATACCAAACTCCATACGAGGTCATCCGAGAAAAGATCACTCAAGACATTTCCAGACTAAGGCCGAGGATTACATCTTTCAATTCAAAAGAGAAAGAGCACAGTGAAGAAGGGCCGTCAAGTTCCAGGCGTTACTACACAAGGTCGTTGAAAAGATGCCTAGAAGACAATCATGGAATCATCAAAGAATAATTACCCTGATTTCCTACTAATCCCACCATAATCCTAAATTAGCCACCAAAAAACCTCAAAAATATCCTACCCATGTTAAGACAAATTTTCCACATCTTTCCATACTATCCGGGCCCCGCTTCAACTTGTTTTCACATGTTTAGACATGCCTCCATATGCTTCGTCACATGCATCATCATGCTTTCACATGGCGTCACATGCTCCCACATACTTTCACATGTTACACCATGTATATTTCACCCGTTTCACATGCTTTCGGTTGTTTTTTAGTTGTTTGCCTAAAGTCCTTCACATGTTTAGAAAGACCCACTTATAAGATAAGTTTGCCATGTAAGATAGGTTTATTTTATCTTTTAAGTTTGTCTTGTAATAACCTCCTAGTCCTATATAAAGGAGGCCTTGTAGTACTGGTAGGATCATCTAGCAATCATCTTGTAAATCTTCAAAAATCCTTTGTGAAATACTACTTATGAGTGCTTTCTAAATTTCTCTCTTGTTTTTTCTTTCGAATGGATGGAAAGGCCGGTCCATGTATGAAAAATGGGGTAAGTATACTGTAAGAAAGTTATCTTATTATAGTACGAAAGTTTTCTGAGTTATAAACAGCTAACGTTGGTTATAGTACAAAAGTTTTCCGAGTTGTGTAGCTTGGCAAGCCGTCCCTTATGGGTTGTTGAAGCCAGCCCCGTTTGTAGGAAAACTTTTGAGACTATAAACAAATTAACTGTTTGTGTAGCTTGGCAAGCCATCCCTTATGGGTTGTTGAAGCCAACCCCTTTTGTAGGGAAACTTTCATATT
The DNA here is from genome assembly GCA_032618575.1 of Nicotiana noctiflora. NCBI lineage: Eukaryota > Viridiplantae > Streptophyta > Magnoliopsida > Solanales > Solanaceae > Nicotiana > Nicotiana noctiflora. Next base: position 298,900 of record JASVEL010002928.1, read on the forward strand.
TATGGTATAGTTAGCTTTCTTGTAGTTCTTGCCTTGTTCTTTAATCACAATAGTAAAGAACAAGGCAAGAACTACAAGAAAGCTAACTATACCATAAATATGAAAGTTTCCCTACAAAAGGGGCTAGCTTCAACAACCCATAAGGGACGGCTTGCCAAGCTACACAAATAGTTAATTTGTTTATAGTCTCAAAAGATATATCAGAGCCAGCCCATCTTTTCGGAGGGAGGAACAGTTTACTAAATATGTCTGAGTCATTTCCATCATCCTCTTCTTCTTCTCTTGCAAAAATAAATATGTCTCCTACTTTACATAAAACCTTGTCCAAAAAATATAATTACCTCTATGAAGTAGATATCCTACCGATGAACAAAAAGTATCTTCCACTGAACTACCCCTCATAAACCCTTACTCGGCGTTTGCCAAAAGATCCTTTGCACCCTGGACCCAAATTCGTTCCTTAGTCCAACATAGACCAAAAAGAGTCAAAGAATATGTTGCTGCCTCAAAACTTGACCAGCATCCTATTCTTGGCACTCGAGAGGAACAATTTATCACCCTTCAAATACCAGATGATTTTCCTAGGCAATGGAGAGCTCATGATTTTACCCATATCCATTTTAGTGCTGTCCGAATCGCTTTAATATATCACGGAAGAAAAGGTCAGCCTGTTGTAGCTCGACTTTCTCTTCTAGATACCCGATATTTGGAGTACCAACACGCAAACTTGGGTACTGCCGAAGTTACCCTTAATGCTGAAACTGTCTTCATAACTATCTTTCCAAATTTCAACATGTCCCTTTATGACCCGTACCTAACCGATGCCTTAAAAATCCAAGTCCAAATCCAAGGAGCCCCACAAGCCAAAGATTCTATTCAAGCAACCTTTCACCACCAAATGGCATGGCGAGTCCAAAATCATGCCATGGATCTTTGTCTACCCGGAGGAGAAAATGCTTTACTCTTAAATATTGATGCTACCAAAGAAAACACCATGTGCACCCAAATACCCAGACAAATTTCCAGAGATGAACTTATCAAAATCCTTCCTGATTCATGGATCACAAATTATGAGAAGCTAAGAGAATCAGAGGAAACTCTGCAATCTGGTGAACCAACTTTTACCAAAAGAAGTGACAAAACCGTTTGCATAAGCTTTGACCATTCCCATCTCAAACAACCCAATAAAACCATCTTTTCTTGCTAAATGATCCAACCCAAAGATACAACAGACACTTACCCAGAACCCGATGGAGAATTCTTATGGAATATATAAAGCATCATGGAAGAACATGACTGGTGCCAATATTTTGACAAAGAAGGCAAAAGAATGTGGTGGTTTAAATGCCCTTTCACTGGACACTGCCCATGGGATCTCGGTTGCACCTGCCAAGATTGTATAGAAGATCCAGTTGAAGAATATGATGAATAGCACCAGCGCAAATCTAAATCCAAGAAAAAGGGGAAAACTACAAAAAGAGAATTTCGGGCCAGTTATGAGAATAAAGATCCTTCGATTGGCTCATTAAGCTGTTCAGGTAAATATGAATTTCTTGTCAGTTACAAACCCCAAGAATAGCTGAAACTACCTGAAAAATCCACCCCTAGCTTGGAGGATAGTGAAACCATGCCCAAATCCGAACCAACATCATCTCACACCCCAAAACCTAAAAAGCCACCTGAGCCTAAAACTCCATCAACCCAAAGTTCCACACACCCACAAATATTCATGATGAGCCTTTCAAGTTCTAGTCACTCTCAAGATTTTCCTCCACTTCAACTTTTTGAAAAGGAGGGTATCAGCCATGCTCCAAAAATCCCCAAAAAGAACATAATACTACCGTCCGGAGAAAAAACCCCAACAAGTGATATTGAAGCAACAATGAACTGGCAATCAGAAAATTCCATCTGCCAGAACAAAGTGCTCAATAATATTGGAAACACCATAAAAAATGTGGCCCATGCACAAAACAAGTTGATGAGCAAAGTGGAAACAATTGAGAAAAAGGTGGAGCGGTCATCGTCTCAACATGCAGGACTGATCAAAGCTTTGGAATTAAGGTTGGCAAATTTACAATATGAGATTTGTCCGCCAGAAACTTCACTTTTCCAATTTTTCCAACAACAACAATAGGAGACGATTTCCCTTAAAGAACAAATTCAGCTTCTGAGAAATGATCACTATGAGCCACAAAGAACCCCATCATTCTCTTCAAAACCTACCTTCTTCCCCATGTCATCACGAGCATATTCACCACCCAAATTAGACCATACCTTCTCTACTTTTCCATCAACCTCAAAAAATCCAATCTCTTTCACCCGACCAACAAAAGAAGAAGATGATTTTGATATCGCAAAAATGGTTTGGGAAAGGAAAGATGCCCTTGCAGGCAAAGAAACAAACCAAGAAAAGGCGAGACCAAGGAGAAAGTTCAAAAGGATCGAATCCTGAAAATCTGATGATTTCCAACCAGAAGGCTCCGGACCTCTATGTCTCCCAACCAAGGTACATATCAGAAGAAGATACCCCATGGTCAGAATTGCTAAACTCATCAGAAGACGAATCCATGGAAGATAGCTCTCAAGCAAGCAATGAATCCACAGCGAACTCTTCCAAAGGAGATGATCCCCCAATATTTGTAAACCAGCCAAGAGATCTAGAAATATCTGAAGTAGATGATAAACAAGAAGGCATGACGGATGAACCAATCCCTGAAAGAAGATATGAGCCTATGGCGTCAAAGCCAGTTGGAACTGGTTTCCACACTTTCACCTTAGATGATGTCAAGGTTTCAAAATGGCCTCAACGGATCCAAGACTTCTATACTTGGATGGTGACCGGAAATTTGGTGGAGCGAGAAAAGTATATCATCCTTTCAGAACTCACTTCACGATTCTCAGGAATCCTCAAAGACCGGTGGAATGCACTTGGAATTCAAGACAAAAATGCTTTTCTTACTTCCCAGGATTTTTCTTTCAACATCAGAATCCTACATGAAGTTTTTTGCGGAGATGCTGGCCAAAGACAGGAGAAAATGCGGAGGCAACTTTTCGAGATGAAATGCGTGTCATTCGACAGAAATCACATTGATAGACATTTTCAAAAAATGGCAAAGATATACTTCGAGATTGAGGAGATATCAATCTAAATCACGCCTTTGTATCTTCTCTTCTAAAGGTGCTGGCAAGTCGAACCATGACCATCATTGAAGAAAAGTTCTAGTCCATAACCATCCCACAAATTGGTTACATTAAACAAGCTATTTTCGTTGCATTGGATGATATCTGTACGAAGCGCTCTGCTCTGAAACAAATTATCCAACATAATCCAGCACTTGACAAAGCATTCCGCAAATCTGATCTAATTGCCGGATCAGGATGCTCTTGCCGCACATCTAGGTGAAGGAGAGAATTCAGAAGGTTCAAATGGCCAAGAATTCCAGATGGAAAATCAAGGTCCAAGAGACGCACAAAATATTTCAGACGGAGAAGGCCAGGAAATTTTCACAAGAAGAACAGGTGTTTTATTTGCCATAAGATTGGACATTTTGCTAAAAATTGTCCACAATCAAGAAGGTCTGTCAAACTCATTCAAGAGATTGAAGATTACACTGGTATACATCTCGGAAAGGAGGAGGACCTTGAATCAATATTCTCTGTGGATGATGAACCTAATGAAGAAACCTTATTCTCCCTTGATATCTATGAAGAGCAAGGCAATTACCAAATCTCAGAACCAATAATCGAGGCTAGAGAGGAGATCAATGCTTTTACTGTTGTCCCTCAAGTAGAAGTCAAAATCTATTCATCCAAGTGGGACAAACCAACTCGAGTTATTGCTTTCATTGATACCGGAGTTGCTTCCTCGCTTATAAATCCAGCTATTTTTCTCGAAGATCAATGGGTACCACATTTTAAGGATTTCAACACTGCATCAAATGCGATCCTGACCACAACTGTCATTACAAAGCACCCGATCACCATTGAGTTCTTCCCAGGATTGAAGCTCAGGACGAAGCTGCTAGGATCTGATGTACCAGGAAAAGATCTTATTATTGGATTCGACATCTACAGACAGCTCAGAGATCAGCTCCATATCAAGGCTAATGGGATAGCTTTTAAAAAGCAGTTCAGACCCTATTCTGAAATCCCGAGGCTATTCCAAATCACTAAGGACGAACAGATCAAGGAGATCGAGCAAAATCTCATTGAACAGTCATGTGCCGATTCCCACAAGGACTTTATGATGAAAGGGAAACGCCCTCTATGGAAAAACGAAGAATTTTTTATCAAGCTCCCTTTCAAGAAGAATGAAAACATCAATCCAACAAAAGCCAGTCATTCAGGAATGAATCCAGATCATCTGCAACTCGCAAAGAAAGAGTGTGAAGAGCTTTTGGAATTTGATCTGATAGAGCCATTAGATTCACAATGGGCATGCGAAGCATTTTATGTCAACAAAAGAGCTGAACAAACAAGGGGAAAACTCAGGTTAGTCATCAACTACCAGCCACTTAACCATTTCCTCCAAGATGACAAATTCCCTATCCCAAATAAACTCACCCTTTTCTCCCACCTAGCCAAGGCCAAATATTTTTCTAAGTTTGATTTAAAGTCGGGATTTTGGCAATTAGGAATTCACCCCTGAAGAAAGACCCAAAACAGGATTTTGCATCCCCGATCATCACTTCCAATGGAAAGTTATACCCTTCGGATTGAAAACTGCACCTTCTTTATTCCAAAAAGCCATGATAAAAATATTCCAACCCATCCTCCATACCTCCATAGTTTACATTGATGACATCCTGCTATTTAGTGTGACATTTGAAGAACATATCAACTTGCTTCGTCAGTTTGAGGAATTGGTAACACAATATGAGATCATGCTCTCAGCAAAAAAGATGGTTCTTGCTCAAAAGGAAATTGATTTTCTTGGAATGCATTTTGTGCAAGGAGAATATAGTCCGGGACCCCATATATGTCAGGAACTACTCAAATTTCTGGATACCAACTTCACAACAAAGCAGATCCAACAATTTCTGGGCATAATAAATTATGTAAGAGATTTTATCCCAAATATCTCTACATACATTTCTCCACTTACAGAGATGCTCAAGAAAAATGCTCCTCCACGGGGAAAGAAACAAGATGAAGCAGGTCAAGGAAATAAAGGAGATTTCTAAAAATGTCAAGTCCCTCTATATCCCTTCGGACGGTAAGAAGATATTGCAGACAGATGCCAGCAATGAATATTGGAGTGCCGTTCTATTTGAAGAAAAGATGGCCAGAGGAAAATATGCGGATACGCCACTGGAAAGTTCAAAGATGCCGAGCAACATTATCACTCCACTTTCAAGGAAATTCTTGCAGTAAAAAATGGAATCAAGAAATTCAATTTCTTCCTTATTCATACAGAATTCCTGATTGAAATGGATATTAAGGCTTTCCCGAAGATGATTCATCTAAAGGCAAAAATTATTCCCAATCCTCAGATTCTCAGGTGGGATCAATGGTTCTCTCCATACAAGTTTCAAGTCAGGCATCTGAAAGGAAAGGATAATATTCTCGCAGATTTTTTGTCCCGACCGGAAGAATTCTCAAAGAGATTTTCCCCAGCAAAATTGAAGTCAAAGGAAAAGCTAATCAGTCACATCTTTATGTTTTCCAGTTTACTAGGAACAAGTTCATTAAAGCCAACAGATCATTCGCCGGAATTGTTCAACCTCATGGATCCCTTTGATCTATCAATTCTTATTGAAAGAAGAACTTATTATGAGATCGAGGCTTTCCGATAACATGGAGGATCTATTCTCAAGCCATACGGAGTGAATCCGGAATATCCGTTCCGTCATATATTCATAGCTCAAGCCAAGGATTTTCCACAAGAATTATTATAGTTTTTCTGGTACCTATGTCATCAGTATTATATTTTCATGGAATTCAAATGCAACGTCTTCAAAGAGTTTGATAACATTGCACCAGCTCTTAAAATATTTTTGCAATGGTTCAAACCTAGAAGATATTGGATTAAATGTTTCAATGATTCCTACACAGCGAAGGTGTTCATGTTTCATAGGCCAGTAAAGATTATTAATGGAAAAGTCCAGGCACAAGCAGAAGCAACATTTTGGTGGAAATTTCCCGTGTCCATTTTATCAATGGAGGAAGAATATAGCGAGGCACAAAGAATCCTTTTTCAGTAAAATAGATGCATCCCGAAAGAAATATGGCCAAAAGATTGGGCAAGCTGGAACTATACAAACAGTCATCCTCACTGGGAAAGAGTCCGGGCAGCAGCAAAAGAATAGCAAACTCCATACGAGGTCATCCGAGAAAAGATCACTCAAGACATTTCCAGACTAAGGCTGAGGATTACATCTTTCAATTCAGAAGAGAAAGAGCACAGCGAAGAATGGCCGTCAAGTTCCAGGCGTTACTACACAAGGTCATTGAAAAGATGCCTAGAAGACAATCATGGAATCATCAAAGAATAATTACCCGATTTCCTACTAATCCCACCATAATCCTAAATTAGCCACCAAAAAACCTCAAAAATATCCTACCCATGTTAAGACAAATTTTCCACATCTTTCCATACTATCCGGGCCCCGCTTCAACTTGTTTTCACATGTTTAGACATGCCTCCACATGCTTCGTCACATGCATCATCATGCTTTCACATGGCGTCACATGCTCCCACATACTTTCACATGTTACACCATGTATATTTCACCCGTTTCACATGCTTTCGGTTGTTTTTTAGTTGTTTGCCTAAAGTCCTTCACATGTTTAGAAGGACCCACTTGTAAGATAAGTTTGCCATGTAAGATATGTTTATTTTATCTTTTAAGTTTGTCTTGTAATAACCTCCTAGTCCTATATAAAGGAGGCCTTGTAGTACTGGTAGGATCATCTAGCAATCATCTTGTAAATCTTCAAAAATCCTTTGTGAAATACTACTTATGAGTGCTTTCAAAAAATTTTCTCTTATTCTTTCTTTCGAATGGATGGAAAGGCCGGTCCATGTATGAAAAATGGGGTAAGTATACTGTAAGAAAGTTATCTTATTATAGTACGAAAGTTTTCTGAGTTATAAATAGCTAACGTTGGTTATAGTACAAAAGTTTTCCGAGTTGTGTAGCTTGGCAAGCCGTCCCTTACGGGTTGTTGAAGCCAGCCCCGTTTGTAGGAAAACATTTGAGACTATAAACAAATTAACTGTTTGTGTAGCTTGGCAAGCCGTCCCTTATGGGTTGTTGAAGCCAACCCCTTTTGTAGGGAAACTTTCGTATTTATGGTATAGTTAGCGTTCTTGTGGTTTACTACTGTGACTCATAGGCCTTATAGGAGCAGAGGTATGCTTCATGTGGGGACTTAGGTGATTTGCATTCCATATTATGACCCGCAGCCAACAGAGTTTCCTTTAAAGTATTTATATTATTCCTATATATATTGGTATTTCGGACAGATGTTGTATTTTCTTTTACGTTCCTGGTTGATTCTCATGCACTTGTGACACCGGGTTTTGGGGGAATATGGGTTGTCCAGTATTGAAATGGTTAAGGTATTATTATTTACTCTATAAAATCCATTTTACTATTTAATTCAAAGAAATTACAATTTTAAAAATACTAAAATGAGAATCAAATTAATTATTTATTGTTGGCTTTTCCGACACTGGGTCTCGCACCGTCACGATCTTTAATAGATTTTGGGTCATGAAAAAAGACTTTTGAAACGCATATAGAAGGAATATGTATTAATGTCGTAGGCGCATGGTTATAAGTCTAAGTGGGAGATTGTTGCAATGTACTATTAGCTATGCAATTTAGCTATAGTATTATGTTATTCCTTATGGAATAATTATTTATTTGATATATTTAATTCAGTGAAGTATTATTTTAAATAGATCATTTGTTACAGGTGTCCTTTTGTAATGACTCGATCGATCGTTTCAAAAGTTATAACACTGTTTCCCCATTTACTGCCTATTTTGTATTCTTCAGCTATATTATGATATTTTGGGTTAGTTGGTTTGGGTTTAGAGTGGTTTTAGAGTGAATTGAGATACATATTCTCTTATTTGAAAGATTAAGTTGAAAAAAGTTGGCCGGCTGTTGATTTATGTGTAAACGACCTCAGATTTGATTTTTTTTGGTGCTGCTAACTCTACTAGGTCATTTTGGACTTAGGAACGTGTACAAAATAATATTTGAAGGTCCGTGGTAGAATTACGCTTGAATTGGCAAAAGTTAGAATTTTGGCAATTTTGGTCGGCAGTGGAAATTTTTATATCGGGTTCAGATTAGATTTTTGGAAGTTGGAATAGGTTCGCGATGTCATTTTTGACTTGTGTGCAAAATTTGAGGTAATTCGGAAGTGTTTGGTAGGTTTCAGCATCGTTTGTGGAATTCGGAAGTTGTTTAGGCTTGAATCTGAGTGTAATTTGGTGTTTTGATGTTGTTTTGAGTGATTCAAGGGTTGGAATAAGTTTGTATGAGGTTATAGGACGTGTTAGTATGTTTGGTTGTGGTCCCCAGGGCCTCATGTGATTTTCGAGTGGTTAAAGAATCATTTTTTGCCTTGGTGAGATTGCTGATATCTGTTGTTGCATTTTTCTGGTAGCCTCTTTCGCGAGATGGTCCTCATGTTTGCGAATAGTGTTTTCTGAGTGGTGAGTTCTTTTTCCGTATTCGCGAAGGTGAGGAAGCGAACGCAAAGGTGTGGTCTGCGTATGCATTATGAACGCGGGAGCAGGGTCGTGTACGCGAAAAAGAGTGAGGCAGTTGGGGACCCCATGTCCTTGTTCTTCACGTTCGCGAGGTGGTGGTTGAATTCACGAAGGTTTGAGTTGTAAAGCATCGCGTTTGCGAAGAGTAAAGTAGAGAGGCAGTCAAGTTGGTCTACTAAGCGCGAGAGGACCGTCGCATTCGCGAAGAAGGAAATCTAGGTAGATAGTGTTAAATTCAAAATCGAGGGGTTAAGCTCATTTTTCATATTTTGAGCTAGAGACCACAGATTTGGACGATTCTTAAAGGGATTTCGCGGAGTTGATTGGGGTAAGTGTTTCTCACTTGGTTTTGGTTAAGTTCCAAGATTATATTTTGTTTTTTATTATCTAAACTGTGATTTGGGGTGAAAAATTTTGGGAAAAATTACAAAAGTTCTTGAGATGGAATTTTGAGGTTTTGAAGGGGATTTTGTTGTCGAACTTGAGTAAATTTGGTATGGTTAGACTCGCGAGCGAATGAGCTTTAGGGTTTTGTGATTTTTGTTGGATTTCGATAGGTGGGCTTCGGGGCCGGGTTTGAGTCGATTTCGGATTTTGGCTATAATTTAGTATTTTTCTTGTGGAATTGGTTCCTTTAGCCTATATTGATCGTATTGTATTGATTGTAGCTAGATTTGGGGACATTTGTAGGCCTATATGAGAGGCAAAGGCATTGCAAAGTAGGATTTTGCTTGGTTTGAGGTAAGCAACAATTCCAAACTTGGTTCTGAGGTTCAAAACTCCAAACTAGGTGTTATGTGATTATTATTGAGGTGACGCACATGCCAAGTGATGGGCATACGGGCGTGCACCGTGAGAACTATGACCTGGGTGATTCTATGGAACTGTTTAGTGACTATATCCTGTTGATATCCATGTTTTCATCATGTGATAAAGTAGTTGAGCTGTAAATCATGTTTTGGCTTGTGCCGGTATAGTTTGTACCGTTAGAGGTCATTTCTTGCTGTCATCTCACTAGTTTTTATTAAATATTCCATACTCAGTCATGATCATGCATTTTTATATCATATCTTAGTCTCAGTTTTTTTATTCATCATATCACTGTTCTGAGTCGTTTTCATGACATTGTGAGCCCATGGTGAAACTGGAGAGGTTGATGGCTGAGTGAGGCCGAGAGGCTGGTTATGAGTTACAATTATGGGATTGGGCTGCCCACCACAATGATTATATTGATGATTAGGATAGCGCTTGGGCCGCAGGAGCCCTTCAGAGTCTGTAACACATCCCCTGTAAGCGCGATTGATATTATTAAGTATGGATTTCCCTTTACATGGATTTGTCCAAAGTACTTGATACCTGGAGATGGATTTCTCCACGGGGTTGGATTGTCTTTTTTTCTCGGTACTGGATGACTTATTATCAGTGTTGCATATATTCCTGGATGGATTTTTATGGATTGGATGGCCATATACAGTACCGAGTGATTAGGCACTTGAGAGTGAGAACATATGGTGCATTTCATATAGTCAGTGCATTGGCACGTAGAGATAGTTGAGTTGTATACCTTACACTGTTCATATCTGTATTTCCTATACTGTTTTGAGCGATATATTTGACTTGAAAGTATGCTTACATTTCTGCACAATTATTTCTGTTATATATGTTGAGGTTGAGCTCGTTACTACCTTTTAGTCCAAAGTTTGGACTTGTTACTTACTAAGTTGGTGTACTCACGTTACCCATTGCACCTCGTGTGTAGATCTAGGCAATATTGCTCGTAGTGGCGGTTGCTGATAGAGGCTCCAGAGTTTGGAAATTATCGAGGTAGCTGCATGACATTCGCGGGCCTTGACTCTCCTTTTTTTATCTTTGTTGTACTTTAAGTTTATATCTTTAGACACTATAGTAGACTGTATTTTCTGATCTAGATGCGCATGTACTCAGTAATACCCTGATTTTAGGCTGGATTGTATCACTTTGGGATTTTCTTATGTTTCAAATAGTTTTTCGTTAATTGTTAAATGCTTTCGTTAATGTTTTTAAACTTACTGTTGTTGGTGTTAGGTTGTTGAGCTCAGGCTGGTCTAATTCCACGATAGGCACTATCTCGATGGTGAATTTTAGGTTGTGACATCTTTAGTTATGTAGTAGATGATTTAGTGTATGGATTCTTAGTTCATGCATAAAAGATTAAATTTTCGTTTCTCATAGTTAAATTATGTTCAAAATCGAAGATATTATAGGGCAAAATATCTTGACGATTGGAGCACAAGATTAAAGTATAATTTATCTTGATTATGGGAGTGCTTTTACTCAACCTTCTTGTTGTCACGACCTAGATTTCCCACCATCCGGATTGTGATGACGCCTACTCGTGGTAGCTAGGCAAGCCAATTCACTCACCATTTTCATTAGTAAAACCATCACGTTGTCAATTAATAGCATAAACAATAATAATAACCATAACTGCAGAATTCTAGATTTTTTTTGTAAGTCTGAAATAAATACGAAATACTCAACCACATCCTCTACCCAAGATTTGGTGTCACATACTCACGAACCACTAAGAATAAACAACATATAAAGGTCTGAAAGAAATATAACAATTGTCTATCTCGAAATAAGGAGACCATAGTACAAATGAAAAGCATAAGAAGAGACACCGGCCCTACGGACGCTTGCAAGCTACCTCAGTCTCGTGGTAATAAGTTCCTGCTACCAAACTATTGTTGTTGCTGCTCAAAACCTGGACCTATGCAAAAACGCACAGAAGTGTAGTATCAGCATAACCGACCCCATGTGCTGGTAAGTGCCTAGCCTAACTCCGGTGAAGTAGTGACGACTAGATTGGACACCACATAAACATGTGCAGTTATAAATATACAGCGAAACATCATATACCAATAAATCAACATCATGGGAGGGGGAACATGCTGCGGGGAAATACAAATAAATAGTAATCTAGAGTAACAACCAAAAACAACTTAATTCCACAGTGAAGCAAGAATTCAATATTCAGACATAACCACAGATATCAATAACTATTGCGGTGTGCAATCCGCTCAATAATTTCCATTGTTGTAGCGTGCAACCCGCTCCACATATCACTTGTTGCGGCGTGCAACCCGACCCACATTATTTATCATTTATCATTGTTACGGTGTGCAACCCGCTCCTCAATATAATTTAACAGTATGAGTGCCCAAGCAATAGTCAAAATCAAGGGACACACAACAGACAAATACATAGCAAACATCCCGGCAATGGAGTACAATAAACAGCTCAATCATCTCGGCATGGGAGCACAATTAATAGTTCAATCATCCCGGCAAGGGAGTACAATTAATAGTTCGATCATCCCGGCTAGGGAGAATACACATTAAATACTTACATTCCGGCAGGGGAATAGTCAACAATGTTTCCTTTTTCTTTACTTTACTCATCTTATAATTCACTTTACTATTCTGAGTCACGCTCCAAAGAATTTAATGATCATTTACTGTTCACACACTATTCACAGTGTATAGACATTCTCCAATAACATAGAATTCACATTATAAGGACTCACGGTCATGCTAGACACTAACGTATAGATACCCAGACCATGCCTATACATCGTACTCGATCACATAGCAATTAGCAACAAGACTCAACTCCTATTCCCTCAAGCTAGGGTTAGACCAAACACTTACGTCGAAGGTTTACGGCCAACTTAGTCCTTAAGCAATGCCTTTCCTTTCGAATTTTGCTCCAATTCAATCGTATCTATACACAATTTATTTAATAGCGTCAATACTACTCAACAATCCAACCCAATTGCCTAATTACAGTTCTTTTAACATTCTGTCCAAAAATTGTAAAATCGACCCCAGGCCCGCTTGGTCAAAACCCGATGTTCGAACCAAAATAAATTCACCCATACCCCCACGAGTGCAAATATATAATTTATTTTAAGAGTCGACCCCAAATTGGGGTTGAATTACGCAAAATTCTCAAAACCCTAACTTTGGTCAAAACCCATGATTTCTACCTTGATTTCATGATTTAGGCTTAGAAACTTGTTAATTAATGAAGGAAAAGTGAAGGAACTAAGCGGGAAAGTACTTACTCAAGTGGTGTTGAATCTTGGGGGCTTTAATGGTTTCCTAGGGCTTGGGAAAGCTCGTGATAAAAGAGTGAAAATCCCGTAGCTACTGGTTCTGTCTCGTTTATTAAAATTTAACTGGGCAAAATTGCCCTATGCGATCGCGGAGGAGGTATTGTGATCGCATAGGGTAATGGAGAGTAAAGTATTACGATCACATGAGTCATTATGCGAACGCATAGCAGATAAGCATAGGAAGTCCAGGTTTGGACTTTAACAAAATGCGAATGCGGAATATCAATTGCGTTCGCATGGAAGGAACTGACAATCCTATGCGATCACGTAAGAGTGTACGCGATCGCATAGAACAAATGCGGGCACCTGGAAGGTTACACTATGCGGTCACGAAGAAACTTATGCGATCACATAGAACTAAATACCAGAACACCAGAACTGAGTTTTCTGCAATTTTCACTAAGTTCAAAACACCCCGAACCACCTCTGAATCACTCTCGAGCCCTCAGGGCTCCCAACCAATCACACACACTAACTCAAAAATATCATACGAACTTGCTCGAGCGATCAAATTGCTAAAATAATATTATTTTCAATGAATTAAACTCCAAGATCATCACTTTTCATTCATAGTTCATGAACATTAACTTTAGCTTTTTAGGTCCGAAACACGTCAAATGATGTCCGTTTTCAACCAAACTTTACAGGAAGCTTAAACAATATATAAGACTTGTACCAGGCGTCGGAACCAAAATATGAGCCAGATACCATAGTCTTTTAATCAATTTTCATTGTAATTTTCCTTAATAACTTTAGAAAAATAATTTAACAAAATCATTGTTTTACTCATGTTCTAGACCTCGGATTTCAACTCTGGGCACATGCCCAAGTCCCATATTTTTCTAAGGACCTTTCGGGCTAGTCCGATCTCGGTTTCGGGTCTGTTTACCAAAAATGTTGACCAAAGTCAACTATAATCATATTAATATCAAATTTCTTCAATTTTTTTTTACAGAATTCACATATTTTAACACAAAAACTTTCCAGTTACGCGCCCGGACTATGCATACAAATCGAGGCAATATAAAATGAGGTTTTCAAGGCATCGGAAGCACGGAACATATGTGGAAAATAGGTGATGACCCTTTGGGTCGTCACATCCTCCACCTCTAAAACAACCGTTCGTCCTCGAATGGACAAAAGAAAGATGTACCCGAGTCGGGGAACAAATGTGGATAACGGGTCCGCATATCAGAATCGGACTCCCAGGTTGATGCATCAGGAGGCATACCTCTCCACTGAACACGCACACAGGGAAAACTCTTAGATCTCAGCTGACGAACCTACCAGTCTAGAATAGCTACTAGCTCCTCCTCGTAAGATAAATCCTTGTCCAACTGGACAGTGCTGAAGTCTAACACATGTGTAGGATCACCGTGATACTTTCGAAGCATAGCCACATGGAAATCTGGATGCACGACTGATAAGCTAGGTGGCAATACAAGTCTATAAGCTACCTCTCCCACTCGATCAAGTATCTCAAATGGACCAATGTACCTAGGGCTAAGCTTGCCCTTTTTTCGAACCTCATCACGCCCTTCATGGGTGACACCTTGAGCAATACCCACTCACCAACCATGAAATATACATCTCGTACCTTACAGTCTACATAACTCTTCTGCCTAGACTGAGCTAAACTCAGGCTCTCCTGAATAGTCTTGACCTTATTTAAGGACTCCTGAACTAAGTCAGTACCCAACAACCGAGCCTCTCCCGGCTCAAACCATAATGACTGGAGACCGACATCGCCTACCATACAATGCTTCATATTGAGCCATCTGATTGCTGGACTGGTAGCTGTTGTTGTAGGAAAACTTTGCTAAAGGAAAAAAACTAGTCCCACGAGCCTCCAAAGTCAATGACGCAAGCTCGAAGCATATCTTCCAAAATTTGAATAGTTTGTTCGGACTGACCGTCCATCTGAGGATGGAATGCTATGCTGAACTGAACCTGGATGCCTAACTCTTGCTTAACCGCTCTCTAGAAGCCTGAGGTAAACTGCGTACCCCTATCTGAGATGATGGATATCGGCACCCCATGAAGGTGAACGATCTCCCGGATATAAATCTGAGCTAACCTCTCGGATGAATAGGAGACCGCTACTGGAATGAAATGCACTGACTTGGCCAGCCTATCAACAATGACCCAAATAGAATTAAACCTCTTTCGAGTCAACGAAAGTCCAGTAATGAGATCCATTGTATTCCACTCCCACTTCCACTCGGGAAGCTCAATTCTTTGAAACATACCACCAGGCCTCTGAAGCTCATATTTGACCTGCTGACAATTTAAACACCGAGCGACATACGCAACAATATCCTTTTTCATCCTATGCCACCAATAATGTTACCGCAAGTCCTGATACATCGTTGCAGCGCTCAGGTAAATAGAATATCGAGAACTGTGGGCCTCCGCTAAGATCAACTCCCGAATCCCATCAACATTGGGCACACAAACTTGCCCCTGCAATCTCAACATCACGTCATCACCTAAGGTTACCTTCGTAGCACCTCCACGCTGCACCGAGCCTCTCAAGACACACAAATGGAGATCATCAAACTGCCGTTCATGGATACGCTCCAATAGAGAAGAACGAGCGACCGTGCAAGCCAACACTCTGTTAGGCTTAGAAATCTCTAATCTCACAAATCGGTTGGCCAAGGCCTGAACATCTAAGGCAAGCGGTCTCTGGCTGACCAGAATATAAGCAAGACTACCCATGCTAGCAGACTTTCTACACAATGCATCGACACTACAATAGCCTTACATGGGTGATATAAGATAGTAACATTAATATTTCAACAACTCTAGCCATCTCCTCTGCTGCACATTCAATTCCTTCTGCTTGAACAAGTACTGAACACTCCTGTGATCCGTGTATACCTCACACGCCACACCATATAGATAATGCCTCCAAAATTTTAAGGCATGAACAACCATTGCCAACTTTAGGTCATGAATCAGATCATGTTTCTCATGGATTTTCAACTATCTCAAAACATAGGTAATAACTTTGCCATCCTGCATCAATACCGCTCCAAGCCTAGTACGGGAAGCATCACAATAGACTGTGCAAGGCCCTAAACCCGTGGGAAAAACCAACACTGGTGTCGTAGTCAGAGCTGTCTTGAGCTTCTGAAAGCTTGCCTTGCACTCATCTGACCACTTGATCTGGGCACCCTTCTGGGTCAACCTAGTCATCGGGGATGCAATAGAAGAGAACCCCTCTACGAACCGACAGTAGTAACCTGCTAACCCCAAGAAACTCCAAATCTCGATCACTAAAGCCGGTCGAGGCCAATTCTTGACTGCCTCAATCTTCTTTGGGTCCACCTGAATGCCATCTACTGATACAATATGACCTAGGAATGCAACCGAACTCAACCAAAACTCGCATTTTGAAAACTTAGCATATAGCTAATTATCCTTCAGAGTTTGAAGAACCACTCTGAGGTGCTGCTCGTGATCTTCCTGGCTGCGGGAGTACACCAGGATATCATCTATGAAGACTGTCACGAACAAGTCTAGGTAAGGCCTAAACACTCGGTTCATCAACTGCATAAATGCTACTGGGGCATTGGTCAACCCAAAAGACATGACTAAAACTCGTAGTGCCCATACTGAGTGCGAAATGCTATCTTCGGGAAATTAGACGACTTAATCTTCAGCTAATGATAGCCATACCTCAAGTCTATCTTTGAGAACACCCTTGCTCCCTGGAGCTGGTCGAACAAATCATCAATCCTCGGCAGTGGATACTTATTCTTTATCGTCACTTTGTTTAATTGCTGGTAATCAATACACATATGCATCGAACCATCCTTCTTCTTCAAAAATAACATAGGCACACCCCAAGGAGAAATACTAGGACTGATAAAGCCCTTCCCTAGCAAGTCTTGCAACTGATATTTTAACTTTTTTAACTCTAGCAGGGCCATGCAATACGATAGAATAGAAATGGGCTGAGTGCCCGGTGGCAGATAAATACAGAAGTCAATATCCCTGTCGGGCAGCATGCCCGGCAGTTCTAAAGGGAAAACCTCGGGGAACTCCCATACAATAGAAATAGAGGCAATAGAAGGAACCTCTATGCTGGAGTCGCGGACATATTCCAGATAAGCTAAACACCCCTTCTCGACCATGCATCGAGCTTTAACGTATGAAATAACATTGCGGGTGGCATGACATGGGGTCCCTTTTCACTCTAATCGGGGTAATTTTGGCAAAGCCAAGGTCACGGTCTTGGCGTGACAATCTAGGATAGCATGATACGGGGACAACCAATCCATCCCCAATATAACATCAATGTCCACCATATCTAATAGTAATAAATCAATACGGGTCTCAAGATCCTCAAACACAACCACGCAGGAACGATGCACCAGGTCGACTACTATATAGTCACCCACCGGCGTAGACACACATACAGGAATGTCCAAGGCATAACTAGACATAGCTAGGCAGGAAGCAAAATAGGAAGACACATATGAATATGTAAACCCTGGGTCAAATAGTACTGAAGCATCTCTATCGCAAACTAGAATGGTACCTGTAATCACAACATCTGGCGCCTCTGCCTCTCGCAAGGCTGGCAAAGCATAAAATTGGGGCTCAACACCACCTCCCTGAACCATGTCTCTGGAATGGTCATCCACCGGCCGGCCTCTACCCCTGGTGGGATGGCCTCCACCACTACGGTCTCGGCCTCCACCTCTATAATCCCTACCCCCACCTCTGGCTAGCTAGGCAGGCTGTGCGTCAGCTGGTGCTTGAATCATGGGGCGAGGACCCTGCAGCTGTGGCTGTGTACCCCTCAATATCAGGCAAGCTCTCCTGATGTGGCCATATTCTCCACATTCATAACACCCCTCAGAACGACGAGACTGGACCTGACGGCTCGAATGACCTCCACGAACACTCTAAAGAAGTTGTGCACTGATGGGCTGATGATCTGAATACTGCTCATGAAAGCCACGATCACTTGAACCACCCTGTGGAGCCTGGAGGGCTGACTGAAAAGGCCTGGAAGACTGGCCCCTATCATAATAATCACTGCTTCCATATGAGGCACCACTGAACCTGCCAGAATGACAAGGCCTCTTATCTGACATCTGACCACCTCCCCGAGTGAGGTCCATCTCAACTCTGCGGGCTGCGTTGGCCGTCTCCTGAAAGGAAATGTCACTACCAACTCCCATGACCATCTGAACGCGAATCGGCTGAATCAATCTATCAATGAACCTCCGGACCCTTTCCCACTCTGAAGGGAGTCTCACAACTGCATGACGTGCCAAATCCACAAATTTAGTTTTGTACTAAGTAACGGTCAGGAGCCCTGCTGGAGGCGCTCAAACTGCCTACGAAGTGCTTCCCACTGAGTGACGAGAAGAAACTTCTCCAAGAATAACTCTGCAAACTGATCCCATGTCAAAGCTGGGTACCCTGCTAGCCTAGATAGGGAGAAACCTCTCCACCAAGTCCTTACGGATCCTGCACGCCTGAAGGTGCAAAAATCGACCCCGTTGGTCTCCACTATACCCATAGTCTGGAGAATCTTGTGACAATTGAATAGAAAATCCTAGGGATCCTCCGATGAGCCACCGCTGAAAGTGTTTTTAAAAAGCTTGGAAAACCGATCAAGTCTCCACAAAGCATCCGAAGACATGGCCGCTCCATCTCTAGCCTGAGCTGTAAAGCCTGTCTGAGCTACCGCTGTGGGCTGAACCACTAGGCCTGAGCCTGGGGAGCTACTGGCTCTTGAGTACGCGTAACAGGAGTCTGAACCCCTCCTCCAGCCTGAGAAGTGGCTGGTTCTACTAGAAGCAAACCAGTTCTGGCGACACTGTCCATAAAGCCTTCTTTGAAGATCCGAGGTGAACATGACCCCTCCTGGGACCTGAGCTAAGCCCACTAGAGTTGTTGGGGCTGGAACCTCCTCACCATTATCAATATGAGGCTCCACCTCTGGAACTGCTGCTGGGGGCTGCGCTCTGCCCCTACCACAGCCTCCAACACGACCGTGGCCTCTGCCCCTCGCGGGAGCTGCCTGGGGCTCGAACTGCTTATCAACAGATGGGGAAGCGAGTTCTCTCACCATCTGCGAAAGAATAGAGTAGAAATTCAATCAGCATTTGCGGAACCAAATTGCATGACAAGAAAGAACAAATGAGGGATTTTTCCTAACTCAATAGACTTTGGGGAACAAGTACAGACGTCTCCGTACCTACTCCTCAGACTCTACTAAGTTTGTTCGTGAGTTGTGAAACCTAAATAACCTAGTGCCCTAATACCAACTTGTCACGACCCGTATTCCCCACCATCGGGATCGTGATGGCGCCTACTCGTGGTAGCTAGGCAAGCCAATTCACTCACTGGTTTCATTAGTAAAACCATCATGTTGTCAATTAATAGCATAAATAATAATAATAATAACCATAACTACGGAAGTCTAGATTTTTTTTCTTTTCTTATAAGTCTAAACTAAATACAAAATACTCAACAACATCCTCTACCCAAGATTTGGTGTCACATACCCACAAACCACAAAGAATAAACTACTTATAAAGGTTTGAAAGAAATATAACAGCTGTCTATCTCGAAACAATGAGACTACAATATAAATGAAAAGCATAAGAAGAGACACCGGGCCTGCGGACGCCTGCAAGCTACCTGAGTCTCGTGGTAATAAGATCCTGCTATCGAAGTACTGCTACTGCTGCTCAAAACTTGGACCTGTACAAAAATGCACAGAAGTGAAGTATCAGCACAACCAACCCCATGTGCTGGTAAGTGCCTAGCCTAACACTGACGAAGTAGTGATGAGGCTAGGCTGGACACCACATAAACCTGCGCAGTTATAAATATATAGCATAAAATCGTATACCCATAAATCAACATCATGGGAGGGGGAACATGCTGCGGGAAAATACAAATAAACAGTAATCCAGAGTAACAACCAAAAACAACTTAATTCCATAGTGAGGCAGGAATTCAATATTTAGGCATAACCACAAATATCAATAACTATTGCAGCGTGCAACCCGCTCCGCATATCACTTGTTGTGGCGTGCAACCCGACCCACATTATTTATCATTTATCATTGTTGCAACGTGCAACCCGCTCCTCAATATCATTTAACAGTCTGAGCCCCAAGAAATAGTCAAAATCAAGGGACACACAACAGACAAATACATATCAAACATCTCGGCAAGGGAGTATAATTAACAACTCAATCATCCCGACAAGGGAGCACAATTAACAGTTCATTCATCTCGGTAAGGGAGCACAATTAATAGTTCGATCATCCCGGCAAGGGAGAATACACATTAAATACTTATGTCCCGGCAAGGGAATAATCAACAACGTTTCCTTTTTCTTTACTTTACTCATCTTATAATTCACTTTACTATTCTAAGTCACGCTCCAAAGAATTTAATGATCATTTACTTTTCACACATTATTGACAATGTATAGACATTCTCCAATAACATGGAATTCACATTATAAGGACTCACGGTCATGCTAAACACCAATGTATAGATACTCGTCACCATGCCTATACATCGTACTCGAAAATATATTATTAGTAACAAGACTCAACTCATATTCCCTCAAGCTAGGGTTAGACCAAACACTTACCTCGAAGGTTTACGACCAACTCAGTCATAAAGCAATGCCTTTCCTTTTGAATTTCGCTCCAATTCAATTATATGTATACACAATTTATTTAATATCGTCAATACTACTCAATAATCCAACCCAATTTCCTAATTACAATCCTTTTAACATTCTGTCCAAAAATTATAAAATCGGCCCCGGGCCCGCTTAGTCAAAACTCGAGGTTCGAGCCAAAATAAATTCACTCATACCCCCACGAGTTCAAATATATAATTTATTTTAAGATTCGACCCCAAATTGGGGTTGAATTACCCAAAATTCTCAAAACCCTAACTTTGCTCAAAACCCATGATTTCTACCTTGATTTCATGATTTAGGCGTAGAAACTTGTTAACTAATGAAGAAAAAGTGAAGGAAATAAGCGAAAAATTACTTACTCAAGTGGTCTTGAATGTTAGGGGCTTTAATGGTGTAAGGCCCCGTAAAATTTTTGTGCATAAAATATAGTAGCTATAGTGTCATGGTCCGAATAATGTGTTAGGAATGCGTAGAATTCTTCCGCGGTTCGGACCCTTGGTAGTGATTTAAGTTTCAAAAATGTAGAGAATCATTTTTCCAGAAAAGTGTCAATTTTGCGGTCAAGAATGCCACCGCAGATCTGCTATGCGGACCGCATTCTTGCCGCAGAGCTTACCAGAAAGTTTCCCAAAATCATGTTGAAAATGCGGTCGATATGCGATCGCATAATGAATCTGCGGTGCACTTTGTGACCGCAGATCAAGAATGCGGACCGCATATTGGTTGCATTCTGTAACAGACCTTGAGTAATTTTTTAGGCCATTCTGCGGTCACTATGCGGACCGCATGTTGATTCTGCGGTCGCAAAGTGCACCGCAGATTCGCCCCGGCCCAGATTTTTGTAACATTTTGACCCGATCTCTTCTTTAATATAACACCTTTCACCCTCGTTTTCTCATATCATCTTACCAAAATTAGAGAGAGAATAGAGGGGTTTTAGAGAGAGAAGTTCTTCATCTTCAAAGATTGTTCCAACCACTTAATTCCAAGGGATCCTAGGGCAAGGATTCAACTTTCCCAATCTTTTCAAGGTAAAAACCCTAACTATTTTCTTTGATTTTCAGTTTTAAATTGAGTAAAGAGAGGTTTGCATATAATAGCTTTTGAAAATAGAATTTTTACACTCATGCATGATTATTGAACTTGATTTCTAGTAAAAAGAAGTAGAAGTAAGAGTCTTCTAGAACAAGGTTGGCAAGAGTAGGATATCTTGGGTAAGCATAAAGTAGGAAGTTAACGGAAGAAAACTCATCACCAGGTATGTATGGCTAATTTTGATTCTTGTAAAATCGCCTATATGTGTAAAATTTGTTTGGTTAGTGTTAATTTGACAAATTGTGTGAAATTCTTGATGTTGTCATTGGATATTCAAAGTTGTTGTTGAAATATGAGTGATGTGGTATGGAATATGAACCAAAAGGAAAATGAGAGTTGAATTGGGTAGAGAATTGTGAATAATGGTTATGATGGCCTATATGGCACCTTGTGGAAAGAGATGAAACACTTGAATTGTGGAAAATTGTTGAACATACTTGTGTGAATATTCTTGATTATGGAAATATTGTAACTTGGTTGTGATATTAGCTTGATAAGTAATTGAGGACATGAAACAATGTGCAAGTTGCTTATTTGAACTTGTTGAAATGGTGTGTAGTGCCTTATCTGCTGTTTGAAATTGTTGTGTTTTAAACTGTAAGGTGGGATTGGGTTGTGCCCCGCAACATGAGGAAATAAGGTGTGGGTTGGGGTGATAAGGGTGGCCGAGGTAATAAGGGTGGTCAGGGGTAATAAGGATGGAAAGCGATCGAAATCGCTATTGAAAATTGATACAAAAATCAATGATGTGAAATTGTGAAAGGAGACAGCAGGAGAGTTTGCAACCCGGGGGGCACGATTGCCCCTATGTTTGACTACTTGCAATTTATATGGTTGATTGGTTGTTGTTCTATTTGTTGACCTTGAATGTGCTTATGTTGAGGCTTATCTGAAATGAGAAAAAGGTGGAAAACATGGTTGGTTGGCTTGATTAGTTTTAATGTAATTTAATGGCTTGAGTTTACTTGGGACGAAGTTTGTCCATACATACCAGTACAATTCAAGTGTACTGACGTCCCTTTTGCCGGGGGTGCTATATTCGTGTTATGATTGTAGGTGGATCGGTAGAAGGCACTTCAACTCATCGGCAGTAGTATCCTTCATCTTTCACTGCCCGTTTTGGTGAGCCCCTTTCTTCCTCGGGGCACTGTGTGGCTCATGGCACTTTCATTTTGGACTTTATTTTGAATTTTGTGTAAGGTATAGCCGGAGCCTTGTTACCGACAAGTATTGTATCCTTCTTTGTAATCCTAGAGGCTCCGTAGACATGTAAACTCTGGGATTCCAGGCTCATGTATATATTATATTGGGCGTTGTAAAAACTGTAAACTTGTTAATGAATCACTCGCATGGTTATGTTTGTATATTGTGAAATCAGTTATAATTGGTTAGATTTTTGGTTTATGAGTAATAAATAACACAGGGGTAATGCGTGGGATAGAAAGGCACACAGGTCCGCTTGACTGGGGCTACCTGGTCAAGCGCCGGTCATGTAACTCGAATTGGGGCGTGACAAATGGCTTCCTAGCTTTGGGAGAGAAGAAAGCTCGTGATAAAAGAGTGAAAATCCCGTAGCTACTAGTTCTGTCCCGTTTATTAAAATTAACTTTGCAAAATTTCCCCGCGCGATCGCAGAGGAGGCATTGCGATCGCATAGGGTAATGGAGAGTAAAGTATTGCGATCATATGAGTCATCATGCGAACGCATAAAGGAAAAGCATAGGCAGTCCAGGTTTGGGCTTTAACGATATGTGAACGCGGAGTATCAATTGCGTTTACATGGAAGGAACTGACAAACCTATGCGATCGCATAAGAGTATATGCGATCGCATAGAACAAATGCGGGCACCTGGAAGGTTACACTATGCGATCGCGAAGCAACCTATGCGACCGCATAGAACTAAATACCAGAACACCAGATTTGAGTTTTCTGCAATTTTCACAAAGTTCAAAACACCCCGAACCACCTCTGAATCACTCTCGAGCCCTCAGGGCTCCCAACCAATCACACACACTAACTAAAAAATAACGTACGAACTTGCTCGAGTGATCAAATCGCTAAAATAACATCAAATTCAACGAATTAAACTCCAAGATCATCACTTTTTATTTCAAAGTTCATAAACCTTAACTTTTTAGGTCCGAAACACGTCAAACGACGTCCGTTTTCAACCAAACTTTACAAGAAGCGCTTAAACAATATATAAGACTTGTACCGGGTGTCGGAACCAAAATACGAGCCCGATACCATAGTCTTTTAATCAATTTTTATTCTCATTTTCCTTATTAATTTCAGAAAAATAATTTAACAGAAAAATTGTTATCCTCTGGTTCTAGACCTCGGATTTTGACTCCGGGCACATGCCCGAGTCCCATATTTTTCTATGGACCTTCTGAGACAGTCCGATCTTAGGTACGGGTCCGTTTACCAAAAATATTAACCAAAGTCAATTATAATAATATTAATATCAAATTTGTTCTAATTTTTCACAGAATTCACATATTTTAACACAAAAACTTTTCAACTACGCGCCCGTACTGCGCACGCAAATCGAAAAAATATAAAATGAGGATTTCAAAGCCTCGAAAGCACGGAACAGATGAGAAAAATAGGTGATGACCCTTTGGGTCGTCACACTTGTGCTAGTATACTTAGTGTATATTGAACGGACCAAATAGAGAAAGTGTGTCTTTGCATTATCCCTGATTTATTAAATGAGCTTATATTCCTAATATCAATAAACGTATTTTGATTAATATAATTTGTTTATTTTTTTTATATATCCAAAAGGTACAAATCTATTCAGAGTTAGTGTATGCCAAATAAATTAGAAAATAATGAATAACATTTGTGAAATGATAGTTGACAGAATCCATGACTCATCCTTGAGTATGATAATACATCTTTATGTAAGCTTATAAGTTTTCAGGTGAAAATTCGGCTGGTGAATTTTGTTTCTATCAAATGAAAAAACAAAATTATAAAAGATTAATTATTTAACTAAATTTAATTTTTAGTGATTTAATTTAATTAACTGGTATTTGTAATCTTAGCATGTGGAGTTAAAATAATTATTTATAATTTGCGAATTCGTATTGAGGAGTTCAATTGCAATTTCTTAGAGGAATAAACTATGATTAATTATAGTAGAATTTAATTCATTCGAATTTCGAATTAATACTACTCCCTCCGTTTCAATTTATGTGAACATATTTCTTTTTTAGTCCGTGCCAAAAAGAATGACTCATTTCCTTATTTGGAAACAATTTACCTTTATTTAATTATTTATAGCCACACAAAATAAATGTACATCATTTTACACCACAAGATCAAAAGTCTTCTCTTTTTTCTTAAACTCCGTACCCAGTCAAATGGGTTCACATAAATTGAAACGGAGGGAGTATAATTTATAGCCTCTTATTATTTTTTGTGATTCCTGCTATACCTAGTTAAACTTTGACAGAACTGGGTACACTGTTACTTGGGAGAAAAGTTCTCTATTTGAGTTGGACTCGGATTCTACTACCCTAGTAGAATCCTACACGATTTTGGGCTAGTTTTTTGCTCAATTTTGGCCACTACAAATATAAGACTAGTTTCACCTAATAACTCACCTTTAGAGTTGTAATATTTGCCCACATAAATATTTTCATCCAAGGCTTTACTAAAAGCATAGCAGAAGACTGCAATCCTAGATTCTTGCACGGTGAATGATTTATGCAACAGTTTCGAGAGCTTAGTGCTTCTAATATCTGCAATTAAATATCGTCTAATTTACATGTTTGTGATACATATGATTATGCTTGCTTTGGCTGCGCATGTTATAAAAATAGCTAGATTGACTCAACCATGAGTTTAAGAAAGCAAAAAAAAATTTCGAAACTTTTGATCCTAAAAGCTCGAGGGGTAAAAGTTAGCGTGGTCATAATATTTATATGGCTATAAAAGCTTTTTATTAAGAATAGAAATATCTTATTCTTTTTTAACGGACTAGTAAAAAAAATGTACATCATGTAAATTGACACAGAGTAGTAGATTAATTGCCTCGTTTATAGAAGTCTTAATTCTATAATAAGTTTTTTTTCTCATCTTTTCATTTGTAGCTCATTGTTCACGGGCTTAAAGAATAAACGAAAAAGAAATTGTGATTTCTAATATATATATATATATATATATATATATATATATATATATATATATATATATATATATATATATATATATATATATATATATATATATATATATATATATATATATATATATATATTGGTTCTAAATGAGTCACATTGGCGGTGCTTGAACGAATAAAGTACATTGTTTCAGTAGGTCACGGTCTTATTTCATGGACGATGTTATTCAAATTCGACTATGCTCCATTTTAATATTTTCACATGTAATTTAATTCTCAAAACCATTCTCTTTATATTTGCGTTCGAAGTGAATATTACTAGAAATTATATTTCATTTTCTATGGTTTCAATTTTCGTATAAAATAACTATATTTCCACTTTATGTGTCACTTCAAAATTTTGTTTAGGAATCACTTCGATGTGTCCCATAATATTTACTGATACACTGCATTTTCTTACAATTCTAAAGAGGTTCAAGTCCGTCTAAAAAAAATTCTGATTTAAGTTCTCGAACTAAGAATACACAGTATTATTTTCAGCAACTGTTCATATAAGTTCCTGCATACACTAATACTATTAGAAATAATATGGTGTCCAAATACCAAATAAGAAAATCAAATCAAAGTCATATATTAAACAATGTATTACAGTACTCTTTTCAAATTTAGTGTGTTAACCAACACGATCAACCGAAGGATCTCTTTTCACTTTATAGCATAAACATTGTCATAACTTGGCCACGTGGATATTACACCTAGAAACAAACGACTTCGTTATATAAAATAAAATCGTGACATATATATATATATATATATTTCTGTTAAGTAATCAAGAGAATTCAGTCAAATAAATGCAGCTTCCAATTTTGACTTAAAAGGTTTGATTGTCAATATCGTATTTATGTTTATATGAACTTTTCAAGATACGACAAGCGGATCACATAATATTGTTGTGTTTGGTGCAATTAATCACATACTACAAGTCTACAAAGCATAGTTCCTATAAAATAAGAACTAAATATTTCCAAAATCGTTTAAAACAAAAGCTTTTAATAAAAATAAAATATATTGTAATAAATTACACCACCGAAAATTGTGGAAGTTGTAGTCTTCATTCTTCTTCCTTCTTTTGCCTTTTTTTCTATTCAAACTTCTATACAATTAAAATATTGTAATTGCGGAGCTATCATGAAAATGAATAAAAACAATCCTATTAATATGATCATATCTGAAATGAATTTCCCCAAGAACTGATAAAGAAAAAAAAAAGACATATTCTTTTTTGAGATGGGAAAAACAGTCTAACGCGTGGAGCCTAACTAATTAAAATAGGCATAAGAACGCAAGAAAATAAGTTTAAGGTAAGAAAAGTGAAAGCTCAACATGTTCGACTTTCTTAAAAATTATTGTATGATTTTTTACTTCATATCATCCCATTTATTTTCTAATATTTTTACTTCTAATTAATATCGAAGTAAAAAAGGATAGTCGATTCTTGTATTTTGAATTGCATACAATTCGACATGTGTACTTCAATCCTCAATTTTCAATACATGTTATTAGTTTTGGCACCAATAAACCTTGTGATGTTCATTTTGGGAAAGAGTAAGCTAAAATAATTAAAAGTTTAAATAAAATGATCACCTAGTTGGAAGAAAAAACACAGTTATAATTTTGAATTACAAAGTGAAATGATCTTAAAGGTATTTTTGCATGACATAAACGTGGAGAATTGAACTGGTTTATGGATATTGATCAATTTTGATAATATTTATTTAAACAATAAACAACATAAAGGCATGCTATCTTTAGAAAATTAGCCAAATGAGGGCCGTATAAAGAATTTTCTAAATGTTTCTAACGTGTCTAAATTAAATAAAGTATACTTGTTCATTGTGAAGCTAAAAATTTGCTGGTCCGTTATAATACTTTAGTGTTTGAATTTAGGAAAGTGTTTAGAGCAGTTTGATTTTTCAATAGTAAATAGAAAGCACAGATTCCGACCATATGGTATGCAATAAAGCAGAAAACACACGCCAGAAAGAATTTACCTTTCGATCTTTTCTTCTTTTTTCTTTTTCCATTCGGTGTTCGGTATCTGCATTGGAGCCCGATTATATTTGGATTCGCGTCGCGTAGGGCCTCATTCGGGGAGAAGCGCTCCCTACCAAAGATTTTTCCATACCTATGGCTTGAACTCGAGATCTCTAGTTAAGGGAAAAACAGTTCCATCAACTACACCACATCCTTTGGTGATATATTTTCTTCTTCAAAAGTATACAAGAACAAAAAATATATATGCGTTATGATATAGAGTTATAAAAAATTAAAATTTAAGGTGTTTGTAAATTACTGAAGACATAACTTTACAAATAACAATATACTATTTCTAACAGCTTAAACTTTTAAATAAGATATGGTTACACACTCAGCAAGTGATATAGAGGCGTGCTGAAGATGTAATAATTCAACAAACCAAATTGTATTTTCTCTAACGTTTTAATCTTTTAGAATGAGATGATGTCACACTTCAATATAAATTTCATCTTGTTTGGTTTAAGCTTGTTAGAGCATAAAATATAGTAGTAAATAGGAAGTGGAGGAAAAAATAAATTTTTTGAATTTTCTTCTTTGACAAAGGGACATTGTCTCGTATTGGAGAAGAAAAAGAATTTTGATGGGTACATATACAATTACACTTCTTCTAGCTCATAAAGAGTTGAGAAGAAGGCAAGTCTCGCATTATCGTCGCTTTAAAAGATGCTAAAAAAACTTTCTTTCATTAGACCAGTCAATAAAGGAATGGCCGAGTAGTTGATCCCGACCCTTGCCGGTAAAGAAGCTTCTTTAAGATACTGAGTTGCGTAGGGAGAGAAGAGCTAAAAGCTTGAGTTGAATCAACTGAGAGTTCAAGCCCCTTTTCTTTATAATAAGCTTCCATTTTTAGTTTCGTCCAATTGTATCATTCAAGCTCTCATCATAAAGCTGCAACAAGAATTCTTCATGCGAGACTTAGGGCTCATTAAAAAATGAACCTTGGCGTTGAAATTCTTTGAACCAAATCAGTTTTATTCCTATCTCAACGAAAAGAATTTCTGACTTGCTTGCTCACTTGATCACTGGAATCGAAGCCAACACAAGGATGAGAGGGCAAATGGAATACAATAGAGAACAAAAGCTACTCGATGGAAGCCAACTTCACCTTCAACATGTACTGGATCTCAAAGAAAAAGATAAATCTATTTCATCTGTAACTACAAGATGGGACTTTATATCCGCCTATGATAGTGAGCCTCGAACCTTACTCTATTATATTAGAATTTTATTCGACTAATTCAGATACTAATGGGGGAATAAATTTACAAAAAACCTTCCTCTGATATTGAGTCTTCGAGAGCCAGACTGGAAATGATAATCCCTATGGAAAGATAGTTGGATGCCATCCTAGACACCGTCTTATTGGCCCATGGAAATTATCTAAACCGAGCGGATCAAACCTTTCTTCTTCCTGCTCAAGCAGATGTCGAACCTCGTTATTTAGCGTCTCTCCGAAGTCAGAGAGATGGGTGGGGGCCTTTCTGATAGGCGGGACAAAGCGTTTTCAATGGTGATGAAAGAAGGGGAAATGCCTGTACGGTCAATATATTCTTCTTGCTTAGTCGCTCAGCTCTATATACTTATATATTAGTTAGCTCGTTCGCTTTCGGACTGCTACCCGCTCGAACTATTACTATTAGCTAAATAACCCTTTCTTTGCGTTTAATCGCGGTTAAACACAACTAAAGCAAAGGGAGGAAAGAGCTATAAGGAAGACTGATTCACTCGCTTTCTAGAACTAAGATTTACAGCTTATTCTTCGTTCGGCGAATCTTCTTCCGGGGAATTCAACTCTTCTTTCATAGATTGGGAACATAATAAGCACCAGTAGCCTATTGAGTTAGATGAGCTAGATGACTTTCATTAGCTCCTAGCGCAACATATCTGAATTCACTATAGGGTTAAGAGTGACTTGCTTACACTGCTGAATAACCTTCACTTTAGCGAGCTATAGGACAAACTACATTCAAGAGGAGAAAGGAAACTTTGAATAGAAGGATCAGTGCCCATAGCAGTCTTGGAGTTAGGGTATGATGGTCGTGATGAGCTCTACTAGAAAGAAAATCTCTTCTATTCATAGATGAAGTCCTATCTAAGGGCCTTCGTTGCCCTTAAATTTCGTTCCCTAGTTCAATCCGGAACTCCAAATGTGTAAGTAGCGGCCAAGCGGATCTGTCCTTTTCAAAGAGGTTATCCTTCTCTCTCCCCGCTTCTTAGTCTTATAGGATAGCTCACCATTCAAGTAAGTCACTTTACCCGGCGCTTACTGTCTTCTTTCTAGCCTAATTGGTAGCAGTCCCTTTTTAGTACCACCTTTCCTTTTCTTCTCTTTCAGCAGCCTCGTAGGCCAGCTGAAAACCGAATAAAGCAGTTCAAGCCCGCTTGAGATCTATCCAAGACCTGGCCGATGGCTACTTCCAATTCAAGTGCCACTTATCTTAACACAACTCGGGCTAATCCCCCAGCCTAGCTAGACATGGTGAAAGCAATCAAGCCAAAGCAATACTTATTCCTTCAATGGTAAGAGCTGCAGATGAAATAGCAGTGGTTATGCTGACATCTACTCAACATCTTCGGCTTCGACTTGGACTTCGGTTTTTTTATAAAATAGCCAGTTTAGGTTGAAGACTTTACATGAAGAGTTGAAACTCTTCAGTATTACCTAGCTTTTTAGCTAAAAATACATGATCTTTCCCGCAGATATTCCTTATTGAAAATTATAATCTCTCTTTTTTCCTTATGCGTTGTTTTTAACAGAAAGAAAGCAATGATTAAGTGTGATTTGCTACTGACTTTTGAGTTCGTTGGTCACAAGGGGTTTGAAGTACCACTACACGAGTGAGGATAATCCATTCTATCTTGGGAGGAAATACTCCTAAACTTCGGGTACTAGGATTAAGTTCCTTAAGGGAACACTATAAATTTAGTGGGCTCGGATTAATTTTCTTTTTATTTTACATCTCTGTTTTTAAGTTGCGACTGGTTATTTAATATATTTTCGAATACAGATTGATAACAAGTTTAAGGAACTTAACTTTATTTTTTTAATAATTTTATATTCTATTTGTGGGAGGCTAAATCGTAGTGATTTTTACTCTCAGTGTGGAGACTAAAATCTTCGAATATTCTACTCATTGGTTAAATTAAAGTCCTTGTGACTTTCTACTCAATTACGAAATTAAAATCTTTGTGATTTTTTTCACCTTTTGTACTCGATTTGAAGATACAAATCTTCACCGTGTTATTTAACCTGTTCCTATAAATGCTTATTCGGTTGGAAGATTTTAAATATTTCACCGTTAATTAGTTTTATTTTTATTTTGTGACTAGCAGAAATGACAGAAATAGAAATCGTAGTGGTTGGCTTTACAAGCAATGTTGCTTCTTCCGGTCGTTCTGTGCCACCACCGGCTTCGACAGAAAAG
Source organism: Nicotiana noctiflora (assembly GCA_032618575.1). Lineage (NCBI taxonomy): Eukaryota > Viridiplantae > Streptophyta > Magnoliopsida > Solanales > Solanaceae > Nicotiana > Nicotiana noctiflora. The sequence goes on from JASVEL010002928.1 coordinate 330,236, forward strand.
CCCAAAAACAATTTTGGCATTGATTTCAAATGTTGGCAACAAAAAATGTTCTTCTATTTGACTACTTTGAGTCTATGACAGTTCATCAAGGATGACGTTCCGGTTCTGCCCGATTCAATTCCTGAGAATGAATGTTTTATTGTGAGTGACGCATGAAAACACTCAGATTTCCTCTGTAAGAATTACATTCTTAGAGAAATAGAGGATGATGTTTACAACGTCTATAGTAATGGGAAAACTTACAAAGCTATGAGATGCGTTGGAAAGAAAATATAAAACTTAGGATACCGGTGTGAAGAAGTTTGTTGCAGAAAAATTTTTGGACTATAAGATGGTAGACAACAAGTCTGTCATTATCCAAGTTCAAGAGTTACAAGTTATAATTCATGATGTCCTTGGTGAAGGTATAATCTAAATTAATGCTTCTGTTGAAAGTATAAATTATGTTACTAATTATGACATTTATTTTGAAGGTTTGGTCATCAATGGGGCTTTTCAAGTTGCAGTAATGATTGAGAAGTTGCCTCCTTTAAGGAAGAACTTTAAGAACTGATTGAAACACTAGCGCAAGGAGATGAAACTCGAAGATCTCATTGTTCAATTGAGAATCGAACAAAATAATAAAGTTGCAGAAAAGAAGATACGTGAAAACTCGACAATTATGGGAGAAAATATTTTTGAGACTGCTCCAACTAATCTTCTGGACCAAAGAACTATCTCAACGAGAAGAAATTCAAGGGAAACTCCCACAATTGTGAAAACCTTAGACACAAAACTACTGAATGTTGTACTCTAAAGAAAGAGAAAGAAAATGGTCAAGCAAATATAATTGAAACAAATGATGATATTGATGACTTGTACACTATGTTGTCTGAATGAAAATTAGTGGGAAATCCTAAGGAGTGATGGATTGATTCTGAAGCCACCCACTATATCTTGTGTTATTAGAGAAGCATTTGCTTTATATGCTCCCGCTGGACCCGACGAGACAATTTTTATGGAAATTCTCCAACAGCCAAAATTGAAGGTTATGGAAAGATATTCTTGAACAAGACCTCTGGCAAGGTGGTGACTCTGAACAATATTTGTCATGTTCCCGAAATAAAGAAGAACTTAGTTTCTATTTCACTTCTCATCAATAATGGGTTTAAGTTTGTTTTTATTTGACACATAGTTATAATAAGTAAGAACGAGATGTACTTAGAAAAATATTACCTTAATGATGGCCTTTTCAAACTGAATGTAGTGGTAGTTGACAATAACAAAAATTTCAATTCTTCTTACTTACTTGAGTAAAATAATTTATGGCACACATTTGGGACATGTCAATTACAAAACCTTGAAAAAATAATTAATTTAAAAGTATTGCCTAAGTTTGAATGCGACAAATCAAATATCAAATATGTGTGGAATCTAAGTATGTTAAACATCCTTAAAAGTGAGTTGAAAAGAACTAAAATCCTTTAGACTTAATGGACACAAATATTTGGGACATGAAGTCAATATTATCTCGCGGTGAAAAGAAGTATTTTATAGCTTTTATTAATTCATCTTAAATTTAATTCTGAATATTATCTCTTATCTCTCGTACCAAACATTAAAATTGTGTTTTGTAAATTTTATTTGAAAGGGGTAAGGGAGAAGAAGTCAGAATGGGAAAAGGGAGCGTAGGACGGTAGGAGATACGGGAATTCTCGTGTATACTAATTTAGTTAGATTACATTACTTGTTGCACCGCCCGCATAAAAAGGATAAATAAAAGTAAAAATATATTTTAAATGTAACGGACAAGTTAATAGATTTTGATTTCAATTCCAAACCGCACAAACAGGATGACTTCTACCATCAATCGCGAACAGTTCCAAGAATTAAAATGATTGGACGGTAGTTAGGCGTCAATTTTTTTGATCAAGTCAGTTTATTCCTTCGAGAGTATAATGTGGCATGTGGGATTATAAGTATGGTTAACGGATAAAAGTCCAACACTTGGAAATTAAAGTGTAAAGAAGATATCTAGAAGGGTATAATGTTCATCAAATATTAAACGTGAGATCGTGCACTTGTGATAGAAAATGACTCCGTATAGCTAACAATGTCTTATCAAATGGTGTTTTTTTAAAAATTCTAGTTGGGATTTGACTGAAAATGTACTCATTAAACTATTGAGATAGGGGTGTCAAGTTGGTTAAACTGACACACTATAGCCAGTTTTAACACTGGTCAATGAAAAATAGTCAGCGTTTATTAAGTCAATGAAAAATAGTCACTATTTTGCTGCAACAGGGACCGGTCCAGTATCATATACGGGAGTTCTGGTGCATTTGTGTACGAATTCCAGCATATTATGCTGGACCGGTATACTTTGCTAACTCCTGTAAAATTTGCGGAAGACTGGAGCACCAGTGCTCCAAACTCCAGTATATTATACTGGATAATTATATTTGCTGGAACTCCCGTAAAATTTGCGAGAGTTTTAGCATAGTTATCTTGGAACTCCCGTAAAATTTACGGGAGTTCAAGCATACTTATGTTGGAACTCCCGTAAAATTTGCGGGCGTATTTTCCCGTATTTTGAACAGTGTTTTCGCTCAGATTTAAAATGGCTAAATTTTGATAACTTTTTAAACTTGGCTATTTTTCAACAACCATTGGTAAATCTAACTATTTTTGAATTTCTCCGGTCAAATAGACATGTTGGGCTTATTTTGGGCCGATCAAAATGTGAAGAGTTAATAATTGGACAGGGCAACTGACCCATCCAAAAGTTACTTGGGTTAAGATGGATTAGGTCAAGGTGTGCAAAAATTTGGGTCATAGCTAAATCCGTCCAACTCTTATCAAACTTTACTTAATACGTATTATTTTCTTATCAATTATATAATTACTAAATAAGACGTTTTTTCTTTTGTTATGATCATATAAAACATATTAAACGGAGAAAATATTTTTAAGATGTTTTGACAAAGTTACTCATGGAACAATTTGAGCTAAAAATCCACTCAACTTTAAATGGGTTGAAATGTATTGGATCAAAATAGCTGAGTTCAATAAATGTACGGATTAACAACCACCTCAACATTAAACAGATTATTTGGGCTTCGGCCAAATTTGAGAGCCCTATATTGAGATAGTGGGTTTTAGTAGTGCAGCCGCCTCATCATCTAAGGTGTCCCATGAAGCCTTCTGACTTTACCAAAGAAAAAAAAGGAAGAGAGAAGAAGAAGAATTGACTAAAACAAAGATGAGACAAATTACTAAGAAAATGACACATCTTTTGAATGTCAATTATTTGTTCCATTCAACACACCATGTTTATTTCGTAGTCTTACCAAAACAAGCCAATGGAAAAGTCAGCTTTTAATTAGAGCATTTAAAGCCAGAAATAAGTTGATCCAATTTTGACATAAACGGATATTCGCAAAGCAGAAGCTTGAGAAGTGAGAAGGATTTGCATTTATCCTGTCCAATAGGAAGATGTAGCATTGCAGCATTAATGAATGAATTACTTTTGAACCGGAGCATGAATTTATGTATAAAAATACACTAAAATTACAATAAATAGTAAATACAAATCGAACGGGAGCCTAGGCATAACCGATAAAGTTGTTGTCATGTGACCAGCAGTAGCTGAGGGAGTATATATACTAAGGGTGTTAAAAAAAAATTGAATTGCAGCTCACAGGAATCGAACGTGCGATCTTCTACATATTCTGAACACCCTTGACCACTGAGCAAAACATTTGCTTTGTATCAAGGGTGTTCAAAACTTAATATATAGAGATAAAAATAGATTTTACCTTATATATAGTGTAATTTTTCGGTGAAGGATGTTCGGTTGAACACCCTTGCGCCCCCTGCCTCCGCCCCTGGTGACCAGGAGGTTATAGATTCGAGCCGTGGAAACAACCTCTGGTAGAAATGCAACGTAAGGTTGCATGGTCCAACCCTTCCCCGGACCCCACTCATAACAAGAGCTTAGTGCATCCGACTGTCCGTTTGTCTAGTAGATACGAGTCAGATAACTTTGAGAATTCACTAAATATAATGCTAAGAGACCTTAAAGGTTAAACCCCTAAAAACATAAATCCCGGATCCGCGTTGATAAATGCTACTACTGATGAACGCCCTAGTTAACAAACGGTCAAAGACTTTACAGTATGTTCAGAACTGGTGAAGACGATAATTATAGCTCCACAAAACTTGAAAGTGAGATTGGTTCCCACTTAAGGATATAGGGACTGTAACACCAACTAGTGCAAAAAACACAAAGTGATTTCTTCCCATTTATCCAAGCTTTGGTGGATAGAGTTCCATGGTACCGGTTGCTGGTAAGAAGTAACAAGTATCCCGTGGAATTAGTGCGTGCAAGCTGGCTCAGACACCACGATTAAAAAAAATAATAATAAGAAAAATAAAAAAATAAACTAACTACCAACTTACCATACTAGAGAATGAAGCAAACAAGTTGGGCTGAATACACGAGTAGAGCAGTAAATTAGTAAGGGAATTTGTTAAACATAAGTTAATCCTAGTGTTGCTCAAGCCTCTCTTACTCGATGAAATATGATTTGTGGAGAAATTGGAACCAAATGTAGAGTCATCAACAGAATCAGAATCAAGTGCGAATTTCATCCCTATATAGATGTTTATTATTTAATGTTTCTGTTGGCTTCTCAACAATCTTGATATGATCCTATGAAATTTATTGGTTTTATAGATATTCAGATGTATTGGACATAATCAGAATATAAAGCGACTGAGGGAAGAAAAGCCCAAACGAAAGCACTGCAGGAAAGTGGTCTTAAGTGTGGTCGAATAACATCTGATGTGCAGTCACACTACTGAAGAAACTAGGAGATGTATTCCCATCAAAGTAGAACAAATATATCACAACATCAATCTAACATCAAAAAAGTTTGCTAGCCACTAAGCTTTGCCACTGAATGGAGAAGCACCTAGGAAATATCAGTACTTTGAAATCAGAAAACAAAGAGAATGAGCTAAATTACCAGTTGATGGCATTGAAACACTGCAAGTGCAACTGTATCATTGACCAAGTAAATGGCCACATGATTGTTAAATTCCTCCAACTATTTCTGAAGGTCATTTGTCTTGGTGCTTGGAGGAAGTGCACGGATGTGACGTGTCCGGTATTTTACTGAAATATTCAAAAACCTAGGAGAAGTCAGAAACTCAAAGATAAATAAAGTACAAAAGCTTAGTTTCTGAGTGAAAGTGTTTTTGTGCGTAAAAACACAGTATAGGTAAACAATAGAAGCAACTGTCTTCAGAAGATCATCTAATATCATTTGAAACATATATCAGTCAACAACACAAGTTAGATACAGCGCGAACCATTTTAGCTTCTCATATGAACCTAACTATTATCCTCTACGTGCATCTTTCCTGATGCAAGTCACTCTATGAGAGCAACAAAAGGCTATAACATCAAAGAAATCAGAAGGATATGGCAAGACAAAGAAGCTCATGGTTGTAAAATTTCTGAAAGCTTCCATTATGTGGTTAGAAGTTTGAACCTGAGAGAATTAAGTTGCAACCCCCAGATTCCAGCTAATATTAGACTACAAAATATCAATGCTTTAATAATGAAATGGCAAGCACATATTGTTTTGGAAATTAATGCTTCTTTCTGATTTATGAAACAATAGATGCTTGCTTAGTAATCAGTGATGTAGTCTAAGACACCATGATGGTACTGGAGCTTATGCAGGAAAATGATTAACGCTAAACAGGTAGGCAGAACCACCAGATAACAAAGGTCATATCTTCTCCTTTTGTGGTGGGTAATTGCAAACATTATGGGAGGAACTCAATAAGGAGGTGAATTTTATCAGGAAAAGGTGAGCATAATCAAATTCTGGCATGAACTCTGGATGGGCAACTGCACTGTAAAGGAGGTTTCCAGAAGTATTACAATTTGCTATCTATTCCGAGGCAACAAGTATGCAGTACAGAAGTTGAATTGCGTGGAACATTTCTTATAAGACTGAGAAACAGAAAGCTTCTTGCTCCAAGTGGAAGCCAGGCCAAATAACTATCATCTGTCAGAGGGAACGCAAGCTCACACAGGGAAGACACAACAGATGACTACATATAGTCAAAACTCGCTACTACTACCAGCTGAATCAAAGTGCAGTGCTAGAGAATTTGCTATGGAAGCTAGTTAATATGGAAGACCAAATGCTATACAAAGTTGCCTGTTTCAGCTGGAGACTGCTACACGAAGCTCGTCTTACTCAAGATAATCTTAGAAGAACAGGAATTCACACTATGAAATAGGTGTTATATGCGCAGGGCAGATTCCAAGATGTTAATCACCCTTCACTTCACTGCCCAGATGATAGGGGTTTTTGGAAACTGTTCCGAAGTCTTTTAAAGCTACATTGGGTGACACCATAAACAGTTAAGGCAGATCATAGAAATGTGTCAACACATGAAACAAAAACACTTGAAATACTTGAATAAGAGCACATAAATCTACACGAGTACCCTAATGTAAGGCACCTTACGTTATAGTTAGGCAACTTACTTTAAGGTAAGATGTTAATACATAAAAATAAAGATCGTGGAAGTATTTTACAATGCAAATTCTTAGCACTTATCAAATTTTATTTTTTAAAGGAGAACGAGATAGACTTAAAATTATACATGAATGAAAGTTGCATAAAAGACCTATAATCTCTTGAATTCATCCTATAGGCGAGGCCAACTAGTTCGGAATAAGGTTTAGTACGTAATTGTTATTTCACATTTAAATCAGGTCTGATGTCTGCCAGTAGTCTTTTAGTTTGGTTAGACCATTTTTTAGAGAATCCTTGTTCTACAGAACTCCTAATTTGTCCTAACTACAAAAGGTATAAAAACTTACCAAATAGAGTGGAATAAATATTAAAAACCTATGCAGCTAGTTTGGAATTGAGGGGTATTAAAGTTAACACATCTTTCACTGAGCAAAATTTTCATCCAACAATAGTTCTTCAAGATGACAAGAAGTGAACATAATCATATTATCCAATTCTCACCATCTCTTGAACTCATAAATATTTCCTGTGCCAAATGCCAATAATGACAAGCCAACTCTATGTATGGTAACATGAAAAGAACTAAAGAAGTAAGGATCCTTATTCCTGTTCCCATCATACAATCCCCCCCCCCCCCCCACCAATATTAAATTAAAATGCTTAAGAAAAATTATGCTTTTCTATATTTGGTCCACTAATACTAGTAAATGTTCAAGCTCAAAAAAGAAATGTAAGAGCCTCTGACAGGGACATGAGTGTGTACCATGAGGAATGCTCGATTGTGAGTCCGATCAGCCTTTAAATATGCACTTTGAGCCATGGAAAATCGGTGAAGATTTTCGAAACCTAAGGAAGAAGAGGAGTTATGAGATTGGTTCTAGCTCGGAAACCAGATTTTCAACCAAAAGAATGGCTTTTCCGATTTCTCTGACATCGTTGACGTTCGCCAATTTTTCACTCCGGTACTCCGATTGGTAATGGTGCTTCCAGTGTCAGTGCTGCCGCTAATTTTTCAGTCCGATTTCTCTGCCATTGTTGAGGTCCGCCAATTTCTCAGCAGTAGGCCTCCAACTTAAATTGATAATACATCACAGCCCTTAAGTTTATCAAATTATTTCATATAAATGCCTAAACCAAGGAGATCATCTATTGGAAACCTTAATTTCAGCCAAAAGCAGCTATTACACATAAGTTGCTCAGCGATTAAAAAACTTAATCCTAGTTGTCAAAATGTGTTCTAAAGGAAGCAATGGTACTTGGATAATAGTTGTTCAAGGCATATGACTTATGATCCTTCATAATTTATTATGATTACTTAAATTAACAGTGGACTATATTTAGTGAGTGGTGATTACCTTTAATACTGGAAACAATTTAATTGATTTAAGCCGTTTTTGTTGTATTGATAATTATATATTTTTAATATGACTTAAGTACATGGCAGTGAAAAGTCATTTTTGTATATATGTTTTCCAACTCAATATAAGAATTACATGTTACAATTTTTATCTATCATGGCTCTGATACCACATGTAATAAATTTTGTTTACGATCATAAAAAATAGTAAAGTATAAACATATATAATCTTGATTTAGGATTAAAATTTACATACTATAAAATTCCATGACTTGATATTGATAGACGTAATTATGGGAGTATTTTTTTAAATTTTAAATAGACGTGTGTGTTTTTTATTTTACAAGCGTCATATCTATTTCTAAGTGACTATGCAAATCTACCATGTTGCCTTCTGGATGAACATTTGTGGCCAAATAGCTAAGCCAAAAACAAGTGTCAATTATCTTAAAAGAATTACAAAAAAAATACACACGACTTCACACCATAACAAAAAATGGTCCATATTTTTAAGTTTTACCCCACCTAGTATATATTGTACATATATTTGAAAACTAGCTCTTGCAAATTCAAAATATATGTTCTTACAACCATTGCTTCTAAACCTATGAAGTTAAATATGTGTTCTCACAACAATTATTTTCACTCTCTTCTTCTCACTTTTTTTTACATATGCTTCAAGGGGCCATCCGCCATTACTGTTTCTCCCTCTATATCACCTAATTATAATGTAAAAAAATTGAAGAGTAGAAGTCCACCATTAAAGGGTATTCAAAGTTTTGCTTTAGAAAATATAATTTCTTGTAATTCTTAGTTGTTTGGATTGAGTGTTGTTCCAATTGATTGAAAATATCAAAAGGAGTTCAAAGTTTAAATTTGAAATGATTTGGAGTAGATTTGAGCAAGATTTGAGTTAAATTTCAGAAAAAACGCAAAGAAGAAGACGAACTCGTTTTTTTGTATAATTATGTATAATCTTGTATAATAGTGTATACGAGTGTATAAACACATCGTATATACTATTATGCACATTTATACACCTTTATACAAACGTCTATAGGCGAACTTCTTCCACGATTTTCAGTTGCAATTCTTGTTCAAAACCAGTCAAAATCTCCATTAAATGACTTCAAATTTTATATACAACCTCCTTATACTATTTCTAACAAGTCTAAATAACACCCACTCTAAATTTCTCACAAAATCAAATTCAGAATTGATACCCACATATTTAAGCTTGTTAATAATATAATTTTTACCACCCAAATAGATTTGATTTGTTGAACTAATATTTGAGTCACAATTACTAATTCAAAAATTAACTTAAAAGCTTGAGCAATCCTTTTTAAAAATTAAATGGTAATTATGAGAACTTATTGGAATTGGATGTTGAATCTTAGCCTATTATTTTTGGGCTAGTTGGTTGTAAATTAAAATATGGGCTATAAAATTGAAAATTGGGGAGCTCAATTGTTCTTATGTGAAATTATCCCAATCATCTTTCATGCAATTAAACACTTGGCAAATTTAAGAAGACTCCTAGTATCTTTATAAATAGTCTTCTTGCTCATCGACAAGAGACATCAACAAAATTGGTCTTTTTACACTTTTCTTAGCTAATCATTGCTCTCTTCTTTAGGTAATCATTACTACAATTATTTTCACATTATTGACCAAATCATTATCTCTTGTTATTATTTCTTCCCTTCGTATTATTCTAAACTTGCTGGTATTATTTAATTTTGCTGCTTTATGTATCTTCTAAATAAATAGAGGTAGGCATGTTTAATCCTGGAGAAATATTTCATATTACTAAAATAGTTTCTTGAGACATTGCCTAGCACGATTCAAGCCAATTGGTGTACTTCCATTCACAAATATTATTGCAGTATTATTGTTATTTTTTCGTATTATTTTCCTATAGTAATTGACTAAATAAGCCTAAGATTAACTTCTATAACCACTAGTTATCACAACTGATGAAGATGAGTCATAATAACAAATCCTAATTCATATTTTCAGAAAAACATGCAATATGATAATGATTTTTCTATAAAATTTATCACGGCCTATTTTCTAAACAAGCCGTGATTGGTACTCGGTCTTTAAATTTGACCGAGTGGACCATCTCCGCTTAACAAGATTAGTATACCCTTAAACTTTATATGCAACAAGGCAATACTTTAAACAAATACTTTTAATTACTTTTAATATCTAAATAAACTAACTCCAAGACTTTATTCCTAGTAATTACTGAAATACTACATAGTTATTATAAAATATACCTGAATCTTAACTCACCGACTGTGTCTATGAAGCCTCTATTGATAAACTGACGCAATGCTCAAGACATGAAATTTCCTGTCCAATTCTCCAAGTAAACAAAAAAATAACTAAATAATGACAACTCAAAAAGTACTCCACGAACAAAAGCGGAGCTCACCAATAGAACTGAAAGTGAGGAAAATCCTAACCCATTGCTTGCTCGCCTGCAAAAATTGGTTCCTATATTGTATCGCAGCCCAACATAAATTTCCAAAAGAGTATGTCAGTACCATCCATTGTACTTAGTGAGTCTCAACGATAGGAGACAAAACTTTGATAAAATATATATTACAAATAAAGATTCTAAATACATGAAGCTTCTAATAACAATTCTAAAATAATTGCATAAAAACAGTTTATGAATATTCTAAAAAAATTATTTCTTTTTCTTTCTTATAAAAACATACTTTACTTTATACTTCGGGAGTTCCAACTATCCTAACTTATTTTTGTCTTAGTCACCGTGTAATCGTCACGGGTTCAATCACAACCTGATTGAATAGGCCCAATTTACGTGGTGCCACTCGATTCATGGTTCTCAACACTCATGTATCATAGCTTAGTCTGGCTAAGTAAATTCTCAAACATGAGATCCTCGGCTCGTGTGCTTCCTACTTTGGCGCAAGTAGTTTCAGGAAGACGACGCCTTGGTCAGGACTCTCGACCTGGACGATGACCCCTTCTCAGAGTAGAGGATACTCCCAAAAATCTTTTCTTTCTAAAATTTCTTCTTGTGACTTTTCAAGTCTGAATCTTTTTGGAACGTCCTATATATACTCATACCGGTATACTTAAATACAAAGCATGGCATAAGAATAAAATAAACATTTAAAATTATTTCTAAAGATTGTTGTTTCTTCATGACTTATTTTTTCAACATGAAAATGGCAGATAAGAATAATACAAAAATTTGAAAAATTATGCACATATATTGAAATAAATCATCTAAACTTTGACTAGAATGATTCTACGCTAATAGGTACTCGCTCATTCTAATTAAATACATATTAACTCTTTTAAGCGATTCATCAAAAACCTTGTATGGTTGCTTTTGTGAGTTAAACCACTTTAGTAAAAGGTTACATCAACTCACCTCAAAACTCTTCGATCCAATACATAGGCCCCGACCCAATTTATACCAATCAAATAATCGATTCGACAACAATCGGTGTATTTTAATTAATTTTAAAGTTTCACACCTAAATATAAAATTTAATGTTGATACAGAGAAAGAAGGGAATTAACTATTCAATTTTTACCTACTAATACTGTAGGATAATTGATAATAGGAAATTTATGTACATGAGTTCAAGAATTAATAATTTGTAAAGAACCCTAGAACTTTCAATGAGTAAGGTGGTGGGTTGTCTTCGCAGTCCCATTTCATCGTCATAGCCAGAAGCAACGGATGTTGTAAACGCACAAGTGAAACACGAATGAGTATAGGTTTTGGGGGATGTAATTTCGATCTAAACCCGAAAACCCATATCTTTATATACGAAATTACTTCGTCCTTTTTTTTAGCCCTTTTTAGTTTGCGCATCTTTCTCACATGCTTTCCGTTGGTCAAGATACAAGAGATCGGCCCCGAAGCAAGATATGGTGGGTGCCAGCAACTTTCACTTGTTAGGAGAAGGGGATGAAAAGGGAATTTCGTGGCTGCCTCTATTTTGTATAAGGCTTTAAGCATTTTGCTGTGCGTGAGTAAACAGAACGATGCGTTTTAATTTGTTTAAGGCATTAAGCCTTTTGTTTAATCCTTCTCCCTTCCACAGCTCTTTATGGGCTAAGGCTTGTCACCTGCTTTATGTTATTATTTGTCAAGATCCGGATTTCCCACCATTGGAAGTCGTAATGGCGCCTACTATCGAAGTTAGGCCAGCCAATCCTTAATAACAGAATACACTAAAAATAATTAAACATTGCGGAAAACCCTTTAGAAATTCAATAACGAAGAATCAAATGCGGAAAAGTACTAAACACAACACAATTCCAAAACCTGGTATCACTATCTCACAGACTACTAAATAGTACTACAACAAAGTCTGAATGAAAGAAAATTACATAAGTCTGTTCTGATACAACAAAACAAACTGAGATAAGGGATAGGGACTTCGGCCTGCGAACGCCGGCTCGGCTACCTCGAGAGTCCCTGAAGGTGGTGACAACTCCCAACAATATCCTACTGCTCCTGCTGACCGTAAGTTGCTCCAATGCTGTGATCTGTGCAAAAAGCACAGAAAGTATAGCATCAGCACAACCGACCCCATGTGCTGGTAAGTGTCTGGCCTAACCCTGGCGAAGTAGTGACGAGGCTAAACAGGACTTACTAAAACCAACCTGTACAGATACATATATAGATACAACAATAACAGAAAGAACAACAGGATTATATGTGAAATATATAACTGAAAGTAGAACGGGTCATCTGTGACAACATTAAACCAAAATCACCTTATTTACTTTCATAAGTGGTTGACGCGCCACACGATCCCAATAATATAATATAGTGGACGGCGTGCCACACGATCCCAATAATATAATATAGTGGACGGCATGCCACACGATCCCAATAATATAATATAGTGGACGACGTGCCACACGATCCCAATAATATAATATAGTGGACGGCGTTCCGCACGATCCCAATGATATAATATAGTGGACGGCGTGCCCCACGATCCCAATAATATAATATAGTGAACGGCGTGCCACACGATCCTAATAATCATAATATAGTGGACGGCGTGCCACACGATCTCAATAATATAATATAGTGGACGGCGTGCCACACGATCCCAATGATATAATATAATGGACGGCGTGCCACACGGTTCCAATAATATAATATAGTGGACGGCGTGCCACGCGATCCCAGTAATATAATATAGTGGACGGCATGCCACATGATACCAATAATCATAATATAGTGGACGGCGTGCCACACGATCCCAATAATCATAATATATGATTCATATAGCCTCTCTCAAGGAGTTCTCCTTTTAGGGAAAACTCGGCAATATAACGATCTACCCAATAAGGGTACCACTAGCAGCTCAAACATCTCAACAGTGGAGATTACATATAACACTCGACCGAATAAGGGAGCAACAACAATCAGAATCTACTCGTCCCGGCAAGGGATACAACCACATTTCTTTACAATATTTACAATTCTGTTTTCATAAAAGTCACTACCATTTGAGCCAAAACTCCAAGAAATCTTATGTTTCATAAATAATTCCTCAACCAACTCATCATGTTAAATTCATCTTTTACTAGAAATGATTTTCAAAATATATCCCAAGGCAAGTAGAAATAAGACTCACGGTCATGCTAGACACCAGTGTATAGATACTCGTCACCATGCCTATACACCGCACTCGATAATTTAGCAAATAGCAACAATAATACTCTAGTCCTATTCCCTTAAGCCAGAATTAGATCAAACACTTACCTCGGTCCGAAAAATAGCAATCAATCCTCTAGCATCGCCTTTCCTCTAGAATCCGACTCTGTAACAATGGTATCTAGTTATTTCCAATTCAATAACATTAATTAGGGATCAATAATACAACCCCATAGCCTAAAAATGAAATTCCCATCATTCTTCCAAAAATAGCAAAATCCGACACCGGTCCCACATGGTCCAAACTCGAGGCTCGGACCAAATTTCAATCACCCATAACCCCACGAGTTAGAATATATGATTTGTTTCACAATCCGACCTCAAATTGAGGTTGAAACACCCAAAATCCCACAAGCCCCAGTTCTACCCAAAACCCCCAATTTCTCCCTTGAATTCATGAATTAGACTATGATTAACCATGATTTAATGAAGAAATAATGAAGAAATGATGTGAGGAAACTTACCCAAGGGGCTATAGAGAAATGGGAGCTTGTGGCTTGAAAATGGAGAGTGAAGGAGAAGGACCCATTTGTATTTTAGTGTGAAAATTCCCGTGCATTCTGTTCTGGTTTTATGAAAAATCACTGGGCAAAAATTCCCTATGCGATCGCATACAAGGCATTGCGATCGCATAGGGTAGGGAAGCTAGTGCAGTGCGATCGCAGAGGGCAGTATGCGATTGCATAGAGTAACTACGACTGGGCCTGGGAAATGTTCTATGCGATCGCGAGGAGGGCAATGCGATCGTATAGATATGGGAAGCTGGGCAATGCGATCGCATAGAACGAATTTGGGCTCCTAAATATGTACACTATGCGATCGCGGAAGGACCGATGCGATCGCATAGAACAAAATGCAAGATACCAGTAACAACAAAGAAAATACCAGATTTTCAATGCAAAACACCCCGAACCACCCCCGAAATCACTCCCGAGCCCCCGGGGCTCCCAATCAAATGCACGCAATAACTCAACAACATCATACGAACTTACTCGAGCGATCAAATTGCTAAAATAACATCAAAAACAATGAATCAACTCCCAAAACTCAAGATTTCATTTCAAAGTTCATAATTTTCTAACTTTAGCTATTTAGGTCCGAAACACGTCCGTCCAATTTCAACCAAACTTCACAGGAAGCGCTTAACCAATATTTAACACATGTACCAGGCATCAGAACCAAAATACGAGCCCGATACCTATATTTCTAACTCATTTTCATTCCATTTTTCATTATTAATTTCAGAAAACAATTTAACAAAAAAAATTCTTTTACCGGGGTTCTGGACCTCGGATTTTGATTCCGGGTACATGCCCGAGTCCCATATTTTTCTTGGGACCTCCCGGGACCTTCACATCACTGGTTCGGGCCCGTTTACGTAAAATATTGACCAAAGTCAACTATATCAATAATAATATCATAATTCTCCAAATTTTCCATCGAATTCATATATCTTAACACAAAAACTTTTCAGTTTCACGCCCGGACTATGCACGCACATCGAGACAACTGAGAGTGAGGTTTCCAAGACCTCAGAAGCGTAGGTACACATAAAATACATGATCAAATAGTCAATTAAGAATTTTTCGAGGAATAATTATCCATATAAAACCAATTCTCCTATAACAATTTTTTAAGAAATGATGTTTAATGCTTTTAAAAAAATCATTTACTAATTCAATGTGATTTAAGAAATCCAAGCTATCAATGGGTTCATAAATAATCCAAGTATAACATGCTTTTGGGTCCTAACTACTCGAACAATAGCATAACAGTAGCTATGCACGGACTCTCGGCACCTCGTGCGTACGTGGCCCCCACAAAAAGGAGAACATAATCAATTATTTCATCTATGGAGACAATTCCCTCTTATAAGGTTAGAAAAGAGACTCACATTGCTCCAAAGATCCATAACCGGCATTCCACGCCTTTTCGAAGACTCGAATCGATGCACAACACTCCAAAACTAGCCAATCATTATGTAAACCCATTAATATATTGTGACGACCCGGCCTGTCGTCACGGGAATTACCACCCCATTATGTTGTAATTACATATTTTATGCTTTCATATCAGTGTTAGAGTCTATCGGGTGAGTTAGGAGTGAATTGGATTGAAAATGAGGCATATAGCCTTTTAGAAGGAAACTTGAATATGGAAAGTCAACCCGGAGTTGATTATTTAGTTAGAGGGCTTGTAATTGGATTCTGATGATTCGGTTAGTTCCAGGAGGTGATTTGTGACTTAGGGGAGCAATCGGAATTGAATTTAGAGGCCCGGTGTAGAAATAGGCTTGAATTGGCTAAGATTGAATTTTGGCGAAATCCGAACGGTAGGTGAGATTTTGATCCGGGGATCGGAATGGAATTCCGACAATTGCAGTAGCCCCGTTAGGTGATTTTGGATGTGCCTGCAAAATTTCAGGTCATTCGGGCATCGTTTAGTCGGATTTTTGATTGATTGTGTAATTCGGAATGTTTTAAGGAATTTAGGATTTAATTCGATGTGAATTATGGGTTTTGACGTTGTTAGACGTGTTTTGAGGATTGGAGC
This sequence comes from Nicotiana noctiflora, assembly GCA_032618575.1. Taxonomy (NCBI): domain Eukaryota; kingdom Viridiplantae; phylum Streptophyta; class Magnoliopsida; order Solanales; family Solanaceae; genus Nicotiana; species Nicotiana noctiflora. The sequence goes on from JASVEL010002928.1 coordinate 346,422, forward strand.
AAGTTTGAATAAGGTATTAGGATGTGTTGGTGTGTTTGGATGGGGTCTCGGGGGCCTCGGGGTGTTTTCGGATGGCTAAACGGGAGAAAATGTGGAAAATTGCAGGTTAGGGATTCTGGTTCTGTTGTTTTCGCTCCTGCGGAAATGGGGGCGCAGGAGCTAGTCCGCAGAAGCGGACAAGAGGGCGCAGGGGCGAGTGACTTCGCAGAAGCGGAATCGTCTCCGCTGAAGCGGCGTCGCAGGAGCGAAGATGAGACCGCAGAAGCGGTCAAGAGAGAAATGGGGGAAAATCGCAGAAGCGGATTTATTGACCGCATAGGCGAGTCCGCAGGATCGAACTCTTGATCGCAGAGGCTGAAAGGACCGCAGGGGCGGAATGTTATCCGCAGAAACGGACCCGCAGGAGCGGTCCGTGTATCGCAGGAGCAGAAATGGCCAAATAGGCCTGGGTTCGCAGAAGCGACCAATTGGTCGCAGAAGCGGTTCCGCAGGGCGGAAAATTGTCCGCAGAAGCGAAAATCGCAGTGAATTAATTGTATCAGAAGTTAGAAAATTTCAGAAACATTACACATTTGGGTCTTGGCTTTAGAGGCGATTTGGGCGATTTTGAAGAGAAACTCAAGGGAAATCATCAGATTCTACGTGTGCGGAGCTTGATTCTCGTGGCAAGGGCATTGCGGACTAGTCGTCGAGCTGTATTGAGGTGAGCAATAGATGTGGGTGATGACCAGCGGGTTCGAAACCCCGGTATACCACTTTGTGACGCTGTATAGCGGCGAGACACGTACTCTCATGTGAGTGCGGGGTCGATTGTGATTGGGGACTATGGCTTAGTCCGACTTGTTAGAACTGTGTTATGACATTGGCTATTCTTGAGCCGTTCGAACCTCCTTCTCGGATGGTTGCATATTATATATTGTGATATTGGCCACTCTTGAGCCGAGGAACCCCCTTCTTGGGCGGTTGAGTATACTTGTGGGCCATGAGCCAGTTATTGGATCCCGCGAGGATCGTTATCATTGTCTTATCATATTGACATGCTAGTTTACTACTAGTCCGCGGCTATTTCTGTTATCATGTTATTTCCAAATCTCTGGAAACTTGATATTTCTGTTTTCAACTGAAAAATGAAAGAAAGAGTTTTCAAAAACTACTTTTGAGCCTGCGAGGCTGTATCTGCATATTAGTCGACTAGTAGTGGATCGGGTTGCGCGCCGCAGCGAGATATATGTTGGATCGGAATGCACGCTGCAGGAATATCTCTATGAGATGTGCTTGCCCTTCGGAGTCTGAACCCCCACAGTGAGCACGGGTACCCAAATTGGATCGGGCTACGCGCCGTAGCGGTCATATCATGCATTGCATTGTATTTAGCTACATCCGATAGCTATTATACTGTTTTGCTGGTACTTGTTGGTACAGGTACATTCGATATTGATTCTGTGACATGGTATTTGATTACAGCTTTACATAGTGCTTTATTGCGGATTTCTTATCTGCGTTGTCTTACCCCTATTTATTACCACTGAGTCTGGCAGTACTCATTTTACTCCCTGCACCTTGTGTGCAGATCCAGGTACCTCTCAACAGTGATCCGGTAGCTATTCGAGGCGACATCTATAGGATATTCGAGGTAGCTGCAGAGTCCGCAGGACCCGATATTCCTTCTTACTGTCTTTTGATTCTGTATTGATATTTCTTTCCGCACTTGGTGTCTTGTAAACCATTATACACTTATGTTCATTAGAGGCTCATGACTCTTGACCCTTCGGTCTATGGGAGTTGGTATGTGTTGGGACTTGGTTCCCCATTCGATATATATATCACTGTTGTTTCATGTTTTGATATGTTTAATTGGGATAAAGCGAGCTCCTAGCTCCGTTATTATTATTGATGGTCAGGCTGGCCTAGCAATGTGCTGGGCGTCATCACGACCGGATTTGGGGTCGTGACAAGTTGGTATCAGAGCCTAGGTTACTATGCCTCATGAGTCATGAGCTGGTTAGTAGAGTCTTGTGGATCGGTACGGGGACGCCTGTACTTATCCTCGGGAGGCCGCGAACCTTTAGGAAACACTTCACATTTCTTGGAATTCTTATCGTGCGCACTTGATTCAGCTTGAGATATAATTTTTGAAATTCCTTCCACACGTCCGTGTACGCATCGAGCGCTCAGTAATGTAATTGCCTTATGGCTTGTGATTTCCTCGAACGAGGGGCGAGATATAATCTTTGTGAGTTCATGTTGGGCCAGTCATGATGACTTGAGGCTGGACCTTGTTTGTGACTTGAGCATTGAGGTGCTGATTTTTTGAGTGGTGGGAATAGATAATGTATTGAGGGTTTGAAACCCTGTATTTGCACTATACAGTGTTGTGCTGAGATGGAACACGCGTCATGTGAAGAGTGTGGTGGTATTGTGACTGGGGATCTGGACTTGATCCTTCCTAATTGATAGATTACTGTGTATAATGACTGAGACTGGCTTATATCTATGTATTTGGGCTAGTAGCCATGTTTGGGGTCTTGTGCCGATCTGTAGAGTATTAGGGAGGCTTACTAATGGATGAGCTATTAATTGTTCGACTCTTGTCTAATCTGTTGTGTAGCCCCGAGCTATGGGCGTGGTGAATAATTATCATATCTCGTAATTGGAAGGTAAAGTGCCTTATGTGTAGTGGAACGAGTTTAAACTCAGGAAGACTAAAGTGATTTTGCTATGTGTATCCTGGTGGAAGGTATTGTGATAAAATGCTAAATTGAGAAGAAGTAGGAGGGTTGATCCTCATGTGTAATTGAAAGGTATTTGATATGTGTTATGATTCGAGCAGGTACATCGCAGGTTCAAGTATAAATTGTGATAATATGATTCGTATATTATTGAGATTTAATGTTGTTGAAATACATTGTGATATCTTGTTGAGTTGTGGATGTATTGTTTGAATGGTTTGGTGATTCTCTGGCAGGTGGATAGGCCAATTTACAAAGGAAACTCTGCCGAAATTTTTGGAAAATTTGGGACTTAGAAAAGATTTTTGTCACCTAAAGAGTGGCGTAACTGTTGTGTGTGAATGAATGCAAGAATTGCAAAATAATTAATATTTCTGATGATTCGAACCTTCGCCGAAGCTTGTAAATGACTTGAGTTTAATCTAACTAGAACTTTGTTGCATCATTTAAGTAAGAAGGCTATGAGTGGCTAAAAGTGCTTTGATGTATGACTCCGAGCTAAGTTGGGGAGGTTGTTATTGATTAACTGATTGCACTGTCGTGTGCTGTGTTGGCTCTGTCTCTAAGTATGTTGGGAAATTTTGATAAAGGTTATGGTGCTTCGTAGATATGAAGAAATACTAGGATGGTGTGAAACTTACGTTGGTAAAGAGTGTTCGGTGTATATAAAAGGAAGATAGCTAATTGTATCTGTATGTAATCATGTTCTGCGGTGTCAGAGTTTAGCAAGGCACGAGTGGTCCTGTTCAATAAGACAGTTGAATTACAACTGAATAAGGGTGAATGACGCCCGAGAATTGTTTTTCGGTGTTCAAGATTTTACTTGTAACAATCAGGTGTCTTAAGATTGTGCATGTGGCTAAAGACGCTGGTTTCGTTAGAAGAAATCAAGACTTGTGTTATATTATGTGAATGATGGGATTCTATGTAACCGTATGGGAAGGTAATGATACTAATTCAAAAATCGCATGAAGTTCTTCAAAACAAGTATTGTGGAATGTGGTACTCCTGGGAAACATTGAGAGTGGCCTATGGGTTTTAGATCGTGTGGTCTTATGTACGAGTCTCGTGTGGTAACATGAGTTGAGTTATGGTAGTGCTACAGTAAAGGCTAATACTAAGTTAAAGATGGTTCAGAAAAGAAATTGAGTAAATGGAGCAACTTATTAATAAATCAAAGCGGTATGATAAGGAATACGATTAATTCCTGGCAGGTGTTTGAAGTAATGAGTCTTGCAGATATTGTGCAACAAAGCTCTTGAGCGCTGGCAGTTGTGTAACTTGATATAGGTATAAGGACTCAGTCCTGGCAGTTTAACTTATGCAAGGTAATTGGGAGAAAGAGTTTATGATGTGTTTTACCGTGGTTTGAAATTGAGTGTATTTTTCCTGTTGGTATGCAAGGCTTGGAATGTGTAATGAGTTTTCTCTATATGGGATCATGAAATCCCTTGACTAGTTGAGTGCGCCGATGTTTGCGGTGTAGGAAAGGAATATGAATTTCCATGTTATCTTAGTGTGGTATTGTATATGCGATGTGTTATGGAAAGTTGATAATGGCATATTCAAGGTTTTGTGATCAGTTCATAATATATGGGGAGTCATTAAAATTATTTAGCAGCGCGGGCAGCTGCAAGTGATTTAAAGAATCGATCTTTCTGGTGATTAATGAAAATGGTACTGCTATTCTAGTAATTTGGCAGGGTATATGGTCCAAAAGGACAAGGTAATGTAAACTGATAATATCCAGTGGTATGGTGGTATTCTCTTGTTGGATCGACTATAATAACCGAGTCGTTGATGGCATAGTGAAATTTCTGAATGGCTTTCGTGGTATGAATAGACACTTGATGTGCGTTATGTATTTGTACAGTGAAGTACGGGATCGGGCATTGTGATTCATGTGTTATATATGTGTTGGAGACTTGAAGTTCTCGTTAGTCCGCCTATGCAGTGGTTGTATATCATGTGTATCGACACCGTTTTGTGATTATCGAAAATCAGAAGCTATAGTGGCTTTCTCTCTCAACTTGATATGACGAATTTGGATTATGATACTTGATTGCTCACTGGTCATCATTGGGCCAGGTTGTCTAGACTAATGTGATATAGACTATGATGGTATGGCACAAATTGTGTAGCAGAGTGCATCAGAGTATGCTCCAGCGGGGTAGTTGTACCTCAGGACCAGCAGACGACTGGTGGGTATTGCTTTGTCGGTTGGGCCTTCGTGGCGGATATCAGTGCAGAGGTTTCTATCATTGATTTGGTTCTGGTATTGAGTAACTTTGTCAGATATGTATCTTGTGGCCGAACTTGAGGCTATATATGTTTAACATAATGAGCCATTTGACTCGACGCGCATTTCTTTGGCGAGGGTTCTATATGGATCGGGTGGCGCGCTGCCACAGGTACTGTTATTTGGATCGGGTGGCACGCCGCCACGGGTATGTCATTGGAGCGGGTCGCACGCCATAATAGTGTAATGTGAAAATAGAGTTAGTTATAAATTACCTGGTATACAATACTTCCTAGCTTCTGAGGAAAAGTCCGTATTGAGTATCGCTTGGCGAATGGCACATCGGCTGTGTCCTTTCAGGATGTGATAGCATACATTAATTGTTTCATCGTGGGTGAGGTTGATTGTCTGGGTTCAGACCTAGATCTGTGCGTGGATGACCTTTTTGAGCTTGGTAACTTGAGGCGTTTCATGAGTAATAGTGTTTGGATAGAATCATGAATTGTGGCAAGGCCACGTGATGTTATGACCTCTCGAGGAGGATTCAGGTACTCTATTTCTATAATGCAAGACACGATCTCAGTTCTATGTTATGAGGGTACAAAGCAATTGTTACAACTCTTTTATTTGAGTCGGTTGTCGTGATTTGAGTATGTTCAGACGTTTTTATTGGAGCCTGTGTTGTGCTCGTCGTGGCTTAGGCCGGTGTTGAGGTGTCATAGCACCAGTGTGGTGTGTTATAATCGAAATGATCGTTGGTGTCATTAATAAGTGCGAACATATGTGATTTCAGCTAGTTAAAAAGGTAAAAAAATTGAGGTTTGGTTCCGAAATCTATTGTGGTATTAGTTAAAAGGGAAATGGATTCATGAATGGGTGACCCGAGAGATGGATTCGATATATCGCGGGTTCGATTGCCGTGGGCAGTATATGAAGGTGTTGGACTAAGACTTTAGCTAATGAGAAAGGTTATTTCTACTAGTATTTGGTTATTGTGGCTAGTTGTTGTGATTAGAGACTATCATCTCGAGTGATTGGGTTATTGATACATCATATGATCTCGCCCGGAGTAGTGAGTATGGGTTATTGCAGTGGATTCGAGTGTATCCTGAGTATAGGCATGGGATTAGCATTTGCCATATGATTTCAGAAAGTGCAATATGGTTTATGGTTCAGATGGTCTGTGAAATTTCAGCTATATGGTGTTTTCGGACTTATGTGAGATAGGGTGACGTATGATCGCCCGAATATATGCTTGGTAAGGTCATTCAGCTATTGGGTTGCTTCTAGTACATTTCTGGGTCCGCTCGAGGACGAGCGTTTGCTTAAGTTGGGGAGAATGTGACGACCCGTCCTGTCGTCACGGGAATTACCACCCCGTTATGTTGTAATTACATGTTTTATGCTTTCATATCAGTGTTAGAGTCTATCGGGTGAGTTAGGAGTGAATTGGATTGAAAATGAGGCATATAGCCTTTTAGAAGGAAACTTGAATATGGAAAGTCAACCCGGAGTTGACTATTTAGTTAGAGGGCTTGGAATCGGATTCTGATGATTCGGTTAGTTCCAGGAGGTGATTTGTGACTTAGGGGAGCAATCGGAATTGAATTTAGAGGTCCGGTGTAGAAATAGGCTTGAATTGGCTAAGATTGAATTTTGGCGAAATCCGAACGGTAGGTGAGATTTTGATCCGGGGGTCGGAATGGAATTCTGACAGTTGCAGTAGCTCCGTTAGGTGATTTTGGATGTGCCTGCAAAATTTCAGGTCATTCGGGCATCGTTTAGTCGGGTTTTTGATTGATTGTGTAATTCGGAATGTTTTAAGGAATTTAGGATTTAATTCGATGTGAATTATGGGTTTTGACGTTGTTAGACGTGTTTTGAGGATTGGAGCAAGTTTGAATAAGGTATTAGGATGTGTTGGTGTGTTTGGATGGGGTCCCGGGGGCCTCGGGGTATTTTCGGATGGCTAAACGGGAGAAAATGTAGAAAATTGCAGGTTTGGGATTCTGGTTCTGTTGTTTTCGCTCATGCGGAAATGGGGGCGCAGGAGCGAGTCCGCAGGAGCGGACAAGAGAGCGCAGGGGCGAGCAACTTCGCAGAAGCGGAATCATCTCCGCTGAAGCGGCGTCGCAGGAGCGAAGATGAGACCGCAGAAGCGGTCAAGAGAGAAATGGGGAAAACCGCAGAAGCGGATTAGGGACCGCATAGGCGAGTCCGCAGGAGCGGACTCTTGATCGCAGAGGCGGAAAGGACCGCAGGGGCGGAATGTTATCCGCAGAAGTGGACCCGCAGGAGCGGTCCGTATATCGCAGGAGCGGAAATGGCCAAATAGGCCTGGGTTCGCAGAAGCGACCAATTGGTCGCAAAAGCGGTTCCGCAGGGGCGGAAAATGGTTAGCAGAAGCGAAAATCGCAGTGAGTTAAGTGTATCAGAAGTTAGAAAATTTCAGAAACATTTCACACATTTGGGTCTCGGCTTTAGAGGCGATTTGGGCGATTTTGAAGAGAAACTCAAGGGAAATCATCGGGTAATCAACTATGGACTTAAACTATGATTAGTATTGATAATTAGTCGTCGCGCCGTATTGAGGTGAGTAATAGATATGGGTGATGACCAGCGGGTTCGAAACCCCAGTATACCACTTTGTGACGCTGTATAGCGGCGAGACACGTACTCTCTTGTGAGTGCGGGGTCGATTGTGATTGGGGACTATGGCTTAGTCCAACTTGTTAATACTGTGTTATGATATTAGGCTATTCTTGAGCCGTTGAACCTCCTTCTCGGATGGTTGCATACTGTATATTGTGATATTGGCCACTCTTGAGCCGAGGAACCCCCTTCTTAGGCGGTTGAGTATACTTGTGGGCCGTGAGCTAGTTATTGGATCCCGCGAGGATCGTTATCATTGTCTTATCATATTGACATGCTAGTTTACTACTATTCCGTAGCTATTTCTGTTATCATGTTATTTCCAATCTCTGGAACTTGATATTTCTGTTTTCAACTGAAAAATGATAGAAGATGTTTTCAAAACTACTTTTGAGCCTGCGAGGCTGTATTTGCATATTAACTGACTGGTAGTGGATCGGGCTGCGCGCCGCTGCAGTACATATGTTGGATCGGACTGCGCGCCGCAGTGATATTATGCTTGGGCTGTAGGAGCCCATCCGGAGTCTGAACCCCCACAGTGAGCACGGGTACCCAAATTGGATCGGGCTACGCGCCGTAGCGGTCATATCATGCATTGCATTGCATTTAGCTACATCTGATAGCTGTTATACTGTTTTGCTGGTACTTGTTGGTACAGGTACAGTTGATATTGATTCTATGACAGGGTATTTGATTACAACTTTACATAGTGCTTTATTGCGGATTTCTTATCTGCGCTGTCTTACCCATGTTTATTACCACTGAGTCTGGCAGTACTCATTTTACTCCCTGCACCTTGTGTGCAGATCCAGGTACCTCTCAGCAGTGATCCGGTAGCTGTTTGAGGCGATATCTGTAGGATATTCGAGGTAGCTGCAGAGTCCGCAGGACCCGATATTCCTTCTTACTGTCTTTTGATTCCGTATTGATATTTCTTTCCGCACTTGGTATCTGGTAAACCATTATACACTTATGTTCATTAGAGGTTCATGACTCTTGACCCTTCGGTCTATGGGAGTTGGTATGTGTTGGGACTTGGTTCCCCGTTTTCGATATATATATCACTGTTGTTTCATGTTTTGATATGTTTAATTGGGATAAAGCGAGCTCCTAGCTCCGTTATTATTATTGATGGTCAGGCTGGCATAGCAATGTGCTGGGCGTCATCACGACCGGATTTGGGGTCGTGACATATATGCTATGGTACTCATTACAATTCAATTTATAACAATTCATAACCCCCATAAAAAAATTGATGAAAATGCCCTCGGGCTCACGTGCCCGGAATCAGAATTTTTTGAAGATAAGATTACTCATAGCCGCACGAATTCAAATATAATTTTCTCTAAATTCCACACCCAAAATTGTGGTCAAATTCCAAGAATACTAATTTTATAGGTTTTCCCTCAAACCCCAAGTTTTCTACAATTTTCCAAGTCTAAATCCATATATAAATCTTGTATATACTCAAAACTAGTAGAAATTAATTACCTCATGCTTGGTGATGAAAATGGCACTCCAAAGTCGGCTCCTATGGAAGAAATAAAGCGAGAATGAGCCAAACTTTGATTTTTAAAAATCTCTCTGCCTTCAACAATTTCCGCATCTGCGGAAAATTTTCCCATATGTGGAGTATTCCCTAATCTGCGGTCCCACATCTACGGTTATGACATCAACCAACACTTTTCTCGACACGAAAATGAGCATAACTCCCTCATACGATGTCCAAATTCGACGATTCTTTTCGTTGTGGATCCGTAATTGCGATACAGATCTAATAGTACAATAAAAACTTAATTTGGTGCTCATTTGCTTAATATGGTACCCTTTTATGTCCAAATAAACGATGTTGAAACATTAAATAAGAGCGTGATTACCACCCAAGACAAACACGAGGCCCCAGGGACCCCGACCAATCACACCAACCAGTCCCAAAACACATTAAAGACTTGCTCGAGGCCTCAAATCGCATCAAATAATGTGAAAGTCATGAATCAACCTCCAACCCAAGCTTTATGAACTTTAGAACTTCCAACTTCTACTTTTGATGCTTAAACCTATCAAATCATGTTTGATTGAACTCAAATTTTGAACACAAGTCATATTTGACATTGCGGACCTATTCTAGCTTTCGGAATCAGATTCCGACCGGCATATCAAAAAGTCCACTTTTGGTCAAACTTCTCAAAAACCTTCAAATTTCTATCTTTAGCCAAATGGCTCCAAAATGACCTACAGACCTCGAAATTCACTTCTGATCGCGCTCCCTACTCCATAATCACCATACAGAGCCATTCACAGTCTCGAAATCTCAAACGAACATCGATAATACTGAAATTCCTTCAAGACAAACTTATGAATTTTTTTTAAATGCTAACTTCCACAGTATGCGCCAAAACTCTCCCAGGTCATCCGAAACCCGATACGGGCATACGCCCAAGTCCAAAACCATCATACGAACCTACTAGAACCCTCAAATCCCGATTTTGTGTTCATTTACTGAAATATCCAATCTTAGTTATTTAATTCAACTTTAAGCTTCTGAAATGAGAATTCTCTTTCCAAATCAACTCTGAACTTCCCGAAATTCAATTCCGACCGCGGGTACAAGTCATAATACTTGAAACGAAGCTTCTCATGGCCTCAGACTGCTGAACAGAGTGCTAGAACTCAAAATGACTAGTCAGGTTGTTACATTCTCTCCCACTTAAACATACGTTCGTCCTTGACTTGCTGAGCATTACACTGATGTAGTCTGAAATCACTGTTTAACTTCTCATGCACCTGTTCGTGATGCCACAACTCAGTTGAGCACATCAGCTCGATCAATTCTGAAGATATTCCCTTTTATTCAAGCAAATAAGTCATAGAGCCCAATTCCAACATTCAGAATTCTATGCCCGACCTGTTTCTAACATAAGATCACCATATCAATCACTACACGTTGTACCCAAACATGACTACATACCATAGTTGAATTCATACCTTGCATCACTTTACTCACCACACCACAATAACACTTTCTGATCAACTTAGTCAAAATTCCACGAATCTAATTCTCCTATTGCACCCATGACATACACAGTTCTTACTCCAACCTTTACAATACCGCCACGACGGAAGGGATGTGCAGAAATTCATAATCAACTGTCGATCCAACAATTAATTAGGTGTGTAACCCCTGGCAAAACCATCACCTCATTCTGAACCAAATAATGGTCTAACTTCCATAACATAGTTCATATAGCCGGATTGCACTAATCCTAGATCAAGGGATCTCGTCCCATCTGATACGGCTACTCAAGCAATAAGCCACCCCAGGCATTACCAAAAGTCTCATATGATGCTACCATGTACCAATACTTCACCAATTTGGACCAGAAACAAAGGAAAATGAACCCTAGAAGAAATTACCTAACTTCTGAACTAATACGGGCTTTCCTTAGAAAATAGGAAGCAAGACACCCAAAAATAGCATATAGATAACTATAATCAACATCACACTATTATGGAATGCAACCCGATCCACATAGCGTAACCATGGCGGCATGCCACCTGATCCTCACAACATAACCATGGCGGCATGCCACTCGATCCAAATAACATACACATGGCAGCATACCACCTGATCCACACATAGAACTCACATAAGGAGATGCACATCAAGATAAATTTCTCATTATAACGAAATACGAATCTCGGTAAGAATCACGCTAAGTGCATAATACCTTCCATGAGGGAACATATAGTGCTAGAATCCATAAGTCTAGCACAATTGAGGCGCAATACACAATCTGAATCTCAAGATTTCTAAGAGGATTGGCAAATCTCACTATACCTAACACATCTAATTGGAAGTGGAATGATGTAGAGCTATCCTGCTCATATAACCTCATCTCTATGTGAAATCACAACACGTAAGAAATTTACCAAGCTGTCTCAGAACTCGCACAGCGCAATACATCATTACATGAAATAGCTCAAGACAAAATAACACCGTATCTATTCTTCTATAAATAGCGCGTATTGCTGATATGATCACATTTGGCCTGCTATAAAGCCCCTGCTCACATTTAAATCCATCCGCAGATCCAAAGTCATATTCTGATTGCACCAACTAGGTTAATAACCTTTCAAAGGTCTATAACAACTCCCCTTTTCTCACAACACATAAGAACAACCATCATAATCGGAGCAAACCTCCTTAGTCCATAACCCAATAAATAGAGTGCCTTCTAGACATAAATTCTCAAATTAAGGATATTACCACGATCCTCATACTTGGTTTAAATCTTTAATTAATCGAGTGACTACATGACATACTAATACAATCTTCCTATGGGACACGCTCCCACAACCGTTTGAAATACATAACAGGTCTGTACATCCATACCACCGGCGGAGCTAACACTAAAAGCGATAAAAAATCATTAACTATTCACCGAACACCAACCTCAAGCGACAATGCAGAAAATACCAACTCCATTAAACCTCGAATCAACTTTCCTGCCCATTCGAGCTTGTGACATCCTTTTCAACACCGAATCCTTACCTTGATCTTTACTTCAAATTCCATACCACTCATTGCACGTATCATGCCAACTCAACCAGGGCTAACCATTCTATCTTCTACCAATTTATTCTTGATGCCTTAGCAATAATAATAAGTCCATTTAACACATAACACATTCCACCCGCACTCATCCCGAGCAACCTTGAATCATGAGATGAAGTTGTCTCAAATACCACGAACTATTTCATAACTCCCAATTGCTACATCGTAAGACAACACATCATAGAACATTCTGTGTCTCTTCTCATAGGCTGCTACCAAGCTTGGTTCTTAACCGTACCTATAGGCTCGAAACCATTTGGCACCACACTTTACCTCTTTGAATCCACTAGGACCATTGTTGAGAGCATGGCCCGAATATAATCAGCTCCATGATTATTCTAACACAAGCATACCCTCTTGGTGGGCACCAGACATAATCACTCCCCAAATCTGAACATGGGCCAATAAGGCCAACGATAGCATACCTTTAATAATTCCTTTGCTCAAGTTACCGCTTACATTCTTTTCCCGTAGATACAATAGCCCATCGATATGCTAATAGCCAAAAATCTCGCAAGTAGTTAACTATGCAATCCAATCATAAGCGGTGGGACTCTCCCACTTAGCATGAAGCCATTATTTCACAAATCTAGAATTCACCCGTCCTCTTCATCTCTTATTGACATAACCTTGCGCAATCAACCGCAGAAGTTCTTGAAATCTTTCAGTACAACTCTTTCCTTATATTCTGACTCATCAACACATTTGCATGACCGATCTCTTTGGTATATAGCCGATGGAATTCTTTGCATAAGCCTCACCAACCACGCGACCGCTAACCTACTCACTTGGGTAGCCCACCTATAGAAAGCTCTCCCCGGCATCTTCCAATGCTGTTGCACCGGATATAATCATTAAGACATAAATAGCCCATCCTGAGTCTGAGGTCACTCTCCAGCTGCACAGGTCCAGTTACCCCTCATGGACATCATTTAATTGTGTTGCAACACCCTTCCAATTCAAAGTTATGCTGCATTCCACTTTCTTTTAAGGAGCTCCTTTTCATTATCTCAAATCCCCTGCCGCATAATTCCCATACTTCAAACCATATCTGTAGATCCCAAATCACCAATCGCTAAAAATCTCTAATTGACACAAACTCTCTTTAAGGCACATAGTCATCCTACCACCAAGCCCCTACGCAGCTTTCCCACTTTGGGCAAGCTTGCTTATTTAATCAACTGCTCGACCTACGATTTTATTCCTGGTATTTTAGAAGTTTAAAACTCCGCCTGACATTTTCCACATGTCTTTCTCATCTCGTGTTGCTCAGTTGTTGCCTTAATAAAATTCATTTTCATAGCACTTGAATCCACAAATCGCTACTGACTTAAACCCTTCTAAAGGTCATCTTTATCGAATAGTTAACATTAGAATACTGATTCAATCCTGAACCGCCGCACCTTGCGATATCCAATAGTTGTATCTCCAATACTATTTCGCAATATTTTGCCCCAAAGGCGAATCATAGCTGATCATAACATCGACGAACTTAGTACGTTCAATTAGGGCGACGACACCCCCATCAAAAAAGAAAGCTCCACCAGCTTGCAAATACCAAGTCTCTTTACTTCCACCAAGCCACACCTGACCATTCTCAGTCCAATTTCCTTTCCCATGCTAGGAATAAAATACTGAATCTCTTGATTATGCACCGAGTAGAACCTCTCTTCAAGTCATTCACTGCCCCGATATATAGGCAAACTTTATACCGTCATAACAATACTGCAGAACATTTGTTCATGAGCATCATGGCAACTTGTGCCTAGCCCCAAAGCCCTCAGAAGTACCACTACTGGGCTGAAACAATAAAATATTCTTCCATAAAGCGATGACAATAATTTGATAAGCTACACCGGGAGAAACATCCCATATCATATTCATAGTACCATTATGATTCTTCAATTCTCAGTTTATAATGAATGCTTTGCATCACATAAGATTGAGTGGGAATGAACTAAAGGCATAAGCCTCCAAGGATCAAATCGCACGATAATGAATCAAGAAGGGAAGTACTCCTAACAGTCCTGCAGCCTCCCAAGGATAAATACAGACGTCTCTGTACCGATCCGTGAGACTCTACTAGACTTGCTTATGACTTGTGAGACCCTAGGAACCTAGTGCTCTAATACCATATTGTCATGACCCATAATCCACTACAGGTCGTGATGACGTAGGACACCTCAATCAGGCAAGCCATTATAAATTAAATTCTCTTTTAATACTTTTGAAAATCTGGGATTTTCTTTCCATTTTGCATAATTAAAGCAATCTCTAGTTCAATTCTAATTAAGTAACAACTATAAGTACACATCTTTCGAAAATCATCCCAGAACCCGGTGTCACAAGTGCATGAGCATCTATTTATAAGGAAAATAAAATACAACATCTGTTCGAAATACAGTGGACAGGGAATAAATATGTAAATGTTGAAAGGAACTACACTAGGTGCGAGTTACCTCGAAAAATGCAGCTCACCTATCCCAGAATCATCCATGCTGCTATACCCATTAGGCTGCTAGAGATACATATACCTGTGCAACGAAAATGCAAAGAAGTATAGTATGAGTGCGTAAATAATGTGTACTCAATGAGTATCTCACCTAATCTCGATGAAGTAGAAATGAGATGGTTAACTTCGACAGTTACTAGAGGTCCAATGATAGTGTAATAAAAATGTGGGGAAATCATGGATTTTTATACCAGTTCTATCTCGCAAGGCGGAAAAATAGGTAAACACCTTTAACAAATATTAAGGGATTTTCAAGTTTACTTTTTATCATCTTATTGATTTATATCAAGCAACGAAAGCCAATTTCCACATTTAAAATTCTCAAGAGACAAATAACATGCACAAATCACACCGAGGCGATGAACCGATCCAATAGAAATGTAAATTGTGCACTACCGAGGGTCGAATGGACCGAACCATATATGTATCTATTACCCCGCTCATGAATCATCCATGCGACGCGGTCAACATAAAATAAACAATTACCCTACTCGCGAATTATCCATGCGACGCAGATACACATACAATACATGCTCAACTAGACAATTAAGTATTTATCGAGGAATAATTATCCAAATAAAATAAATTTTCCTTTAACAATTTTTTAAGAAATTAAGTTTAATCCTTTTTAAAAAATTCACTTCCTAATTCAATGTTATTAAGCTATCCAAGCTATCAATGGGTTCATAAATAATCCATGTTTAAACTGCTTTGGGTCCTAACTACTCGGACAATAGCATAATAGTAGCTACACACGGACTCTTGTCACCTTGTGTGTATGTATCCCCCACAAATAGGAGCACATAATCAATTATTTCACCTATGAAGACAATTCCCTCTTATAAGGTTAGAAAGGAGATTCACCTCACTCCAAAGATCCATAACCGCCATTCGACGCCTTTACGAAGGCTCGAATCGATGCACAACACTCCAAAACTAGCCACTAATTATGTAAACCCATTAATATATGCTAAGGTACTCATTACAATCCGATTTATAATAATTCCTAACCCCGATCAAAAAGTAAACAAAAATACCCTTGGCCCACGTGCTCAGAATCCGATTTTTTTTTGAAAATAAATATTAACCATAGCCGTACGAATTCAAATATATGATTTTTTCTAAATTCCATACACAAAATCATGGTCAAATTTCCGAAATATAATGCCCTGACTAGCTGGCGTCATGGTGAGTGCAAGAGTTCAAAACTATTTCCTATTATCATATTCTAGGAAACGCGGGGAGTATCTGTATAAGGTGAAATCCAAGGGACCAATTTTATGATCATTTCGGGGTTCAAAAGATGCACCTCTTAAATCTCGAGGAAGGGCTCGAGGTGTGATCTCATAGAGTCTCCGAAATGCTTGGCTCAGAGACAATACAGATCAACGACTTCCAGAGAAATATAGGGAGTTCCCTAGGCACTTGATGGGAGTTGATGGGTTGACGTGCGCCCGTACCGAGGCATTAAATAGTTGTATCAATCTCATATATTTATAATAAATGCACTTGTACCGTACTAGGATTCTCCCGATCTATAAAGGGGTTCCTTATTATTTTGTAAGGGACATATGATATTCAATATTCGATACAAAAATATTTTCTCTGCTCTCTAACTCAAACATACTCTCTATTTGGCTCTATGGCTTATATTTATTGCTTTATTAACATTCATTATTCTTCATTTATTTCTCATTATTGATCATAAAGATCCCCAATCGCAACTCTCATAATTGTTAATCCTCCCCCGAATACCCTTAGCCAAGCACCCGGCTCGACCTCGAAGCCCGCATATGTCAGCTCGAAGCCCTGATTTCCAGCCCTTCGATTTGGTCATTATACTATCTTCAAGCTTCAATATCATTTCCTAATCTCTTAGTTATCATCTATTGCCTATACAACTAGCATAACAATAGATCACGTATTTTTAGAACCATAAAATCAAATCTAATTGTAATTACCATTTTCAAAGTAAACATTATCCATTGCATCCCACTTTTATTATCCTCTCAAGTCTCATATTTACCAACTTGTACTCCATAGTTATACCCCAATGAGCAATTATCTTCTCTAGGACCTTAGGTTTCTCCTACGTGTCGCTTGGGCATCCAATACATTTGGAATTCGATAGAAAGAGAAGATTAACTATTGCTCTAAGCTTCATGGCACGATCTGGAGTAGAAAGAAATGAGATAATCCTAGATGTCTTGGTAGTTAACAGTTTATATGGGTGGCCGGCACACACATATAAAAAAACTCCAGTAGACATGACTTCATAGACTCCCTAGGACATTTGAACCTAGTACTATGATACAAAGCTTTGTCGCGCCCCAAACCTAGGCCTAGACGTAACACGACACTCGGTGCCTGACTACATATGACTGAGCGAATCAACTAGCTGGCTGAATCAATATATGATATCAGAACACACTGAATGCGGAATATAAACTAACACAAGCTGATATACTGAAAGTCTGGATGATATAAGTCTAACTACAGAAATACTAATAAAATTTTGAAGCATATTTGCGGCCAACATAGCTTAACATGAAAAGCCCGAGACTCTGTCTAACTGTTACGCTAGTCTATGAATCCTTCAATGAAGTACTGAAACCACTAATTGTTTGAAAAAAACTAAAAGACTGTAAAGTAATTATAATGCCTCGAAATAACTGGGGCTCACCAATTAGCTGGTCCGAGAATCCTAGCGCTTCGAATCGTCAACCTGTAAATCATTACATGCATCGTGAGATGATCGTGAGATGGAGGCCCGACCAAATGGGACAGTCAATATATTTGAAATGCACTGGTATATAAAGCATCTGAAAGAAAGAATTATAAATGCTGGAACTAAAACTAATGAGATTTGATAATTGATAACTGAAATGATAACTATTGAAACTTTAACTATTTATGACATGTTGATTTATCTAGACTAAGACTCATGGGCATCAAAACCAAGTCTATATTAATTACGCACTAATTTCACAACATTCAGAATGAAAGTCATGAACGAGTTACAAATCTAGAGAATAGAAGTTTTGCAACTATTCAAGGAACTAAGCTTAACCATATTTTGAGGTAATCAATAACGTGGTAAAAGAAATGTAGTGCAGGGAGAATACATTCCCATACATAGAGGGTTAGCCTTACATACCTTATCTTCCTGCTATTGAGCATAATACAATATTTGCCAACCCTTTCAACTTTAATCTATATCAATACGAGTCAAAGGAATTATATATTAGTTATAATTCCCATGTTTTGGTCACTTAAGCATTTTCTCAAACACTTGGTGACATAAAGCTTCATAGTCTTTATTAATTGTATTTCTACACCTAACAATCCATTCTCTTGATCCTAGGTAAGTTCTAAAATGTCAAATTTCTTATAATCAATGTCATTCTTCTTCACCCATAAGATAAACAACACCCTTAACCAATAACCAACAATCAACAAGCCAAACCTATAATTATTCAAGCTTTTCTATCAAACCCATCAAATCATATCTCATGAACTTGTAGTCTACAATCATTAATCAAATGCTATAATCAATTAAAGGGTGAAGATATTACCTTTTTGACGTTCAATCTTCTTAAATTCGAGTTTTAGGGTTCCTTCTCTCAACAATGAAGTCCTAATAGAATATTTAATGATATGGAGGGTTTACCCATGTTAATAAAATGTTAGAAAATTCAAATTAACTTAGAATCACCATTAGAACTTACCTTGGATGGTAGGGGGACCCTTTAAGGAATTAGGTTTTTCAGAGCTACCCTTTCTAGTGCAAGTTTTTGTGTTTTGGGTATGGGGGGCGAAGTAGGGCTTTTAAAATGACCCCCAAGTGCGCCCATGCGCACATGTAGGTCTGAACATGCACCCAACCATGCAAAATGGCAGTAACATTACCACAGGTGCGCGGCCATGCTCGAGCCACGCTCTGGGCACGCATATTATGCATTGTTCTAAAAAACGCGCATAATATTTTTCACAGAAATCCGTTCGGGCTCCATAATATATTGTTAAAAAGCTATTTCAAAGGCTTACAACTTTTAACTTTTGAGTTTTTCTAATTTCCTTAAATTTTGACTAACTGCTACTGAAAGACTAACCTTTTGTAAACTTTGTAGATTTTATCAAATCTTGTACACCTCACTCTTCGTCTTGATTCTAAAATAATTATTTTCGCCCATACTAATACCAATAGAACTTCACATGTCCAAAATATAACCTTACTACTCATTTAACATATCCGTAGCTAGTTTGAATGTACGGGGTATTACATAGATCATCAACATAAACTAAGATCACTTCATGCTTTCCTTGTAAAAAATGAGTAATCATAGTGACTTTGTTGGAACCCCATCTATAGCAGTGACTCTGTCATCTTCTTGTTCCATTGCCTAGGTGCTTGTTTAAGACCATATAGGGAATTGTTGAGTTTACAAACCTTTAAGGACTCCCCCTGGATGCAAAATCCCTTAGGAACCTGCATATACACCTCCTCTAGTAAATCCCCATTAACAAAAGCATTATGGACATCCATTTGTTAGATAGTCCAGTGCTCAGCTGCAGCAAGAGCTACCACAGCCCTGACTGTCACCATTTTGGCTATTGGGGAGAAGGTCTCATTATAGTCAAGACCTTCTCTTTGACTGTAGCCTTTGGAAACCAAACGAGCCTTATATCTTTCCACCTCCCTGAGGCTTTACACTTAATTTTGAAGATCCACTTGCAGCCAATTGGCACCTTACCTGGTGGCAGGTCAACAATGCTCCATGTATTGTTTTCTTTCAAAGCACCTATCTCCAGTTGTATTGATTGCATCCACGTTGGGTTAGTAGAAGATTATTTGAAATTCTTTGGTTCTAATAGGGCTGAATATGTAGAGAGAGCTTGTAGATATTGGCTTGAGATGTTCATAGGTGACATATGATGATAGGGGATACAAACAAGATTGCTTGAAGCCTTTGGTTACATAGCCTTGTAACCATAAGGGAGTCTTACTTGGCCTAGAATATCTTCAAGGACCCACAGGAGAGGTTGCAGATGATGAAAGACTTGCTCAACTATAGTGTGGTCATTACCTGGTGGGGGAGAGGTTTGATCAACTGTATTAATCTCTACTACTGATTTATCAGTAAAGTGTGCAGGAATCTCACTAGGATGAGAGGAGATAGCAGGTTACTCAAATAAACCAGTGGAGGGACATTGAACATGGTTGTTCTCATTACTATAGTGTACACCTTTAGAAGACATGAGATTCAGGACTGGAAAGATTAGAGTTCCTACTGCTTTCATGTGCTTGAAAGGAAATAGGTTCTCCTGAAACACTACATGCCTTCTTACCAAAAAACTATGAGAATGAAGATCATATAATTTTTACCCCTTCTACGTAGTAGCATATCCCATGAACACTAAAGGCACAACTCTAGAGGCAAATTTGTCTACTATCTTAGGAGTAGTAGCATAGCATAGGCAACCAAACAGCTTTAGATGCGATAGTGAGGGAGCATGATAGTACAACATTTCAAATGGAGATCTATCAGCAATGACTCTTCAGGGTAGTCTATTGATCAGATAGACAACCGTGGTCACACACTTTCCTCAGAACCTTAAGGGTATTGTCGCCTGAAATCTGAGGGATCTAGCCATATTTAGGATAGTTCTGTGCCTCGTTTTAGCAATCCCATACTGTTGTGGGGTCTAGACACATGTTCTCTTGATGATTGATTCCAAATTCAGACATAAGAGATTTGACCTCATGGCTAAAGAACTCACCTCCATTATTTATTCTTAGAGTCTTAACTGAACTATAAAATACATACTTCACTTTATTAAGAAAATCTCTTAGTACAACTATGATGTCTGGCTTAGAAACAAGTAGACAGTCCAAGTGTATCTGGCGAAGTCATCTACAATTGTGACAAATAACCTCTTTCCATCATATGTTGGTACCTTGTAAGGTCCCCAAACACCACAATGTATTAATTCAAATGCAACTTTCGAACAGTAGTGCTCAATTGAAAAGGTAATTTTGTTTGTTTAGCCAAAAACACACAATACAAAATGATTGGTTACAAGGTTTTAACTTCCTGAGCAACTCATGCTTTCTAATCACCTCAATTGGAGCATGACCTAATCTTTATGCCATTGGAAACAAGAATCAGTAATACTAGAACCATTATTATTCTTTTCAATATCAATTGTAACACAGCTTTTGTTGACTGCATTAACTACATTATCTGAAGACTTGGTTGTAATATGTAATGAACTTCCTTGTAGTGAGCTTCCCCACAGTATGTAGAGTCACAGTTCCTCATTACCAATCCCCTTCACCTGACCGCTGTAGAGATCCTGAAAGATACATAAGTCATGGAAGAATGCCACTAAATATTGTAACTCCTTGGTAAGTTTATAACCTGAAAGCAGATTGTATTTGAAATCAGGTATATATAAAACATCATTGATGTCCTGATCATTAAACACAAATGATTTCACTGTGTATGTGACTAATGTTACTTCTCTGGTAGGTAGATGTACTTTGTTTCTTTCAGACTCTGGAACAGGCTGATAAGATTTTAACAATTGCAGGGTAGAGGTCATGTGGTTAGAAGCTTCAATATCTATTATCCATATATTCTTAACATACTGAGATACCAAGGCAATCAGAGTACCTCCTGCTGCTATCTTGCAAGAAGTGCCTTCATCCATGCCTTTGTTGAGCAACTAAACGATTTGTTGATATTTTTCCTTTGTTATGAAAGGAGCAGGTTGCTGAATAGACTTCTGAAGCACTTATTGTGGGGGTTGATATGACTCCTGTGTAAAGTAAGGAGTGGAGTGTTGAACGGGTTGCTGAGGCATTTTAAGGTTCCGCTGATTCTGCATTCCAAAGATCATTTGTGGATTTTTATTAGTAAACTTGCAGGTATCACCAGGAGCATGGCCTGCTGCATGACATGCATAGTTTGCACACACTCCAAGACTACCTCCCTTCTTCTTAGACTTGAAGTATGAGGGGTAACCAACTGACTTTTAACATGTCTCCTTTGTATGTCTCTTACAATGGCAGTACTCAAACTGAGGAATCTTCTTATGAGGCCTGGGATTTCCTCTTTCAGTTGATGGACCTTTAATGATAAACATTGCATTAACTTCAGCAACTTCTGCAACTTGCACTACTTGTGTAAAGTTTGCCGGACTCCTCTGTCTCTCTAGATCAACCAGCAAGGAGTAGGATTTGTTGATGTTAGGAACTACATACATCGTTATAATCTGAATCCTAGCTTGCGAATAGGAATCATTTAAGCCCATGAGGAACTACAGAAATCTGTGATATTTAAAGTGAGCAGCATACTTTGTAGATTCTGACATGGACACCCATGACAAGGCATAGGTGCATCAAATTCATCCCATAGATCTCTAAGCTTAGAGAAGTAATCAACAACAGTCATAGTCCCCTGAATAAGAGTATGAATCTCTGTGTGGAGATGAAAGACTCTAGAGCCATTCACTTTATCAAACCTTTCCTTTAAATTACCAGACCTTATAAGCATTGGATGCATAGACAACACTACTTAACAATTCTGGTGATACTGCATTCATTATCCACAACAAAACAACAACATTCACCTTTTCCCATTGGTCATGTGCTTCAAATTCAAATTTAGACTTAGGATTCCTTCTATTAACAAAACCTAATTTGCTTTTACCTAACAATCCAATTCGCATAGACTTACTCCATATAGTATAGTTATCTGAGCCAGTCAATTGAAGAGAACTCAGAGAGCTACCTGGAGTATCTGTCGGTTGTACCTGGAGTATCTGTCGGTTGTAGGTAGAGAGGGTGATTGTGATCGAATATGGTAAATCTAGTGGCGCTAGTCATCAGACAGTCATTTAGTGAGTGATTGTTCTCGTCATTTGTAATTTCTATTTCCAGCTTTTTTGAGTTCAATTCCACTCAATTTTGAGTGATTTTAGAAAACGCTAATTTTAGTACTCTTTCACTTTGAGACAATCAACACCGTGTGTATAAATTGAAGTAACTCAGAGAATGAATGAGCGGAAGAATGAGCTTAGATCAGTGATGCAAGCTCTGATACCATGTTAACTTCCATGGCTATAGAAGATGAAGCTCGGGTGAAGAAGAGAAGGAAGCTTAGAGAAAACAGTTGAGAGAGAGAGAGAGAGTAATTAATTCAGTTACTTAGTGAAAAAAATATACTGTACAAACTATTTCTTCCTATTTATACACATTACATAACTAACTAACTACTTCGCTTAACCACTAATAACTTTAACTCTACTTAAGCTAACTAGAGTTAGATAGACTTGAGCTCCCTCAACAATTCCTTTAGCACGAGTATGCTTTTGTACAATCTAAAGAAAGACATATTTTTGCAACATTGACAATGAAAAGATATACGATATTAAAGTAGCTTTTTGGCAACGAGCATTTATCCCCCAAAGTGAAATTTTCCAGCATGAATTCTGAATAATTAGTCGACTCTCAAGAGTACTTGACACCGAGTGAAACACCCCCTCCCCCCCAAAAGAATTTGTAGCACTAGCCTTAGAAATAGATGCAAAATTTATCTAAATATCTTCAAATTATGACAATACAAGCACAGATTTACAACATACTATAGTTTACATTCCTTGAGATTCCCTTTTTTGTTGCAGCAACATCCTTAAATAATCCAAACTAGCTAGCTATTTCAACAGAAAAACAAAAATAATTGTATCTTCATTAGAAACTGGAAGTATAACCTATACACTAACTAAATTTTGCCTATATATGATTAAAGCTCAACTCCCTTATTTTATACTTCATGTACTTGAAAATGTCCTCAAACTTCTTGTACTTTAATGTCTCAACTTTTTTCCCCTAGCATTGTCAATGAGGTTCAGAGCATTCATATATTTCCAGTATTACCTGCAAAACTTTTCTGGAGACTTGAAGGGAGTGATGAGTTAGATCATATGTATCAAGCAACAAAATCTGGTAATAGTTGAGCCGCGTATCGCTTCCCACTCTGAAAATCAATGTTTTCATAGGTTATATTTGGATGAGAAGGTTGAGGATTGCTCATTCTATTGTAATGAGTTTCGATTCTTCCCATTTCAATCCCAATGTTTTGGTTAGGCAAAAAGTTGTGTTGACTCCCTGAGAGGACTAAATTTTCAGAAGGTGGAAGCCCTAATGTAAGAGAAACACCATTTCCTTGAAAACTTGTGGCCATTTGTTGTTCTGGATTAAACCTTCCAAATTCTCCCATTGTACTATATGCAGTCATTAGAGGGTAGCTCTGATCTCTTGCCTGCCTGTTGTTGCTGTTGAACTTTTCACCTTTGCTCCTGTCTTCGGCTTTCATTTCCATCTCCATTGAGAGAATACTACTTGAAGAATTTTGCATGTCGTTTCTTGCCTTTTTGTTGTTCCTTTCTGAAGTACTGTTCTCCATGTTTAATGAGCCAATGAAGGAGAAACCTGTTAGGAGAAACTTGTTAGATAATGTGTCTCAATACGTAGACACACAATTAATTAAGAAACACTACTTGTAATGAGCTTAATTAACCTATATACGGATAATGTAAAGAATTATTCTATTATCAGATTGTTTTAAAGATAACTACAGCAAACCATTCATGATTTATGACAGAGACGAATCAAGAATTTGAAGTTTATAGATTTCTACATTAATGTCAAATTAATTCGCCCATGATTTATCATTTATGGTGATTAAAACCTGAAGGAAATTAAGTAACCTGCTATAACAAGTAAATTTATACTGATAGTATAAAAATTTATTTACATTGTCGGTATGTTCATTTTTCTTGTGAGTTATTATAGATGTTTAACGTGTCTATCCACCAAATCATCCTAGGTTGTTCATCAAGTATGATTCATGCATGTAACTTCAAGTTTAAATGTTGATATAGTAGGCGTGTGTGAGAGAGGGGGATAGTGGAAAAGTTAGGAATTTCTCCAAGGGTGTTCAAATTTAAAACAAGTAGAAAAAATTCCAATAAAGAGTGTTCAATATATATGATGTACTTCTAAAACATAATATTTTATGTATGTAAATGGTGTAATTTTGCGACAATCAAGACGTGGTTTCGCCACTTGGGGGGGGGGGAGGAGTCTAGTATTATATTCGAACAAACCTGCAGCATGAGCTGGAAGTGAGCCACCATTTGGAGAAGTTGAAATGGTTGAACTAGAAATTTCTGTGGGAGAAGCATCCTGCAATATGCTACTAATTTGCCTATCCTTTCTAAGGTTAGTGGTCTCTTGTGGAGCACTTGATTTTGTGCACATCTCTTTGTTAGGCTCATTCTTGTTTGCGTTTTCTTCTAAACCATTTTGCTCTTGATTATTCTTCACTTCTTCCATGTACATTTCCTCCACCATTGGCTTCCATAGTCGAACTCTAGCATTTATGAACCAGTTGGAGACCTACAAATATTCATGCATTTAATTAGGAAGTGGTACGTACTTTCATAACACAGGAAAAAGTTTCAAGAATGCGTTTAATTAGTTAAATACATCTATTGATATAAGAAGGTTTTATACCATTATATTATCTTTGCCTGCTGTAGCAAGTAATTTGTCTTATTTTAAGATTTCAAATCTTAAATTTTAAGTAGATTTACTTGTGGATTTTCTTTTCGTGACAATGCATATATGAATCAATTAAACTTTTTAAAAATTTATTAGCAAAATTAAGGAGAAGATGTTAAATTTTTCAAGAACCTGGCTCCTCGTTAGCCCCGTTTGCTTAGCAAGCATAATTTTATCTGAATCTTTGGGGTACCTGCAAGACAAGAAAGAACAGTTCGTAGTTACATCTCCTGTCCTACCAGTTTTATTTTAATTTTCTCTAGATAAATGACTTTAGGCAAAAGCTTTTTACTAGTCATTTTCCAAGAAAAATTTGTTAAGACATGATACTTTAAACAAGATGTTCTATTTATATAATAAATTTGAAAAAGATCGTAACTGTGATCTCCTTATAATGTTTCTACATGGTGTAATAAAATGGTTTCACTAGAGATCGAAGTTTAGTTTTGAGCATAGATGGTAAAGTATTCGTATACTATCAATACAGTTTAACTAACTATAGTACTCTCTCCGATCCAAAATAAGTAATTTTTTGGTCTTTTTCTTCTGGTCGAAAATAAGTAATTTTTCAAAATTTCAAGAATGAATTAATTATTTTTTTCCTACAATGGTCATAGAGTAAATAGTGTTAGAATATGTGTTAGGAGTGTTTATGTGAGATAGTAAAGATTAATATGGTCAATTTCATTGCAAATTAATGCCGAAATGTGAATTTCTTAATCTGTATGAAAGCACAAAAAAATCACTTATTTTGGACCGTCGGGAGTAGATTACTTGTTGCATTTTTCAAGTTATTATAATAAGTTCTACTTATTACGAATAATTACATATCTCTACCTCATAAGTGATTTAAGACCTTGTGGATGTTTAAGTGAGTTTAAGTTATATGAACTAACTATGGTTATAAGAATTTATTAGATCATCAAAAGAATATGTAGAGGGTTTTGCGAGTAATTAACACTTACGGATGGAGAAAATGCTCGAAAAGCCAAGCGCGAAGTACTGAGACAGCTCTTTCTGGTAAACCTCGTTGAGGTCTCCATGCATTTGGTTGCATCATTCCTAGCTGTTGGAGTGCACGTTGCTGCCTAAGATGATGATCCACATATCTTAGCCTAGATGATGATCCTTCAATTTTCATGCTAATTTCTTCTCCTAAACTTTTGCTTGTGGCCTTTATTTGTCCAGTTATAGCATCTTTTAGGCAACGAAATTGCTTCGAAATTGTATGCAAAGCTAGTTGAGTGTATGATTTTGCTGATCCAATTCCTGCTGCTTCCTCAAATGATGCTACAATTATTTGCATTTGGTGATGGTACTGTCTATACCTTTGCTCCACCTAACCAAATCCAAAGTTAAAAAAATACGTATCTTTTAAGAAAAAATTAAAATTTGTATCTTGAACAGAATTTCACTTGAAATAAAATTTGTAAATTTTATCAAGTTTAATTCTCTATTTCATGTTCGGATTGAAATAATGGAAAAAAATATGTAATAAAACAACCTTGTGCAAAAATGTTTCATTATTTGACAAATTTAAGTTGTGTCTAAATTGTCTTTTTTATATTCTTAACCATGATGAGCAAGTAATGTTCTTTAATTAAGTGATTTTCAAGTGAAAGATAAGAATATTTCCTAGGTTGAAAGGTTCAAAGTAAAAGAAAAATGAATAAGGACACGTGGTTTGATTTTTTGTCAACTTAACAACACCTTATAGGTTTCTTATCTTTAACTTTAGTTGGACCCGCAGAAGAAAATTTAGAACCACACAATCGTTAGTTTTGTATATCATACAGAACCAACGTGATTGGTGACTCTTTAATGGAATTGCTTAGCTTCAACATGAACAAAATTGTACCTTTGAAAAATCAACAATTATTGCATGTATGAATCAATAGTAACTTGACCCCTCCATCTCCCAAAATATCCAAATAAATAAAACAAATTAAATGGAGTAACTAGAATTAATGAAATTAAAGGCCAAACTTTCTTCTCAACCATTAAGGTATACAATAAGGAGGATCTTGAAATTTGGGTTTATAGGTTTTGAATTCTTAAAAAGACAGTTTATTCGGTTCTGAATAAATTATTTATACATATATAAGTGAATTTTGTAATACAAATATAAGTTTTTGGTAAAATTTCGAACTTGGAAGTTCAACACAGTTTTTTACAATTTTTGGATCATGTAATTGATTTGCCTAAACGAAACTCCAACCAATTCATGAAATTTGATATTGATCTTTTATTAAGAGATTAAAAAAAAAGACTTAAAGAATATGATATAGTATGAATTAGATAGAATTACCTCATCAAGCATGCTAATTAGTTTGGCCTTTTTCATCTGAAGTTCTTGTCTTTGAACAGTTGTAAGCTCAGCAACACTATTTTTCTGGCTGCTACTTTCACCTGAACCACTACTAGGAGCAGCAACAGCACCAACATCACTACCCAAAGGCATTAATTCATTATCTAATAGTTTGTCCTTCTCCTTAGCCCCAACCTCTTTGATACTTTTTCCAACATTAACAACTTCATCAAGAAGCTCTTGTGCAGCTTTTAGGTACTTAGAACCAACAATCATTCCATTAGAAAATGAAGATGATGCCCCTGATCCTCGTATATGATCGTTATTAGTATTTGTTCGCGGCGAAGGTGATGATAATATTCCAACTTGATGATTATTATGCGGTGAAATCTCATGGTGGTCTAGTGGAAAAGACCTGAAATTGATCATCTGTTGTTGTTGTTGTTGTTGTTGTTGTTGTGGGGAAAGACTTAGAGAAAGACCTTGATGTTGTTGCATCGGTGATACCAACCCCGGACTTTGGAACCCCAATTGGGAGGCAAAGTCCGTGGTTGTGCCTCCGCCGGAGTTGGGAGAAACCACGGCCTGAAACAAATCAATTGAATCCATTAAAAAACTATAGAGTGCGATAAATAATAGGAAATAGAGAATTCTCTAAGAGCTGAGCTTGTTCAGTACCGACTGTATGTGTGATTGGCTTTCATTTCCACCGCCACCACCACTATCACCACTATTTTGACCATTAGAGCTCCACAAACGCTGGAGAAGGCCATGATGAGAGGCGGAAACATGGTGGACCGAGGGGCGGCTCGGATCCTGAAAATTTGTCTGAAGGGGAACGCCCACAAAGTGTTGCGTGTGGGCTTGCGAATGAATTTGCCCGTGGGGCAAATTCCCCGCGGTTCCGGAATTCAAGAAGAACATATTTGCTTGTTGAAGATGTTGTTGTTGTTGTTGCTGCTGTTGAGTGTCAGTATACCCTATATAGTTAGGGTTCATCAGATAAAGTGTCTGCAGACCATCAGCTTGGATTTCTGAGCTCCCTTGATAGTACATCGCCATAGATTTCAGCACCTATAAAAATCTTACCTCACTCTTAAAGGCTTAACCAATCAAGAAAATCGTTTTTTTTCTCTCCAATATAAGAAACTATTTCAAGAAATCTTGTTAAAGAAAGCTTAGGCCATCCAAATTTGGAAGTCACCTGCAGATAGATTGTACTGATGATGGAACCTGATAGAAAGTAAGAGAGAAGAAGCTTATCATAAATCCATGCAATATTCTATAGATGGCATACATTTTTGACATAGAAAATAGCATACTAAGAGTTATAATATATAATTAACAGCTCAAATATGAAACTATATTTGATGAGTCTTGATTGAGGACGGCTTTTGACTATCATGTGTCAACTAAGAGAAAAAGATTGAGAGTTTGTTAAGTATGGGGGAAAATAAAATTTGTACTTACTCTGACAAATATATGAAGAATGTATGAAGGATCTTCAACAATAAACTAAACAGAAAATAATTTAATAAAAAGATGATGAAAGAAAGGTAATATAGAGGGAGAGAGAGAGAATGATTTTGAGAAGTTGCCTTCTTGTCAGATTCTAAGTTTTCTGCAAAACTTCACTGCACAAAAGGAGAATATGAATAAAGAGATTTTTATTAGTGCTAGTCTCCCAACATATCCTCCCCACCCTACGTCGGATCCGAAATTTAAAGAATATAAATTCTTATAATGACCTTAATTTGATATATACAATCAAATACTTATAAATATATAATTTATATAATATATAAAGGGTCCGGACAAAAGCTACTAGATTGAGTAAACAATAACTAATAAGCTAGGTGCCGACCTGCCCACACCTGTCAAAACACAGTAAAAGAAATGGATTAGAAAGAAAAAGTGTGATTATTTATGTAATTACCTGAGATTTTTTTTTCTTACTGTTTTTAGAGGATAGATGATTGAAAAGGTAATATTGGGAGTCTTTTATTTTTTACGTTTCTTTTGTTTTTGAAAAGTCTCCCTTCTATTCTTCTTCTCTGGGCATTAGTTTGTTTAATAAACTAATATGGTGTTAGGTACGTGTGATGGAAATTAGAGAGGTCTAATTAAAGATAATACTGAATTTTTTTTTTCCTGTTTTTGATTTCTTTAGAGAGAGTGTGTAGTGAATTTAACACTAGAAAGAAAGTAGGCCAGGGATAAGGAAAATGAGGACATCTACTTCCACCAATTGACGGGTCAGTAATAATTGAGATGGCAGAAGTCCCTCCATTTTCTATAATTCTATTTATGACCCTTATATGTTATTCTTGAACTTTTTTTCCTTCTAGTGGCTTGATTGCTTTGTTAATTAGATTTTACTTTTTAAGCTCTGTAAAAGAAATTTGCAATTTATTGTAATAAAAAATAATTAAGTGATATTCAAGAAAGTCGAATGACTTTTTTATAAAAATAATTCCATGACTTAAATATAATAAAGTAAAAGTTAAATAACAATCATGAAATAACTTCGTGAATCTTGCCCCACCTCATCAAGATTTTCTTTGTTTCTGTTCTATATATATATAACAAAAAGGAATTAAAAGGATTTTTTCGGTTCCTAGTGAATCCTGAAAATGATAAATCTAAAACACAATTTAGTTTTCTATTCGTTTAATCCTAATTCCTAATAGGAAAAACGAAGAGAATTGACTAAAAAATCTCTTACGTTAAAAGGCTAATTTTTTCGTTATAGGGATGTGAAAGTATGGAAAATCCATCTAGTTACAGAAGATGTAAGCTTACACAAATGACTCCCATTGTTAAACATATAAAGGGGTCAATGGATCTTTAAAAATCCATTAAAGAGCGAACTGAACCGTATTAAATCGATTATTTTTTTAAAATAAAATATAGGATTATATATAAATTTATAACCGTGTCTTTTATAAAAGTAAATCTAAAAATATTTTACAAACTATACCGAATAAATTTATATATAAAAAATATATTTTATTTACTAAATTTAAAAAGTAACAAAGCATTAATTTTTTTTTTGGGCCTTGGGATTATGAAAATGGCTACAAGTGATCAATAATAAATATCCAAAGTCCCATCATTCAAGTGTATTCTACTACTCATATCGAAATTAAATTAGTTCCAACATATCACGTAGTAAGCCAAGGTATTCTAGCGATCTTCGTTAGCAAGCCACAAGATATTAGATATCTTTCCTCTTGTATGATTTAGACTTGAGAAACTTTTAGAAACCACTATGTTTTAGTGGTTATTAGCTAGTTGTAGCTATCATTTACTATATTACTTCATATAGCTATGTTTTGCATTTTTTAGATTGTATTC
Organism: Nicotiana noctiflora; assembly: GCA_032618575.1. Taxonomy (NCBI): domain Eukaryota; kingdom Viridiplantae; phylum Streptophyta; class Magnoliopsida; order Solanales; family Solanaceae; genus Nicotiana; species Nicotiana noctiflora. The sequence goes on from JASVEL010002928.1 coordinate 377,464, forward strand.
GATGTATTTAAGCTATTATATTCATGAATGCAGTAGTATTTCTAGGCGTGAAACATGAGATTACAGCTAGAAATATTTTCGTATTCGAATATATTCGACTATATTCATGGCGTGAAATATGAGATTATAGCTGGAAAGATTATAGTATTTGACTGTATTCACGGCAAGAAACAGGGGATTACACTATTTTTAAATGGAAAGTGAATCAATTAACATAATAGACTCCTCATATAACTCAACAAACTCAATTATAACACATAAATTTTGTATTATCAGTTATAAAAAAGATTCCCAACTGAAAAATACCCTAAAAATATAGCAGTCTTCAGAAAAATTATAAATACATCTGAATACATAAATTATATTAATTAAAAAAAATATATGAATACATTCATGGAATATAGCGGTATAATAAATACAATGAAATACATAGAATACAACGGGATACATTAAAATACAATGAATACTATGAAATGCATAGAATACAATGAGATATATTGAAATAGAATGGAAAAAATAATGAAATATAGCTAGATATATTGATAGACATTGAAATATATTAACAAAAAATTCAAGTTGCTCAGTCACCAACAACGTTGTCTTTGTTCAAGGATAACCCTAATGTCGTCTCGTTGAAGCAGCATCAGTATCCAGTCCTCGTTCACCGTCACCGTTGCCTCCGGTTGCCGCCTTTAATTCCAACTGACGTCGCATCGAAGATCGGACGTGACCAAAGTTTCCTTGGATTCCAGAAGTAATAGGGAATCAATCACGATTAGTACCGTTCGGAATATGTAGGGGCTTTCACCGTCGACGATAAAGGTTTCGATAGAGGCACTGCCAATTCACGCGAATTAAACATGAGACATCATATATATTATAATATTCCATAAAATATTACTTAGAATATAGTACTAGTACTTATTAAAAGAAACCAAAAAGAAATAAAAGTTGTGGAAGAAAAAAAGGAAAAAGGTTAAAGCTTTACCCTACTTCGATAGAGGCACTGCCAATATGAGATCGGGAAGTAGAGATAGGAGCATTAGATATGGTCCAGGGGATATGAGAGAGAAAAATAGTACAAAGCTTATTTTATGGCTTAAAGGTAGGAGATGATCATAAATAGATATTTGGCTATAAAAAATCAAAAGGTTGCTATGAAATATAATCTTTTAAAAGAGTACTTATTTAAAATAAATAAGGTATCAATCTTTGCTATAAGAGGTAACTAATCCTTTAGATTTCTCATATCGGATAATAATCATCTAATAAGCTCTATTCTTCCTTCCCAACATGATTAGTATATTTCCACTCGTATGATTTATATTTCTCTTTGTCTTTGACATCCTTTATGTTCTATCACTACTAATAGTAAAAAATCCGGAGAGTTTTTCCAAAGTTCTATGCAAGTACACATTTATCGCATGCTAATTTCGACTAGCGATTTTTGCATGCCGAATTTAAAAATACTAAAATATTAATTGAATTGTACCCATATCAAAAAGAAACCGAGTTGATTGGGACAACTTCGACAAGTCTGATATTAGTTATACAAAATAAAATAACTGAAAAGTTAGTATGGTACAAATTTTATAAAATAACTCATTACCGAAACGAATCATTGACACCCCTAACATCTAATATAATACACTTTGAAACATTAATGTAAAACTTGGGTTATGTCTTTATTGCAATAGAAGTAATACCGTATCCGATCCGATTATTGAACTTCAATTCATTTTTAATATTTTGATCTCTGCACTGTGAGGATTTCCGGAATAATGGCATGCAGAGTACCTTTACTAGGTCCCCATCAAATTAAAGATTGTAAAACGTCTGACCCTAAAATACAGTAGTAGGTGTGTACCTAATTAAAGTCATGGACCATATGACAACTTCAACAAAGAAAAAGTGTCCCTCAACCCCCTTCCTCGACTCCAAAAACTTATTAAATCTTATATTATGAATAGTATATATCACGTTCTTGAAGTACGTATCATACTATAAATCAAGAGTGTGATTTTATTGTGTCTCATACAATTTATACTAGTTATATGAAACTTCTTTTTATTTTACATATCTGTGGACTCATATCTTACACATTTAGATTCACAAAATTCTGGGACCTCAGACAAAAAAGAGGTCTCACACAACTATTGTCAGTTGTGTGGGGCACAAAATAAAAATTTTCATAAATCAAGGACCAATACTTTCTTTTTTGTTGGTTTTTTATCATGTGTTATCTTATATCTGTATTGGGCCAAACAAAATTAGAGTTTATACCGGAAAGTCTTATATATATTGAGGTAAAGCGCCCTCTAATAAAGACGAATACATAACCAAGGTCGAACCAAAAACTTCTAATCAAGAATAGAGATATACTTACCACGATAACTGTAGTTGGTATAAGGACCAATACTTACACAAGTCATATGCTTGATAGGGAAATTGCTCTATATAGTCAGTCTTCTTTAAGGGACAGTTTCTCCTTCAAACCATTTTTCTTAGAAGATGTCACCTGAGATCCTAGATTCAGCTTTCATGAATTGATTATCATAAGAATTAGAATTCATTCTTCTTTCGCTTTTATCTTGATTGATCATGCAGCCTTTTCAAAATCTGTCAGCTTCCTTTTGTCAACTGAAAACAACTGGATGATAGTCTCTCAAGCATAGTCTATCAATTTTCCTATAAATTACTCTATATAGTACTATTAGACTTTCATGGTCGTTTGGTACATTCGATAAGAATAATAATTGGGGATAAAATTTGGGATTAACTTTGTTTCATATTTGAATTGGGGTAGAACTAATCTCACGATAAGTTTTTTACTAAAATGGTGGGATTAGTTATTGTTGGGTTTTAAGCTAAAATAAGCTTAAAAGATGGTGAATGGGAAAGGGAGGAAAATAAAAATTTAAGTTTCTCTCCTTGAATATGAGACATTGTCCTATATTGGAAGAGTAAAATACTTTTGATGGGTATATATACAATAGCTCTTCTTCTATCTCTTAAAGAGTTAAGAAGAAGTCAAGCTCCGCGCCGTTGTCGTCGTCGTCGTCGCTCGCTCGGCTTCGGCATCGGTATCGGCTTTGGTCAAATGATTGATTGATTGATTTGTTTGACCAAATTTGTTTGTTAATAGTAAATATTAACATAATATTATTAAATATCTATTTTTTGTAAATGAAAAATTAATATTAAATCCAACAGAATATTAATATTAAATCCAATAAAATATTAAACGTTTATACGTTATTCATTTTCTATTTTTGTAACGAAAAATTAAGTTTACTCCTCGTATGAATTCCCGGTTTATTGTTGTGTAAATAGCTATTTACGTTATGCCCGTTTTAAGCAAATAACCCTTCTAAAGAGATGCGCCTCTTCAATTTGAGCTCAGCATATTGGCTATAAATAGCAGTCCATTCTCTCAAATGTTCCATAAAAAATTCTAAGTTCTCCTCCTTTCTTCCGTATTGTTTTAACTACAAAGAAACCAAGAGTAAGTGTGATTTTCTATCGATCTTTGTGTTTGCTGGGGGTTTGAAGTACCGCTACACCAGTGTATAATTCATTCTATCCTAGTAGAAAATAATGCACAGCCTTGGCTACTAGGAGGGGATTAAATCATTAAGGAAATACTGTGAATTCAGTGGACTCGGATTAAATTATGTTTCGTTTACATTTCTGTTTATATGTTATTTTATCTTCTCCAGAATTCTTTTACAATTACAGTTTACTAACAAGCTTAAGAAATTTAATTTATTTTCTATATTTGTGTTATACTCACTATTTCTGGAGAGTAAACCTTTGTGGTTTGTTAATCCATTGCAGATTAAAATCTATATGATTTTCATGTTTGTTTGTGTCATTCTTTTATATGAATGACGAATGACAACGGGAACCAAAATGTTCCTATGGTGACTGCGAATGCATTGACAAGCCGAAGAAAACCGGCATTCGCACCGGCAGAAAAACTCGAAAAAAAATTCGGGATTGATTTCAAGCGGTGGCAGTAGAAGATGTTCTTCTACTTGATGACTTTAAGTCTACAAAAGTTCATTAAGGAAGATGTTCATGTTCTGCCCGATGAAATTCCAGATAATGAATGCTTTCTCGTGATTGAGGCGTGGAAACATTCTGATTTCCTGTGCAAGAATTACATTCTTAGTGGACTAGAGGACAATCTATATAACGTCTACAGTAATTTGCAGACGTCAAAAGAATGTGGATTACGCTTGAAAGAAAATACAAAACTGAAGATGTCGGGTTGAAGAAAATCATTGTTGCTAAATTTTTGGACTACAAAGTGGTAGATAGCAAGTCTGTTATTCCCCAAGTCTAGGAAATGTAAGTGATTATTCACGATATCCTTGCTGAAGGTATTAGTCAAATTAATACTAATATTCAGAGTAATAATTTTAGTATTTTTATGAACAAAATTTTTGTTGAAGGTCTTGTAATCAATGAAGCATTTCAAGCTGCAACGAAGATTGAGAAGTTTTCTCCTTTGTGGAAGGACTTCAAAAACTACTTGAAACACAAACACAAGGTTATGTCGCTTGACGATCTCATTGTTCGGTTGAGAATCAAAGAGGATAACAAAGCTGCTGAAAAGAGAGGCCATGGAAACTCAACAATAATGGAAGCAAACATTGTTGAGGATACTCTTCAAAATAAGAGAAAGTGGAAGCATGCTTCTGGACCAAAAAGCAACCCAAGCAAAAAGCGATTCAACGAAAATTACTACAACTGTGGGAAAACTGGACACAAATCTATAGATTATCGTGCTCTGAAAAAAGACAAGAAGAAGGGTCAAACAAACATGGTCGAAAAGCACGAAGATGTTGATGATTTATGTGCTATGCTTTCTTAATACAACCTAGTGGGAAATCCTAAGGAGTGATGGATTGATTCTAGAGCCACTCGTCATGTTTGTTACGTTAGAGAAATGTTTGCTACATATTCTCCCGTTTGACCGGAGAGACGCTTTCTATGGGAAATTCTGCAACGGCCATAATTGAAGGAAGTGGGAAAATATTTCTGAAATGACTTATGGCAAAGTGGTGACTATAAACAACGTCCTTCATGTTTCCGAGATTAATAAAGACTTAGTCCTGCTGGCCTTCTTGTTAAGAATTGGTTTAAATGTGTCTTTATATCTGATAAGGTTGTAATAAGTAAGAATGAGATGTTTGTAGGAAACTGTTACCTCACTGAGGTCATTTTCAAGCTAAATGTAATGGTTTTTGAGAATAATAATAAAATTTTAGCTTCGTCTTATTTATTTGATTTAAATGATTCATGGCATATGCATTTGGGTCATGTCAATTATAAAACCTTGCAGAAAATGATTAACTTGGAAGTATTGCCTAAGCTTAAATGCGACAAATAAAAATGTTAAATAAGTGTGGAATATAAGTATGCTAAACATCTTTATTAGTCAGTTGAAAGGAATTCAAATCCTTTAGACTTAATTCACACAAATATTTACGACATGAAGTCAATACCATCTCGTAGTGAAAAGAAGTATTTTATAACTTTTACTAACAACAATACTCGACATTGCTATGTTTACTTACTCAATAGTAAAGATTAAGCAATAGACGCACTCAAGCAATACAAAAATGAAGTTAAAACGCAACTTAACAAGAAATTAAAATTATAAGAAGTGATAGGGGTGGATAATATGAATCTCCTTTTGAAGAATATGTTTAGAATTTGGTATTGTTCAACAAATAATGGCCCCTTACACGCCCCAATCCAATGTGATTGCGGAAAAAGAATCGTTCATTGAATGAGATGATGAATGTATGGTTGATAAGTTCTGATTTGCCATTGAACTTATGGGGGGGAGTCGTTCTTACGGCTAACCAGATACTAAATCGAGTACCCCGTAGCAAAACACAATCCATTCCTTATGAAAATGGAAAAGAAGGAAGCCCAGCTTGAATTATTTTAAAGTGTGGGGGTGTTTAGCAAAAATGCAAGTTCTAAACCCAAAAGGGTAAAAATAGGACCAAAAATTGTTGATTGTATTTTCATAGGATATGCGACCAATAGTAAAGCATACCGATTTTTGGTTCATAAATCAGAAAATTCTGGCATTCATATAATACGGTTATAGAATCAAATAATGCTGAGTTCTTTGAAAATATATATCCATATAAAAAGGAATGTGAGTCACTTGGTGAAGGATCTAAATGACCTCGGAAGAAACAAAATAAAGTACATTTAATAAGGAGGATCCAAGATGTAGTAAACGTCAAAGAACGTCTACTTCATTTGGACTAGATGTTGTGACATTTTTATCGGAAAATGAGCCTCGAACATTTAAAAAGCTATGGCTTCTTCGGAATCATTATTTTGGAAAGAGACAGTCAATAGTGAAATAGAATCCATATTGAACAACCATATATGGGAATTGGTTGATCTTCCTCATGGAAATAACCTTTGGGTTCTGTATGGATTTTAAGAGGAAAATAAAATATGATGGAACTATTGATAAATTTAAGGCAAGACTTCTAGTCAAAAGGTATAGACAACGAGAAGGTCTTGACTACTTTGATACATACTCTTCAGTTTTAAGAATTATGTCCATACGAATGTTAGTAGCATTAGGTGCAGTTTATGGTCTTGAAATTCATCAAATGGACGTTAAGACAGCCCTCTTAAATGGATATTTGGAGGAAGAAGTTTACATGGAACAACCTGAAGGATTTGTGGTTCCAGACTAAAACAAGCTCCCAAATAATGGTTTACGAAATTTGACCAAACAATATCGTCAAATATTTTGAAGATTAATGAATGTGATAAATCTATGTACATTAAAAATATTCCAATTTACATAGTCATTGTTTGGTTATATATGGATGATATGTTGATAATGAGTAATGACTTTTCCACATGGATGATATGCTGATAATGAATAATGACTTTGCCAACATAGATGCGACAAAACGTATGCTAACTAGCAAGTTTGATGCGAATGACTTGGGAGTTGATGATTTAGTTCTGGAGATTAAGATCCATAAGAATCCTAAAGGTCTGACATTGTCACAATCTCATTATATTAAGACAGTACATGGAAAATTCAAGCACTTAGGGTTTAAAGTTTAAAAGACTCCAATTGACATGAATCTTGCGTTAGCAAAGAATAAAGGCCAAAGAATATCACAATTGGATTATACTCGTGTGTTGGGATGTTTAATGTATATCATGAATTATCGACGACCAGATATAGCTTGTACTATAAGTAAATTGAATCGATACACGAGCAATTCAGGTCAATCTCATAAGATGGCAATGAAACGAGTTTTGGGATATTTAGAACATACACAAGAATTATTTTTCACTACAGTAAATATCCTGCGATGATTGAGGGATACTGTGATACAAAGTGGATCACCGGTTCAACTGATTCTAGGTCCACAAGTGGATATGTATTCACTATTGGTAGAGGGGCAGTATCTTGAAAGTCATCTATCACGACCCGAATTTCCCACCGTCGGGACCGTGATGGCACCTAACATTGTACTCGCTAGGGAAGCAAACATTACAGAATATTTCACCTCTTTCCTTTATCTTTTAACAATTAAAACTTAACAAAATTAAATCAGTGGATTAAATGCGAAAGAACACAGTTTTTAAAGATTGATTTACGCGAATAACGAAATCGTATAAAACTCCACCCAGAACTGGTGTCTCAACTAACGAACAGTCTACGAATACTACAAGTATTGGTTTAAAAGAAAATATACATCTGCCTCGGAAGAAAAGTAAAATTGAATACAGTAAAGATAGAAGGGGACACCAAGACCTGCGAACTCCTGGAGGACTACCTTTGGTATCATATGGACTGAAGGCAGCATCCTCGAACTCTGGTATGTACTAGCTCCATAATCTGCATAGGAAATGTAGAGTGCAATATCAATATAAATGATCCCATGTACTGGTAAGTGCCGAACCTAACCTCGACAAAGTAGTGACGAGGCTACGGTTGGGCATCACAACATATACAACCAGCAACAGTTTATACTAAAATGGAAAGGAAATACAAAATGAAATATAACAGAAACTTACATTAAATTAACACAGAAACCAGCCGTTCTACCAATACTCACCTATAACCAATCCTTAGGGAGTTTTAATATCTCAATAATGAATTTCAGCAGAAATGACTACTAACTGATGTGGCGTGCATCCCGATCTCACCATATAAATAGTAACAATATCAACATTCACTCTTATTACTCCTTGTTGCGGTGTGCAACCCGATCCCACTATTCCACCCTTATTACTCCTCAACACATATCACCTGTATTTCTCGTGTTGTGGCGTGCAACCCGATCCCATCAGATAATCACATTTTACCCTTATTCCTCATGTTACGGCGTGTAACCCAATCCCAATATATATATATAAAGACAAGTGTTTCACAAGTTAACTCAAATCCCCCGCATTACTTATACCTCAATATATATATATATATATATAAAGACAAGTGTTTCACAAGTTAACTCAAATCCCCCGCATTACTTATACCTCAATCCACAGTGGAATATTACTACGATTATGAAACTTCACCATTGAGAATTACTCAGCGAGACCAACCAAGGTACACCATAAGGCACCAACCCACCAATATAAGCCAAAATCTTAATAAAAGGAAACAATGAAACAATTAAATACTTCAATAAAGAGAACAATAGTTAAAATGAAACAATTAGACATGGAAACATTTATAAGCAAGTAGCAATTAAGGCAAGAAACAATATATTAGGAAACGGGGAAGGGAGCAAGCTAACAATGATAGTTTGGTGGTGCATAGGTACTCATCACCACACCTATACGCCACACACATGGAATTTCACATAGCTCATAGGTAGGGGATCCCTAATCCCTCAAGTCAAGGTTAGACCAAACACTTAACTCAAGTCAACGGGTATTTCAAAGCCCAATCACCATTTTACCTCTCGATTCCACTACCAATTCAATCGTATCTACTCATAACTAACTTAATAACATCAATAAATATATATATATATATATATATATATATATATATATATATATATATATATATATATATGCTTAATTATAGGTTTTCTAACATTTCCCCCAAAAGTTAAAAACCCGACCCAGGCCCGCTTGGTCTAAACTCAAAATTTGGACCAAAACCGATTACCCATTCACCCTCGAGCCCGGATATTCAATTGGTTGTGGAATCCGATGTCAATTTGAGCTCTAAATACCAAAATTTCGAAATTTCTAAATTCTACCCAAAAACACCCAATTCCACCATGAAAACCCATAGATCCTAGGATGAAATCTTGTAAAAAGATGAAATAGATTGGAAGAAATAAGTTAAGAATCATTTACCTATGATTTGGGGAAGAACTTGCTCTAGGAAAATCGCCTCTTGGAGTTTAGGATTTCAAAATTTGAAGAACGAATGTAAAATCCCATCCAAGACCCATTTACTCAGCTACAAATGTCGCATTTGCAACCTGAAGCGAAGCTCGCAAATGCGAACCCGCGTCAAATTTCTGTTGCCTTCGCAAATACGAAGGATAGTTCGCAAATGCAAACATTGTCCTCCGCAATTGCGACTAGATGATCGCATTTGCAACCGATCTCCCCCCAGCTTTACTTCGCAAATATGAAGGGTTTTTCGCAATTGCGAAGATTGTTGGCCTAGCTACTCTTCACATTTGCGATGAGTGGCTTGCAATTGCAGCCATGACAGGCTTCACAATTGCGAACTCTGGTCTCAAAATTGCGAGATCGGAGGCCAATACCTGAACTAAACACTTGCAACATTTTCCCCAAGTCCAAAACACTCTTAAACCTATCCAAAACTCACCGAGCCCTCGAGGCTCCAAACTGAACATGAACACAAGTCTTAAAACATTATATAAACTTTCTTGCACGATTAAATTGCCAAAATAGCATCTAGAACCATAAATTCAACACTAAAATGCATTAAATTCAAAATCAAAATTTCTAACTTTTCAACCAAAGGTCCGAATTAGATCAAATCACCTCATATTTTCACCAAATTTCACAAATAAGGCTTAAATACCATAATGGACCTGTACGGGGCTCGGAACTGAAATACGGGCCCGACACCAACAAGTTCAAATCTTATAAAATTTCCAAAAACCCTTATATTTTCAGCTAAACAATTTTCTTCAAAAATTTATTTCTAGGGCTAAGGACCTCGAAATTCGATTTCGGACATACGTCCAAGTCCCATATTTTACTACGGAATCTCTGGGACCGTTTACACAAAAGGTTGACCCAAGTCAACTAAAATCATCTTTTCAAGCTAAAATTCATTATTTCTAAAAAAATTCACATAAAAGTTTTTCCGGTATCACGTTCAGACAGGACATGCAAATTGAAAAGAGATAAAATAAGGTTTTGAAGGACTCAGAACAAGAAAATGGATTCTAGAACAAAAGATGACCTTTTGGGTCATCATATTCTCCACCTTTAAAACAATCGTTCATCCTCGAACGGACATAAAAAAGTACCCGAGTCATTGAAAAGATGGGAATATCGACTCTACATATCGTACTTGGACTCCTAGGTTACTGCCTCAATAGGCTGATCTCTTAACTCAACATAAATCGAAGGATAACTCTTTGACCTCCGCTAACGAACCTACCGGTCTAGAATTGCTATCGGCTCCTCCTCGTAGGTCAAATCCTTGTCCAACTAGAAAGTACTGAAGTCTAACACGTGGGATGGATCACCGTGATACTTCCCAAGCATGGACATATGAAACACTAGATGCACAACTGATAAACCTGGTGGCAATGCAAGTCTGTAAGCCACATCTCCCACTCGATAAAGGATCTCAAAAGGTCCGATGAACCTATGGCTTAGCTTGACCTTCTTCCCAAATCTCATCATACCCTTTATGGGCAACACCCGAATCAACACTCGCTCTCTGACCATGAATGCCACATCACAAACCTTACGATCGGCATAACTCTTTTGCATGGATTGCACTATACGAAGTCTATCCTGAATGATCTTAACATTATCCAATGCATCATGTACCAAATTTTTACCCAATAATCGAGCCTCCCGTGGCCTAAACTACCAAGTTGGAGATCAATACCGTCTACCATATAATGCCTCATAGGGAGATATTTGGATGCTTGATTGATAGTTGTTGTTGTAGGAAAACTTTGCTAGCGGCAAGAACCGATCCCAAGAACTTCCAAAGTAAATAACATAGGCGTGAAGCATATCCTTCAAAATATGAATAAAACGCTCAGACCATTCGTCCGCTTGACGATGAAATATGATGCTCAGCTCGACTCACATACCCAACTTATGGTGTACTGCCCTCCAAAAATATGAGGTAAACTGCGTAATTCGAAAAAAATGATAGACCCGGGCACATCATGCAGACGAACGATCTCACGGATATAGATCACATCCAACCACTCCGAATAATAGGAAACCGCCATAAGAATGATAAGCACTGACTTAGTCAGCCTATCCACAATAAATGATATTGCATCGAACTTCTTCTGAGTCCGTGGGAGGCCAACAACAAAGTTCAAAGTGATACACTCCCACTTCCACTCAGGAATATCAATCCTCTAAAGCAAACCCCCAGGTCTTTGATGGTCGTACTTTACCTGATGACAATTCAAACACCAAGCTACACATGCAACAATATCCTTCTTCATCCTCCTCCACCACAAATGCTGCAGCAAATCCGGATACATCTTAGCGGTGCCTGGGTGAATGGAATACTAGGAACTATGGGCCTCCTCTATAATCAACTCACGAAGTCCATCCACATTAGGCACACAAACACGACCTTGCATCCTAAAAACTCAATTATCTCCAATTGTAACCTTCTTGGAACCACCATGCCTCAAGCAAATGAGGGTCATCAGATGTTGATCCTTGATACGCTCAAATAATGAAGACCGGGTGACTGTACAAGCTAGAACATGACTGGGTAAAAAACATCCAACCTCACAAAATGATAGGCCAAAGCCTGAACATCCAAAGTAAGCGGTTTCTCACCGGCTGGAATATATCAAGACTACCCATACTAGTTGACTTCCTACTCAAAGCATGACCACTACATTGGCCCTCCCAGGATGATACAAGATGTTGGTATCATAGTATTTAAATAGCTCCAACCACCTTCTCTACCTCAAATTGAGCTCGTTCTGCTTGAATAAATACTGCAAACTCTTATGATCTGTGAACACCTCACATGACACGCCAAATAAGTAATGCCTACAAATCTTCACTGCATGAACAATGGTTGCTACCTTCAAGTCATGAACTAGATAATATTTCTCGTGAATCTTCAACTGCAGCAAAGCATATGCAATAACCATGCTATTCTGCATCAACATCGTACCAAGTCCAATATGAGATGTGTAATAATAAACTGTATATAGCTCTGAATATGTGGGCAACATCAACACCGACGCCGTAGTCATGGTTGTCCTAAGCTTTTGGAAGCTTGCCTCACACTCGTCCGACCACCTGAATGAGGCACCCTTCTGGGTCAACCTGTCATCGGGGCTGTTATAGATGGAAACCCCTCCACAAACCGACATCAATAACCCGCCAAACCTAAGAAACTCTGGATTTCTGTAGCTGATATGGGTCTTGGCCAGTCCTTGAATGCCTCAATCTTCTTAGGATCCACCTGAATGCCCTCTGCTGATACGACGTGACCCAAGAATGCAACTGAACTCAACCAAAACTCACATTTGAAAACTTAGCATATAACTATTTGTTTCTTAATATCTGAAGAATGACTCGAAGGTGTTGCTCATGCTCCTCTCGGTTGTGGGTGTAGATCAAGATATCATCAATGAAAACAATCACAAAAGGAATCCAAATAGGGCTTGAACACCAGGTTCATCAGATCATGAACGCCGCTGGGGCATTTGATGGCCCAAATGATATCATTAAAAACTCATAATGCCCATACTGAGTGCAAAACGTTTTCTTAGGGACGTCGAATCCCCTAATGCTTAACTAATGGTAGCAAGATATCAAATTAATCTTTGAAAATAACTTGGCACCTTGTAGCTCATCAAACAAATCATCTATCTTCGGCAATGGATACTTGTTCTTGATGGTGACTTTGTTCAACCATCGATAATCTATACACATCCTCATCGACCCATCTTTCTACTTAACAAACACCGGCGCAACCTAGGGCGAGACACTAGGTCTAATAAAGCCCTTATCAAGTAGATCTTGCAATTGCTCCTTCAATTCTTTCAACTTTGGTGGGGCCATACAATACGGAAAAATAGAAATGGGTTGAGTTCCCGGATCCAAATCGATGCAAAAGTCAGTATCCCTGTCGGGTGACATCCCCGACAGGTTTGCAAGAAATGCCTCTGAAAACTATCGAACAACTGATACAGAATCCGTAGAAGGAACCTCAGCACTAGAATCACGAACATAAGCCAAATACACTAAGCACCCCTTTTTAAACATACGTCAAGCCTTCATATAAGAAATAACCCTACTGACAGAATGACAAGGAGTCTCTCTCCACTCCAATTGAGGCAACCCCGGTAAACCTTAGGGCACGGTCTTGGCGTGACAATCCAATATAGCATGATATAGTGACAGCCAATCCATCCCCAAAATTACATCGAAATCCACCATATCGAGGAGTTGAAGGTCTACACAAGTCTCAAGACCCCCAATAACAACTACACACGAACGATAGACAAGATCTACTGTTGATACCCAATTTTTCCCTCAAATATTTTTAAATATGCATATATATCTTCAAAATGGTGCACATGTATTTACAAATATGCACAAGTATTTCTATAATTTTAAGTGTTTTAAATCAATTTATTTTTTATTTTTATTTTACAAATATCCAATAATTATCCCTCATATTATTTTTATGATGATTTAATAATCTAAATTTATTATTTATGCCCAATAACGCTTAAATATTTTTATCGCACTTTTTGTAATTACATTTGCATTTTAAGGCTAGAATTGTATATTTTGGAATAATAGCTCATATATATGCATAATTATATTATCTATACAGAAAATGACTTTATATATTTTTATAATATTAAATAATTATTTTTAAATCATTTACATATATAAGTGAAATTTATAATTTATTAATAATTTTTATAAATTATTTTATTAGCTTAATTGGGCATTTAAAACATAGCCCCTTTTCTAGTTAATTTTTTGGACCTAGCCCACTACCCATTACCCCAACCCAATAACTCAACCCAATTACCCCTAACCAATTAAATCACCCAATCCTGAAATCCCTTAAATCAGGATCGTTGATCTCTAAGTTCAACGGTCCATACCACCCCAGCATTTTTTTTAACTTAACCAAACCCAACCCTAATCCCTATTATTCCGTGTTCGCCGCTCCTAAATGCCCTCATCTCCCTATCAAACCCTAAAGCCACTGTCTTACCCAAACACCCCTAGGAATCCCTGTTCTAATAGGATTTTCCCATTACTCCCTTACCATTCTAGGGTTTTTCCCTTATTTGGCACCCTATTCTGAAATAACTTAGGTATTTACCTAAATATAGCAAGTACCCCGATTTGGTTCCTTCTAAATCCGTGTTTTCTTTTGAATCTGGACAATCTCAAGTCCAAGCACGTTATTTGTAATGTTTCTCTTATATCTCTCTTGATTTGCTAAGCCCTGAAGATTAGGGTTTCAGATCCTCTCTTATTTGAACCAAATCTTGTTCGAACCCTGTCTTTTAAATATTTTTCTTCATCTGTGTTTTCTCTATTATTTATGGATCTATTGATATTTTATCGATTTTGTGATTTACTCAAACTTAGGGTTCAAACCCTTTCATTTACTCGAATTTAAACCGGTTCAATTATGGGGTTTCCTTTAATAAACCTTATATATGTGTATTTGATATGAATATGTACTATTCTCTTTATTTCTGGATGATTTGGTGTTTTACCCAAAATCTAGGGTTTCAGATCTTTCTAGATATAATTTAGTTTTTAATTTCTTAACTATTTTTCTTTAATACTGTCGTTTATGTGTCCTTATGCATTCTGTTACGGCTCTTTGTTACTGTTGCTTCCTACTTGACCTAAATTTGGGGTTTTGATTCTTCATAATCAAACCAAGTCTGTTCGATTATATTATTCCTTTTGAATTCTCCTATCTAGATTATGTACCTTATTTTACTGCTGATTCCTTTTTCTGGTGTACTGAAATTAGAGTTTTTGAAATCTTTACTGAATTTCCAATATTTCCTTTTTTGTATGGTACAGATACTTCCTTATTTGTTGTGATTTACCTGTTCTTGTCACTCCCTTCCTTATTTGATATGGCATCTTGACTATTTGACTGACTCTGTATAATACTTTTCCATAACCTGAATAGTACTAGCATAATTTTATGCTATTATATTTTGTTAATTGATAGAATCCGACTTAAATTAATTATGGAGTTATTTTCATTCCTTGTTTATGTATGATTGACTTATTACCTTATTTGTGTGCTCTAATTTAGTGCTATTTAAACCCCTCTTCCTTTTCCCCTTAAACAAGACTCGAGCTCTCGTATTCTCACTACTAAAACGTAAGATCTCTCTCTTGCTCCAGTTGTGATTTCTGCTCTAAGTTGCTATTGTTTGGCTGGCTGAAAGCCAATGCCAAATTGCTCTGGAATTTAAGTATTACTGCACCTTTACTTGATTTCTTCTTAACCGGTATGCCCTAAACATTGTAATTTCATTCTCAATGCTTTATTTTACTAGCTTGATTCAATTCCTAGCATAATTCTGTCCTTTACCTAGTAATTTTATAATACTGCTAACTTAAGACTAAGTTATTTAGAATAATAGGAATTTTCTCATAAGTTGGTTTAAGGTTCGATCTACTTATCAGTTTTATACCTATTTTGAACTATGAGCATGTAATCAAGTATGTTTGTGCTTAACTGATACGTCATGCATGTTCAATTCAAATGTTTCTACCTAATCACTTCTATTACTAAGCCAGGACTGTTTAAAATACTAGCATAAGCATTTAACTTAATCAGATTTGCCATATTTGAATTGTATGATGAACGTGAACCTTATTTGTTTCTTGGAGCAGTTCTGCCTGCAACTCTGTATTCTTAACTTTCTCTCTTCTGAAAATTAAACAATTTCAAAAATTACCCCATTTACCCTTTATGCAATGGTTTTCAAACTCCTACTCTTAGTCATTTAGGTTCTCACCACTACAGTGTGAGCACTGTCTAGGGTCCCTGAGACTCTTTTGAACTCTGACACATTGGGGCTGGTTTTCCAATCTTTCACTCTGTGCTGAATACGTAGTTATGGTATGAGCATTTTCTAGGCTCCCTGAGGCTTTATGGGTACTTTTAAACACTAGAAGCCTGGTTTCGATGTGCTATGGATGAAATCACTATTATGCTTCAAAGTTGTTGTGTTTGAAGGCTTGATTCCATCTGGTTCCCAGGTTTAGATTGGGTCTACAAAGGCTCCCTATAGTGTAATTGCTAGTATTATGTAATTCATTCATTCTAGGCATTAATAATCTCTGTAATAACATATTTGGGTTTTATTAGTAAAATATGGGGAGGATTTTTTCTTATACCTTTGTTAAAACTGGATAGTGATTGTAATACTCTATATTTTATAAGGGTGAATTGGTCACTAGCAAAATAGTAGTAATAATAACAATAAAATAGCTATTAAAAAAAGAGTAAGAATTGAAAAAAAAGGGTCGAAGCCCATTAATATATCTTGCCAAAGTTTTAAGGGTTTAGAAAGCGAAGCTTTCTACTGGAATGTGAAAGCTTCAAACGGAAAAGAACAAAAATCAAACACAAGTGAGTAGAAGAAGAAAGAAAGAAAAGAGAAAAGAAGGGGGAAGAAGTTGGTGCAGTGTGTTGGAGCCATAGCTATAACTGTTGAGGAATCTTAAGCACTAATTGTCTTTTGCGGGTATTACTTTTGTTTTTTTTTTGGCAAAATATACCACTAGGCATGGTACCTAGTGGCTAATATATAAATAGACAAATAAAATCCCAATCCGGGTCCAAGAGAATACAATTTGTCCTGCTACTACCAGTATGTTTTGAAAGAAATATATGAAAAAAGTAAAATTTAATAAGAAAACTACTATCATCTATAACTTGAGGTCTAAATGAGTAATTCCATGCCCTGCGGCTATTATTGACGTCTCCTGCACATTTCAAGTACCATGTAGCACCACTCAAGCTCTCACCAGGTACCAAGGTATGCGTATAGGCAATGATTAAGTCCATCCAAGTGCGCCGTGGTATAGGAACAAAGATTGACTTCCCATCCGATAATGTCTCAATCACCTTTAGAATATGTTGCCCTTGTACATTGTATACTACTATGTCACCTCCAGAAAGAGTGTGGAACCACACTAATACCACTGAAAAATGACATAATAATATCCAATATAATCCAAACACATAAATAAGCTGTATCTTGACACTAGTCGATCGTGATCTCCAAGTATCTGTTGTAGCTTCCATGTTGTATGCCATAGCTGTTGCTATTTGATGAGCTAGTGTAGTTAACTCAAAACAAATGAACATGTCCCTTGAGCTATCTAACAGTGACACCTTTGTCATTACAATACAGAAGGCCTTGCCAAAGATGCTGACGGTGATGCTACCTGTGTGCTTTTCACCTCTTGCCTCGATTTCCATATCTGTTAATGGTCGTGAATTCCAAGTAATTATTATAGCTTTCATGGTGTGCTGCAAAACCTTCAAACTTAATCCTTTTCGGTGAATCAGTGTGATCAACAGAAGCCAATTGGTGTTACTGGTACTTGGGATATCTAACACTATCTACATTCCCACTCCAAAACAGATGATCTTGCCAATAATGTTCATGATGATTCTGCATGTATTTCTTTCACAGTTGATCTGCTCCTCTAGTAGTGCCTTTGCGGTAAACACTCCCTTCCTGAAAATTATCAAAGCACTCTCAGGTTGAGCATGAATACATGCTGATACCACTGAGTAGTGACTTAACAACCTCCAGTAAGTGAATGAGTATAGGAATGTCGATGGTTGCCTCTCCATTAGTCTGGTGCTTTTCTTTTACCAATCCGAACTCTTAAGTTAGGAATTTGAGATTTGTCCAGATTGATCAGTGCTTTTCCTTTAGCTGGTAATTCTTGAAATGAATGATAGTTAACTGTACCTGCAAAAGAGAAAACCAAGTTAGCTAAGTAATCTGCTACTGTGTTGCCCTCCCGTAGTACATGCTGAAATATGACATTGTATGTCCTCTTGATGTCCTTGATCTTTCTCACATCTGCTGCTATACTCCATGGTATGATGTCCTTGATCTTTCTCACATCTGCTGCTATACTCCATGGTACCTCCCATTCATCTTCAATCACCTTTTTCATTACCAACGAGTTAGTTTCCAAAATCAATGGGTGTAACTCCTTCTCCACACAGTATGACAGCCCATGTACTATTGCCTTTGCCTCTGCTACTATGTTTGTTGCTTCACCTATCTCCCTTGCACTTGCAAACATCATATCTCCATTGTGATCTCTCACACAAAAGCAATAAGAGCTAGGGCCTGGATTCCCCTTTGAAGCACCATCAGTGTTACATTTGAACCAACCATCAAATGGCATCTACCATTTTATTCTCCTTATCATTATAACTGGTTTGTACTGCTCAAAGAACTTGATCATATCAGTCCACAAGATTGGAATCCCAGTGAGCCATGGATATCGCACCTTTGCCAGATAATGCAATGTCCTATTTACCTCATGAATAACTCTGCTGCAAGACACATATCCTCCATATTTCATTGTATTTCTCCTCTTCCATAGTTCCCATAGAATAATTGCAGGGACTGCCTGAAACAAAGGCTTCAGCTTAGGGCAACACTTAGCATTCCACCACTCCCTTATAACTTGATGCACCTATATCATATTGATCATTAAGCCTGCTGCCTGGCTGAATGTTCTCCACACTTTTTGTGCAGTATCACTGTGCAAAAATAGATGCTGAAATGAGTCTTCTTTAGGTGAGATACAACACCAGCATTTAGAAACCACCATATATCCTCCATTTCTCCATATATCATCTGTTGGCACCTTGCCTTTCCAAGCTCTCCAGCAAAAGAAAGAGATCTTGAAGGGAATTCCTTTTGTCCATAATTTTGCATAGTCTGAGTTGACTATCTCTCTGTGTCTCAATATTCTCCAAGCACTGCTCATAGAGAATTTGCCTGATGTTGAAGGCATCCACCTTGGAGTGTCCCAGTACTCATCAGTAGCTGTAAACTGCACTTCTTCTCTGATGTGATTCACAATATCTAATGGAAAAGTTTGGTTTAGCAAAGCATCATTCCATTGCCCTTCTTCTCTCAATTCTGCCACCTCCTGAAGCTCCTCATTTATTTGGAAGTCTTGAGGAACTACATGATACAAAGATCCCAATCCAGTCCAATTTTCATGCCATACATTAGTATAACCCCTGTTCATCTCCCATAATATCTCATGCTCCACCTTATCTCGAACTTCTAACATTTTTCTCCAAACATGTGATCCTTTCCTAAACTGAACCATTGTTGGTGTCTCTTTTTTGCAATATTTATTCCACATGTAATTGGACCACAATGACTTTGATGTCCTAAATCTCCACCACAGTTTTGCAAACAGTGCATTAGACACATCAAATAATGATCTAAGGCCTACACCCCCCTCTTCCCTTGGCAGACAAAGATTCTGCCACTTAGTCCAATACCTACTTCTCCCTTCTTCCTTATTGCTCCAGAAGAATCTTGCAAACGTTTTATGAAGATGCTCAATAACATTATTTGGGGGATCTAAAACTGATAATATGTGGGTTGGCATGCTCTGCAGTACATGTTCTATCAATGTGGCCTTGCCTCCATATGATAGAAGTTTCCCCTTCCATGAATGTAATTTTGATTTCACCTTTTGTATCAAATCATTGTAGTAATTCTTCCTTCTCCTTGTGTAAAAAATTGGACATCCGAGGTATGTAAATGGAAAAGTGCCTTTAGTGAATCCAGTTATAGTAGCCACTGTGTTTTTCAAGTCTGCAGCAATCTTTGAATGCACATAATATGAACTCTTTGCCTTATTGATCAGCTGACCTGATGTCTTCTCATATACTGCCAGTACATCCATTATCTTCTGCAGAGAGTATGGATCAGCTGATGCAAAGATGATAGTATCATCTGCATAAGCAAGATGATTCAGTGGATCAGACCACTTTGGCATCCCAAAGCCTCGAAACTGCTTGTCTTCAAATAATTTGTTCAAAGACCTCGATAACACTTCTGCTGACAGAACAAACAATGTTGGAGATAGAGGATCTCCCTGCTTCACACCCCTAGTTGAATGAAAAAATCCTGAATCCTGACCATTCACCATCACCGAGTACCAGTTGTTTGATATCAAATTCCATACCATATGTATGAAACACTCTGCAAATCCCATCTTCCTCAGTACATGCATCAAAAATTTCCAAGACACTCTATCATATGCCTTGGCCATATCAAGCTTGATTACAACATTTGCTGGCTTTCCTCTCAATCTAATATCAGTTACAATCTCCTGTGTTAGTAATATGTTTTCAAAAATGCTCCTCCCCTTGACAAATCCCGACTGATTCAATGAGATTAATGAAGGCATAATCCTCTCAAGCCTATCATGAAGTACTCTTGAGAAAATTTTGTTGATGAAATTACTCAAGCTAATAGGCCTGAGATCAGAGAAAGTTTGCACTTGAGGCTTCTTAGGTAATAACACTAAGTTAGTGTGTGTTATTGACTTGGGCAAATGATTACCCTCAAAGAACAAAACTACCAGTGTATGAATATTTTGTCCCACGATGTCCCAGCATGCTTGAAAGAATCGACCTGAGAAGCCATCTGGCCCGCTTGCACTCTCACCACTTAGTGCAAATACAGCATCTTTAACCTCCTTTTGCATTGGTATTCTACATAACTCCATGTTGTGTTCTGCTGTAACTATGGTAGGCACATTGTTCAGCATTTCAAAGTTTTCGGCATCACCCTCATTTGTGAATTGCTTCAGGTAGAAGTCTACAGCAGCCTGTGATAGCTTGTCTTGATCTTCTATCCATGCACCATCACTATTCATGATCCTTTTCAACTTCAATTTTTGCCTTTTTCCATTTACACGAACCTTGTATTTCTATCTCCTTCTTCAAACCAATTCATACCTGCCTTTTGTTTCCAGTATTGTTCTTCAAGAGTCAAATACTTCTTCAGCTCTGCTTGTGCTTGTTGTAAGACTATCCTGTTTTCAGTCGATGGTTCCTCCTCAAATAACTTCTCCTTGATTCTCACCACATCTTCTCTGATAGCCAGCTGTTTGAAAATATCCCATATGTGAGTTTACTCCATTTTGACAAAACTATTTTGATCCTTTTCAACTTCTGCTTGAACATAAAAAAAGGATCTCCAATGAAATCAACAGTCCAGTTCTGTCTCACCACCTCTAAAAACTCTTCATGTTGTGTCCAGAAGTTCAGAAATTTAAATGGCTTTATAAAGCTCATTGCTTCTTCACCACAGCTCATCAACAGAGGAGCATGATCAGAGCCTGTTCTAATAAGATGTTCCACTTCAATCGTTGGAAATAATTCCTGAAATGGCATGTTCACCAGAATTCTATCAAGCCTTTTAAAAATGCACTCTGCATTTGTCCTACCATTCCACCATGTAAAAGGACTCCCTTGGTAGCCAAGATCAAAAAGACCACCTGAGTTAGAACAGAAGGCAAAATCCTCATATTCAGGGGGATATACTGGCAGACCACCTATTTTCTCTTCCTCTCCCATTACAACATTGAAGTCACCACCAACTAGCCAAGGCATCTCCATGTCACTTGCGAGGTAGTATAAATTATCCCATAATTCTGACCTTTCCAGTGCACAAGACTTGGCATATACAAATGTCATCAGTATGAATTTACCAAGCTCTTGATGATATACTCTAAGTGTCATTTGTTGTTCAGTGTCTATCAATAGATCCCATTCTATCACATTATCAAAGAACAACCAAATCTTTCCATTCACATTTGAAATTGCAGCTTCCATACCTAGCCTTCTTCTATACTTCTAGAGGAACTTTACCTTTTGCATTGGTTCCATCAGAGCAACAATAAAGAAACCATGCTCCTTCTGCATATTAATAACCCTTTGAAAGGCCTGCTGAGTTTTTACAGACCTTATATTCCAAATGAGTGTCTTGACCTTCATCTTGACACATTATAGGCTGCCCTTCTGGACAAGATTCTAACAGGTGGTTGTAGCTCTTTATGTTGTTTTTTCTTCCTTTTCTTCTCACTTTTAGCTGCTGATTTAGGAGATAAATCCCCTTCCCGTGCAATGGCTTTAAAATTTTCAGCTATGGATTCATCTTCCTCCTCATCACCTATTTGTACTTGTTGTACAAGCATAGATTGCTGTATATCAACTGGCAGCTCCTTGTGAGTGATAATATCATGCAGTACTTGATTTGGAGTCCTTAATGGCATATTAAGGTGAATCTGCATTGGCAGACCTGTGCTTGAAGCACATGCCACAGGAAAAGGTTGCAACTCTCCAATATCCTTAGCAACAATTGCCTTTTCTTTGCTCTCATCACCCTGTTTCATTCTTAAGGTATCCCCCATAACCTCGAGTTTCTCTTGCATAAGCTGAAATTGTAGCTCATACACAGATCCTAGGTCGGGGTTCACTGTAGCATGACATGCAGCAGTTACTGTTCCTTTGCGACCAACTTCGATGTCTTGCTCTAGTTATTTGTTCAGTCCCTCTGATTCTTTTAGTATCTTTATAGAACCATCACCATCAATCTCTTTTCCCAACGAGTATATAGGGACACCATATGCAAATGCCACAATCTCCCCAAAGTCACCAGTGTTTACTGTTCTATTGCCTTGCTGTGTGTTCTGCACTTGTTGAGCTGATCCATCTTGTGTTATAATCTCCTTACCTATTCCTTGATGTCTCCCCTGTTGCACTGCAGAATGGTTCATCATACAACTTGCATTACCTTCAGCCTTGTCTTTACGATTACTAGAGTTCACTGCAGCAGCATCACCCCTGATGTCCTTATGATATTCAGCATTGTTCTCCTGTTCTTTGCCTCCAATCACCATAGTTTGTTCCCTTCTGACTTGCCCTAATACCTTGTCTTCTCCATCTTCAATTCCATATACAATTTGCATAATTGGCTGCACTTCTTCCTCTATCTCTAGTGCTTCAAATCTGTTATTTGAAATCACAGCACCTTCTTTAAGCTTTCCTTTGCCCTTGTATTCTTCCTTCTCCTTATTCTCTTCGATTATGTAACCTCTTTCATCTCTATGATACTTATTCTTTCTAGCCTTCATCCACTCCTGTTTAGCTTGATTAATGATTGGTTTCCCAAGCACCTTACCACTTGATAATACCTTGGTAGAGTTTGCTGCCGTGCCAACAACATCAGTACTCAAGATTACTGATTGTTCCTTCACCTGTTCCTTGCATTCTCCAGTAGTATTCCTATGTAATTCTGGATGAATTATCCAGCATTCTTGTTCATTATGGCCTTGCTTCTTACAGATCTTACAATATTTAGGCATATAGTCGTACCTAATTTTGATCCATTTAGACTCCTCTGGACCTGTTTCATCAGCTTCTTCAATGATTTTAATCCTTTGTGGCAATGTGGCAAGTAGATTTACCTCCACCTTCACTTTAGCACAACTAGATCGTGTGCCATTTTGAGTAGCTAAATCAACATGTAACGGCCTACCTACTGCACTTGCCAATGAGAATACAAACTCCTTACCAAAAAAGTTAGGTGGGAGATCCTAAAAAGAGATCCATGCAATTGCAATTGGTGTCTCAGCCTCCGGAGTCCACCATGGACTCCACTTCGTGCATCGCATCTGCCAAACCTTGGGCTTTCAAATAGAATGCTGGTTTTGATAACAGGTGAATATAATCCTCCATTAATGATAGCTTGATCAATACATGAGACTCTTCGATCAAACCAACAGAACAAGCACCCTTAAGCTCGCATTGTATTGGTATAGCCTTCCTTAACTCTTGGATCACAGGTTTGCCGTACGAAAATTTGCCAAGCACTGCTAGATTCAGACCTTGTTGTATTATAGATTGTTTAACTTCTGCCTTTTTCTATCGAATCATTGGCTCACCATGTAAAATCGCAACTGGCTTCAAACTTACACTTTGTACGGTAGTGTTCAAAGCTTGCGGCTGGAATAGTTTAGCATATGTTTGGTTTATTTGATGATTAGCGGATGGTTGTACGGTTGTTGTATGATTGAGAGACGACTGCCCATCCTCAGGAGAAGGCTGGGCAGTGGCCGGCGAGGCCATTAACGTAAAGCTTAAAAGATCATGAACAAGCTCTAGCAGTGAAATAGAAGCTGTTTTTCCAGTTCAGCTGATTTCAAGGAGCTACACTTACTCAATGGAAGCTAAAAATACAACAAAGCATTGAGAATTCACGTTACTAGAGCTAGCAGATTCCAAGTTCTTGATGTTACAGCTTAACAATACAATTAAGATCTGCTGAGATTGATAAATGGTTTCTAAGCTACCCAGCAAACCATGTCTGCTACAGTGACGGTTGGGTAGAGAGAAGGCGGAGAAAATATCCTAGAGAGAGAAAGTTTAGGGTTTTTTGCGGGTATTACTTAAACTTCTTCTTCTGGTGGATATTAATTTTGATTCACTTGATTGGAAGATTCTACAGAGTAATAGAAATTACACTAGTCCATTCACTCAATTGAGAATTTTCTTCTTAAAGAATCAATAGAACTTTATGAAATTTTGAGTAATAAATTTTATGAATATGTTGGAGTTGATAAATTAGTAATTACTCATATGTGGGTAAATATAAATCTACAAATTAAGACACAAACATGAACCTTGATGATTCGGTATTCTAAAATAGCTATGTATTATCCTAAATAAGGAAACTAACATGAGATCGATATTATGTAATTATAGATTGATTGAAGGAATTTGTACGAGTTACTTGAGGTGAAGCAGTTGGTATTTCGACATGAGTACTGTGAGTAGTAATCTTACCGCAATTTGTGTTTTCATAACCTGTATGATTTACACAAGATTTTTAATATGAATATGTTACCGATTAATTTGAGTTGCAGGTGGGACAAGTCTTATACTCTATATGATACCGAAATAGTTATTTGACATGATTACCGTATTTTTAACTATTCTTGTTGTAACTAGATATATTTACCGTTACTTGAATTTACTATTATCGAAATCAAATTACATGATTTGATAAGAACCTAAATGCCCTATATTGTTTTAAAAAAATTTCCTATGAGTATATACGGATACAGAGACAATTTCAAATGGCAGTAGACTTTGAAGGATCCCGTAGCTAACGGCCGGTTCGTTAGACCTGGTGCATCTTGTATTTACTGATTATAGAGTACACTTATAGCTCTCGCTAATGGGAAGGTAGAACTAGCATACCGTTACCGATTTCCCTCAAGTAGGGACTACCGTTATATTGGACTTCTTACGAAGAAGTCCACAACTATACCGGTTACATGATTCGTTCATTTAAACCTCACAAAATATGAATATGGATATTATACAGTGGTTACTGAGCTTATTACTGAATTGCTAATTGTATTATACTACAAGAAGAACATGATGAGACTGAATTTCTTTTATTGTTTTTGAAAGGGCATTTTTATGTTATTTTCTATTTGAGATACTAGCATGTTTTATAACTTTTCTACAGTAAAAATGGTTGTGGTTAAGTGTTATTATTCACTGAACTAGTAACTCATTTTCCTCTAACTTTTTTACAGAGACAACAGTTAACTCGGGAAAGAATTTCGTTAATTAGAGCGCACAGGTTGATAGGTCTTTGTGAGCCACGCACTTGTTCGCGTGGGCAGAGATTTTATCAATTTTTATGGTCTTTTATTTGAACTCTTAGAGTCTCTCCATGATCATTCTTTTAGTGTCTTGAGTATTCTTCTTTATAGACTTATGTTGAGTATCGCTCATTCTTCTCAATTAAGAGATAAAGTAGTATTTCTGGTTGTTAATAGGTGGACTATTAAAGGTAGATATTTATTTTGGTTAATTGATAAGGTCATTGTCATTTGAATTGATATTAGGAGGTTTGGTTTCTTGCTTTGAGACAGGAAAATATTTTGGTATAGTCCAAAAATAGAAAAAACTCTGCCCGATTTTCTATAAAATATCGATGAGGCTTACTTGGGCACTTTCTCCTAAGCGCTGGTTACGATCCAAAATTGGGTCATGATGGAGATCCTACTTATAGGTTTAATTATGTTGATTGAATTACGTAAATGCTGGACTGTGTTTAGAGATCCTGCCTGTAGGATTATTTTTATTCTGTGCTTGCATGCTAGAAATCATGCTCAATAGGAACTTTCGCTTGATTCTGCATTAGAAATCATGTTCATAGAATTTACATATATTTTCAACCGACCATCCTTAGTGACCATCTCTATAGGACTTTTGTTGATTATTTTTCATGACAATATTTTAATTTCTATCCAAATACGATCAATAGATATCATGCCTGTAGGAATAAAAAAAATCACTTCCAAACGTAGAAATCATGCTTATAGGATTAAAAACTAATACATATCATGCCTATAGGGTGAAATCAGTTCTAAAACTTAGAAATCTTGCTTGTAGCAGTTTAAATCAACCTCGTAATTAGAAATCAAGCCTATATGGATAAAAGTCAATTCAGCAATTAGAAAGCATGCATATAGGATTTGAAAAGGAATAAAACTTATTTTTATAAGTTAAATCAACGGTACACTTAGAAACCATGTCTATAGGTCTATAATTGATAAGATAATAGAAATCATGCCTAT
Source organism: Nicotiana noctiflora (assembly GCA_032618575.1). NCBI lineage: Eukaryota > Viridiplantae > Streptophyta > Magnoliopsida > Solanales > Solanaceae > Nicotiana > Nicotiana noctiflora. The sequence continues at coordinate 404,440 of JASVEL010002928.1, forward strand.
AGGTTTCTGTTAATCGATTCTGGATTCAGCCACTATTGTTAATCACTTAGGCAATATATCCATAGGACTTACTAATGATTCAGGGTTTAAAATTATGACATACTACTGCCTGAAATGCCCAGATCCAAATTTAATAAAATCAGTAGGCAAATAAATAGGTCTTGATGCTGGCCTGAATAAAACTGCCTTTATACTGTGTTTTCTCACGTAGATGTGCTGCCTATAGGATTCCAAAGTTTATCAAGTTTGTTGATTCAATTGCGTGCTTTTGTTGCATATGTGTGGAGGTCAATGTGAGCCCATACTTGCTTTATTTGAAAGTCCTACTTGTTTTGTTTGTCTCCTAGATCTCACATTTTAAGTGACATAGGATTGGTCTAGAACTATCCCAAATAGAGGTCCTAACACCTCCAAGGCCATAGGTAAGGGACGGGTAGGGCACGTGTAGGGTACAATATAGAATCAACTAGTACGCTTAAGTAACAACTTAAAGATAGTAATTGGGTAGTAAACTGATTATACGAGTTATTTGATCTAAGTGCCCCAACACACCCTAATCTGTTAGGTGGTCGACTCTTTCAAATACAATTCCCTACCCGCACGGAAAGGGGTTGTTCTAGAAATGTCAAAACCCGATTTTGCAAGAAAAAGGGGGCGCGACATCTAAAATAATAGAATCTCCCACGGGTGTAGACACATACACGGGAGCACTCAAAGAATCACGAGGCACAACCAAATATGGGGCAAAATAAGATGACACATATGAGTATGTAGACCCTAGATCAAATAGAACTGAAGTATCTCTACTGTAAAGTGAAACTGAACCTGTGATAACTATGTCGGAGGACTCAACCTCATGTCTAGTTGGAGTAGCATAACATCGGGGTTGGGCCCCACTACCCTAAACCATATCCCTTGGACGACCTCCTATTGGATATCCTTCACCTCTAGTGGCCTGGCCTCTACCTCTAATGGCCTAACCTCCACCTCTAGAGAGCTGAACCCCACCTTTGGCTCCTTAAACCTTACCTCTAGCTGGCTGGGTAGGCGGTGCCGGGATCATGTCACTAGAACCCTGCTGCTGCGATGGGACACCCACTAATCTCAGACAAGCCCACTGGATATGCCTATACTCACTACACTCAAAATATCTATCTGAATACTACGGCTGAGAAAACTGAGGCAAACCCTGACAGGACGACTGATTGTGAATATAACTCTGAAGATGAGGTGCTCTGATGGGAGCTGGATGCACTGAAGGAGGTACATAAGGACCACGAGCCCGTGAAGCTCCATGGGATGCCGAAGCATTGAATGAAGTAGCCTGGGATGATGGCCTCTACCAAAAATACCTCGAGCTCTAGATGAGGTCCCACTTAATCCACTAGAATGATGATGTCTCTAGTCAGACCCTTGACCACTCCTTTGAGCTAAAACCATCTCAACTGGCCAGGCCACATTGGTTGCATCCTGAAATAAAATCTAGATCCATGTATCCTTAGCCATCTGCAATCTGATAGGCTGAGCGAGTCCCTCAATAAACATCCTCACCCTCTCTCTCTCAGTGGGAAGTATAAGAAGAGCATGACGGGCCAAGTTAATAAATCTAGTCTTGTACTGAGTGACGGTCATAGAACTCTACTGGAGGCGCTCAAACTGCCTTCGATAGTCCTCACTCCGAGTGATAGAGAGAAACTTCTCTAGAAATAGCTGAGAGAATTGATCCCAAGTCAATGAAGGCGACGCAGCAGGCCTAGCCAAAAAAATCCCTCCACCATTTCTTGGCGGAAGATGATTAGAGAACAATAGCAAAGTCGACCCAATTGGTCTCCACTACATGTTATGTAGAACCTCATGGAAACTGTCCAAATAGTCTTGGGGGTCCTATGAAGATGTATCACCATAGGTAGTAGTGAAAAGCTTGGTGAACCTGTCTAACCTCCACAAAGAATCAGAGGGCATAGCTGATCCATCATCGGTCTGTGCTACAACACCCGGCGAATCTACCCCAACTGGTTGAGCTGCTGGATTCTGAGACTGGGGAGCCATCTGCTCCTGAGTATGAGAAGTAGAAGTTTGTGCTCCTCCCCCAGCCTAAGAAACAGCTGGTGCTACAAGAAATATGTATGTCTGAGTAACACTCTCCATAAGGCCCATTAGACGAACCAAAGCATCCTGAAGTATTGAGATAGCTATGAACCCCTTTGGAACCTAAGATGGCCCTCTGAAATGGTCTGGGCCCAACCTCCTTATCAAACTCTACCTGAGGCTCCACCGCTGGTGCTGCTGCTCGAGCTCTAGGCTGAGCGCTGCCCCTGCCTCGACCTCTTCCCCTTGTAGGAGCTTCCACTGGGGGATCGAGCTGCTAAACGGATGATGAAGCGGTGTGTGTTCTTTCCATCTGCGAAAGAACAGAGTAGAGAGTTCAATTAACATTAAGAGATCAAATCGCACGACACAGAAGAATATAAGTGCAATTGTTCCTTACTCTGTTGCTTCTCCGTACTGATCCCTCAGACTCTATCAAGCTTGTGCGTGAATTGTGAGACCTAAGTAATCTAGAGCTCTGATACCAACTTGTCATGGTCCAAATTTTTCACCGTCGAGACCGTGATGGCGCCTAACATTATACTATCCAGGCAAGCCAACATTACAGAATATTTCACCTTTTTCCTTTATCTTTTAATAATTAAAACTAAACAAAAATAAATCAATGGAAATAAATACGGAAGATCCCAGTTTTAAAAGATAGATTTATTCTAATAACTTAAACCGCAATAAACTACACCCAAAACTAGTGTCAAAACTCACGAATAGTCTACGAATACTACAAGTATTGGTTTGAAAAAAAACATACATTTGTCTTAGAAGAAAAGTAAAATAGAATGTAGTAAAGATAGAAGGGGACGTTAGGGCTTGCGGATGCCTGCAGGACTACATTAGGTCTCCAATGACTGAAGGCAGCAACCTCGAACTCAGATCAGCTACTAGCTCCATAATTTGCACAGAAAGTGCAGCGTGCAGTATCATTACAACTGACCCCATGTACTAGTAAGTATCGAGCCTAACTTTGATGAAGTAGTGACGAGGCTATGGCGAGGCATCACAATATATACAACCAGCAACAGTTTATATTAAAACGGAAAGGAAATACGGAATGAAATATAACAGAAACTGGCATTTAATGAACATGGAAACAAGTCGTTCTACCGATACTCAGCTATAACCAATTCATAGGGAGTTTAAATATCTCAGTAATGAATTTTAGTAGAAATTAATACGTAAAACAATACATATAAGCAGTAACAATATCAATATTTACTTTCATTACACCTTGTTGCGGCGTGCCACCCGATCCCACCAGTCCACCCTTATTACTCCTCAACACCTATCACCCTTATTCCTATTATTGCGCCACGCAACCCAATCTCACCGGTCAACCCTTATTACTCCTTGTTGCACCGTGCAACCCGATCCTACTAGACAATCACATTTCACCCATATTCCTCAGGTTGCGGCGTTCAACCTAATCCCAACATATATATAAGCACCAATCACAAAATAATAAAGACAACTATTTCACAAGTTAACTCAAATCCTCTGCATTACTTATACCTCAATCCACTCAATTGAATATTACTACGATTATGAAACTTCGCCAGTGAAAACTACTCAGTGAGACCAACCAAGGTGCACTATAAGGCACCAACAAACCAATATAAGCCAACAGGGTAATAAAATGAAACCATGAAACAATTAAATACTTCAATAAAAAGAACAACAGTTAATATGAAACAATTAGACATGAAAACATTTATGAGCAAGTAGCAATTAAGGCAAGAAATAGCATATTAGGAAACAGGGAAAGGAGCAAGCTAAAAATGATAATTTGGTGGCGCATAGGTACTCGTCACCACACCTATACGCCATACACATAGAATTTTACATAGAAAATAGGTCGGGGATCCCTAATCCCTCATGTCAAGGTTAGACCAAACACTTAACTCAAGCTAACGAGTATTTCAAAGACCAATCACTGCTTTATCTCTCGATTCCACCACTAATTCACTCATATCTAGTCATAATTAACTTAATAACATCAACAAATGATAAATAAGTCATCTCAAATGCATAATTATAGGTTTTCTAACATTTTATCCAAAAGTTACAAACCTTACCCTAGGCCCGTTTGGTCCAAACTCAAAATTTCAGACCAAAATCCGATTATCCATTCACCTCCAAGCCCGGATATTCAATTGATTTTGGAATCCGACCACAATTTGAGGTCTAAATCCCCAAATTCAAAAATTTCTAATTTAAAAACACCAAATTCCACCATAAAAAACTCTAGATTCTAGGATCAAATCTTGTAAAAAGGTGAAATAGATTGGAAGAAATAAGTTAAGAATCATTTACCTATGATTTGAGGAAGCACTTGCTCTAGGAACATCTCCTCTTAGAGTTTAGGATTTGAAAATTTGAAGAATGAATGAAAAATCACGTCCAAGGCCCTTTTACTCAGCTGCAGATATCGCATTTGCGACCCGAGCTTCGCATTTGCGAAGCTTTCAAATGCGAGGAAAGTATCGAAAATGCAGACCCGCTCACATTTCTGTTTCCTTCGCAAATGCAAAAATTGTCCTCCGCAATTTCAACTAGATAATTGCATTTGCGACCAATCCCCCCCCCAGTTTTACTTCGCAAATGAGAAGACTGTTGTCCCAGCTACTCTTCTCATTTATGATGAGTGGCTCACAAATGCCTCCCTGATAGGCTTCGCAATTGCGTCTCTGGTCTCAAAATTGCGAGATCAAAGGCCAACTCCAAAACTGAACACCTACAACATTTTTCCCTAGTCCAAAATACTCTGAAGCCTATCCAAAACACACTCGAGCCCTTGGGGCTCCAAACCAAACATGCACACAAGCCATAAAATATCATATGAACTTACTCGCAAGATCAAGTCACCAAAACAACATGTAGAACCATTAATTCAACACCAAAATTCGCGAAATTTTCAAGATAGTTCAAAATTTCTAACTTTTCATCCAAAGGTCCAAATTACACCAATCACCTCCGTTTTTGACTAAATTTCACAAATAAGGTCTAAATACCCTAACGGACCTGTACCGGACTCCAAAACTAAAATACTGGCTCGATACCAAAAAGATCAAATCTTATTGAAATTCCAAAAACCATTACATTTTTAGCTGAGCAATTTTCTTCAAAAATTCATTTCTCGGGCTAGGGACCTTGAAATTTCATTCCGGATATATGCCCAATCTCATATTTACTACAGACCCTTCGGGACCGTCGGAACATAGGTCTGGATCCGTTACCAAAAATATTGACCAAAGTCAACTAAAATCATCTATTAAGCCAAAATTCATTATTTCTTAAATTTTTCACACAAAAGCTTTTCGGGTATAGCGACCAGACTGTGCACATAAATTTAGGAGAGATCAAAGGAGGTTTTCAAGGCTTCAAAATACAAAAATATATTATAGAATAAAAGATGATCTTTTAGGTCATCACATCGTCCAAACAAAGTTTTATTGCCCGTCCTATAATGGAGGTTGAGTTCATAGGCTTAGATAAAGCCAATGAAGAAGCTGAATGGCTCTGGAATTTTTTGGAAGACATTTCATTTTAGCCCAAACTGTTGGCACCAATATGCATGCATTGCGATAGTCAATCAACAATTGGAAGGGCTGGTGAGCGTTATGTATAATGGTAAATCTGATCATACACGACAAAGATAGAAAATCGTTAGGCAACTACTTTCTAGAGGAATTATCACCATTGACTATGTAAAGTCAAGTGTAAATGTGTAGGATCTACTAACAAAATGCCTAACCAGAGAGGTAGTTGAGAAATCATCGAGGGGAATAGGACTACAACCGAGAACAAGTCATTATGGTGGTAACTCTATTTAAAATACTGAAGATCCCAAGATCCAGGTTTAAGGAGATCAAACAAAGTCATTAATGATGGTTCAATGTTGTCAACTAAAATATTGGTCCATTCTCGTGATGAGACAATGTTCAGTACCACGGGTAAATCATTAAGAATTTTTAATGATTTTTAATATCAAATAGTGTATCTAAAGGATGATGCATTTAGGAATCACCTATGTAAGTTTGAAGTATTAGCCGCTTGAAGGAGAATTTTATAAGTCCAGTTCTCTACGCACTTATAAAATCAGGCGGTGTTCATGGCTGAAACTAAGGGTGCCTAACGGGTGGGCCGGGCCGGGTAGAAAAATTATTAACTGTACGGGTTGGGTTCCGGGCTGGTTACGAGTTGGGGCTTACCGGGTTTAATGGGTTCAGGTTCATACGGATAAAAAATGAACCATAAGGGTTATGGGAACAAGGGACAGGATTGGGTCGGTTTAGTGTAATTTAAATTTTTTTACTGTATTTTGTATAACTATTGTAAATTATATTAATATAAAGTAAAAATATAAAAAAATACAATGAAGATGGGGAAAACTTACACTTATAAATTGCAAGTGCAATATTTGTTTCAAAATTCAAACATACAAATTAAAAGGTTTACATCTAACAAGTAAATTAACCAAAAAGGAACAAATTCAAAGGTTTTGCATTGTCTTATTAAGTTCGTCATAATCAATATGAACTCAGTGTCCTTCTTCTGGAGTGTTAAATTCGGATGGGCTACCACGTGTTAATATATCTCCAAGTTCTTCGTCTTTTGGAATATCAACATCTTCATGTCCTTGATTTCTTCGTTCCAATCTAATTCAATCTCTAAAACATACTAAAACTTTCGATGCATTGCTTCTCAATTAGTGACGGGTATCTCCAAGTTGTTGTCTTGCTCGGCTAAATGCACTCTCTGATATGATAGTTAAAATTGGCATATTCAGCACGTCTCGAGCCATAGTGGAAAGAATAGGAAATTGCTTTTCATTCTCATGCCACCATCTGATATATAAGATGAAAATCTGTGCTTCTGAGCTTAATTCTTTCCAGACCCCACTTTGTGGGAACATACTGGGTAGTTGTTGTTCTCATGCCACCATCCCAACGGTGAAAATTCCTTTGTGCGAGGTTCTTTTTGCTTTTGCAAGTAGAATTGAAGTTCATCAATGTTCTTGCTACTCGTTTGAGTGTAAGAAAATGTAGAAAAAATATTAAACTATCAAGGCCTTCTTCATCATCCACAGTAGTTAAAGTGGTACAATGCATAGTGAGATTAACATTGCCTACATTATGAGCAACATCATCAATTATATTTACACAATAATTATATAATTGTTATCAAGAATCAGTTAGCTTGTTCACACAAATATATATATTTCAGTTGGAGGGAGTACACGGAATTCAGCAATAAATTGAACGCTTGATGATTTCGTAACTCCAATGTTACCACGAAGAAACATCAATTGTTCCAATTTTGAAGTTCAATTGTCCAAACTTCAAATAATAAATACTACGATAAATTAAATTCCAAAAATGAACCAAAATAGTTGATTGCATTTTAGTTGAAGGTTGAAGAATGAGAGAATATGAAAATTGAGATTGAGAAATGAGAGATGAATGTAGAAATGAAGAAGAGAGGGGGTGTATTTATTATTTTACAAAGGGTTATATTTGTACTTAGGAAACGTGTTAATTTTTTTAAAAAATGGACCAAAAAGGGCTAATTGTGCAAATCAGCCGTTGGGCAACTGCTCCTTGGCAGGTGACCGCTACCTACGGTAACCAATATTTTAAAAAAAGTAGTTGTTAACCGATTTGGGCCAGTTTAACCGATTCTACAATATTTCTGTTGACCATGTTTGACCAATCCGATTAACCGGTTAAAAATAGGTGAACGACCCAACCCCCTTACCCCTTTAACCTAGCCCCACCCGGCCCCCTTGTATCAGTCCGGGCCGATTCCGATTTTAACCGGTCTGGGCCGATTCGGTTACGGTTAATCCCGTCCTATTAGACACCCTTAGCTGAAACGAACACAACAATGAGAATCAAAGACGGTTAAGGGTTGGTTGTGTGACTTATGGTTGTCTAGGTATTCATCAAAGTTAGACGGTAAAAAAATATAAAATCTACCGATTGACCGAGTATATCCGACATAAGTTCACTACGAAAAGTTCAGAGAGAAACCTACTTATCCAGATGTGATTAATCCTTGCTTGCGAATCACACAGTTTTTCATGCATATTTCTGTGATATAGACATTCCCCATTTATGTGGGGGATTATTGGGTTTTAAGCTAGGATAAGCCTAAAAGATGGTGAATGGGAAATGGAGAAAAAATAAAATTTAAATTTCCCTTCTTGACAATGGGATATTATCCCATATTAGAAGAGGAAAAAGTTTTTATTGGGTAAATATACAATCACTCTTCTCCTAGCTCTTAAAGAGTTAAAAAGAAGGAGAGCCTCGCGCCGTCATCGCTCGCTCGCTCGCTCGGCTCACCTTCGGCTTCGAATTTGGTCAAATAATCATTTGATTGATTAAATTTTTAGACCAAATTTATTTGTTAATAGTAAATGTTAACGTAATATTATTAAATATCTAGTTTTTGTAAACAAAAAATTAATATTAAATCCAACAGAATATTGATATTAAATCCAACAAAATATCAATATTAAGTCAAACGAAATATCAATATTAAATCCAACGAAATAGCTTTTATCCATTTTCCATTTTCCATTTTTGTAACGAAAAATTAAGTTTCCTCCTCATTATGAATTCTCGATTTATTGTTGCGTAAATAGCCATTATGTTATGGCCGTTTTACATAAATAGCCCTTCTGAAGAGATGTGCCTCTTCAATCTGAGCTCAATATATTGGTTATAAATAGCAGTCTATTCTCTCAGATTTTTCATATGAATTTCTTAGTTCTCCTCCTTTCTCCTGCATTGTTTTAACTACAATGAAACCAATAGTAAGTGTGATTTGCTACCGATCTTTATGTTCGCTGAAACACTGGGGTTTGAAGTACCGCTACATCATTGTGTAATTCGTTCGATCCTGTGAGGAAATAATTTACAATCTTGAATACTAAGAGGGGATTAAATTCCTTAAGTATTGTAAATTCAGTAAACTCGGATTAAATTCTATTTCGTTTATATTTCTGTTTAAATGTTATTTTATCTTCTCCATAGTTCTTTTACAAATATAATTTACTAACAGCTATCCCATATAGAAATTGGAAAATCCCAGGATGGTACCAAACGACCCCTTAATTGTTTTAAAATGGTACTAATATCGCTCAATCATTATACATTACCTTAGTTTTAGTACTTTAACTGCAAAGTTCCATGGTTCAAACTATTTCCTAATATTTTCTACTCAGTTCTTGGAAAGCTTATGAAAAGGGGACCTACCAATCAAGAATGCTCTTAGATTCTACTCATTTAAAAAATAATTTTAGCATTCCTTGTATTTTGGGGTGCGTTCTAACAGTTAATGCGACCGTGAGTGTTAAAACTCCAAACAAATAAAACACGTTTTATGACCTTCTTCACTTTTGAATAAGTGTTTATTGGTAGAGCTATTCTTTATTTATGTTCATAAATACTTTTTATGTTTTAATTTATGTGAATCTTTTCTTTCTTTTTAATTCGTTAAAAAGGGAATGAACCTTTTTAAAATTTGGTAGCAATTTAGTTTAAAGTTATAATTGTACCCTTAATAAGAAGTTTTTTTAACCACACAAATACTCTGAGTCACATTTTGAATTTTTCAGAATCACAATTTCCAAATTTTTTTATCTTTTCTTAAACTCCGCATCTAATCAAATAAATTCTTATAAATTGGAATGAAGGGAGTAACAATTACGGAATAGAATAGTGAGAGGTCGGCGTAAACTAGCCCCCTAAGGCCATATGTCAAAAAATAATTTTGGCCACCCCTTACGTTTGACATGGGTGGTAGGATGTCTCTAGAGAGTAATGTAACTTCTTTCGAAACAAAATGAGAAAGGGTGTCCAAATTAAGAAACAGAAACTGAAATGAAAAGAGAAAGGGTTGATGATACAGATGTCACGTCTGTTTACGTTTGTGTATTAGTTTTCCAAGTAGATTTTACTTTTCTGGCAAGTAGAATTTCCAAAGACGGTATAGGTCTTTACTATTTCCTAAAGCAAAGAAGAGCGTGACAATTCTAAAAGGACGAAGACAAGGTTTCAATCGAGTCCGGAACCTAAATAATAAATAATAAAACAAAACTTACGCTTTTAAAATTAAAAAACATATATGAAAACATATATTTCGCAGTATAATACTGCGAAATATACAAACGTCCGTTAGTACATTTCGCAGTATTATACTGCAAAATAGAATAATTTTTTTTTAAAAAAATGGGGTAATACGCAGTACTGCGTACTACCCCTTTAAATATCCGCCCATCTTCTTCCATTTCCCCACTTCTTCATTTTCAATTCAAGCCTCAAACCTCTCGGCCCCTCTTGTTTTCTCTCAAATTTTTTGTAAAAAAAAAGATTTCGCGGTCCCACCCGTCCCCTTTAAGTGTAACACAAGTGGGCCCCATACGAAGACAGTGTTGGACACGGTTTCGGTTATAAAATTTTACTATCATATTTTTAATTCGAGGTATTTGAATTGATTTTATTTTATAAATCACTAGAAAACATGTTAGTGTTAGTTTTATATTATATAGCATGTTATTGTTAATTGTATTTATGTTATATATTGTATATACCATGTGCGAAATGTTAACAGTAATTTACTATGTTAATTTTAATTTATCATGTTGGTATTTTTATCGTGTTAGTATTAATTTAATATGTTATTGTATATCATGTTAGCGTAAAGCCTGTTAGCGTAGAGCCTTATAGTGTAGAGCTTTGTAGCGTAGAGCCTTATAAAATTTTAGCGTAGAGCCTTATTATGAATTTATCATGTTTTGATATTTTTATCAAGTTGTCATAAATAAAATTATGAAAATATTAAAATTGATATTTATAATAATTAAGCATTATTATGTGGTCCCGGGCCTAAAAAATCAAGCCCGGAACCTTTAAACAACCATTATATTTAATTTGTAAAATTATACGTAATTTAATTAATTAAGTCAATAAAATTATGAAAATATTAAAATTGATATTTATAATAATTAATCAGTATTATGTGGTCCCGGGCCTAAAAAATGAAGGCTGGAACCTTTAAACAACCATTATATTTAATTTGTAAAATTATACGTAATTTAATTAATTAAGATAATAAAATTATAAAAATATTAAAATAGAGATTTATAATAATTAATCATTATTATGCGGTCCCGGGCCTCAAAATTCAAGCCTAGAACCTTTAAACAACCATTATATTTAATTTGTAAAATTATACGTAATTTAATTAAGTAAGACAATAAAATTATGAAAATATTAAAATTGATATTTATAATAATTAAGCATTATTATGTGGTCCCGGGCCTAAAAAATCAAGCCCGGAACCTTTAAACAACCATTATATTTAATTTGTAAAATTATACGTAATTTAATTAATTAAGTCAATAAAATTATGAAAATATTAAAATTGATATTTATAATAATTAAGCATTATTATGTGGTCCCGGGCCTTAAAAATCAAGGCTCGAACCTTTAAACAACCATTATATTTAATTTGTAAAATTATACGTAATTTAATTAATTAAGACAATAAAATTATGAATATATTAAAATTGAGATTTATAATAATTAATCATTATTATGTTGTCCCGGGCCTCAAAAATCAAGCCTGGAACCTTTAAACAACTATTATATTTAATTTCTAAAATTATATGTAATTTAATTAATTAAGACAATAAAATTATGAAAATATTAAAATTGATATTTATAATAATTAAGCATTATTATGTGGTCCCGGGCCTCAAAAATCAAGCCTAGAACCTTTAAACAACCATTATTTTCATTTTGTAAAATTATACGTAATTTAATTAATTAAGACAATAAAATTATGAAAATATTTAAATTGATATTTTTAATAATTAATCATTATTATGTGGTCCCGGGCCTCAAAAATCAAGCCTGAAACCTTTAAACAACCATTATATTTAATTTGTAAAATTATACGTAATTTAATTAATTAAGAGAATAAAATTATGAAAATATTAAAATTGATATTTATAATAATTAAGCATTATTATATGGTCCCGGGCCTCAAAAATCAAGCCTGGAATCTTTAAACTACCATTATCTTCATTTTGTAAAATTATACGTAATTTAATTAATTAAGACAATAAAATTATGAAAATATTAAAATTGATATTTATAATAATTAAGCATTATTATGTGGTCTCGGGCCTCAAAAATCAAGCCTGGAACCTTTAAACAATCATTATATTCATTTTGTAAATTATACGTAATAATTAATTGAAAGTGTGTCTTCATTTATGCAATAATTAATTTTTCTTATTTATAGTACACGACATAGCATCTCGTCTACCTGCACACCATGGACCTTCGGCAGAAGGATTATTTGTACTGCAGGGTGACCATAGGTCATCATTTATCTGGGAGGGCCAGCTAGCTGTTCAGACTATCCGCCCCAGGAGGCCGAACGATCTATGGGAGTTTTTGGCGCAGCATCCCTTTCATCCACGAGTTGTACAGCTTCTAGAGCAGACCGGCTTGTACACCATATTTGAGCTGGGACGGATCCAGCTTGACTGGTCGCTCATCACAGCGTTGATATAGCTGTGGCGACCAGAGACGCATACATTTCACCTGCCTACTGGAGAGGCTACGATCACTCTCCAGGATGTGCAGGTGCTATATGGATTGCGCATTGAGGGTCGCGCATTGACACTGCCCCAGGCGTGGAGACGGATGACCCGCGCACAGCTGGCGGATACGATGGGGCGGATGACAGGTTTGCACCCGGCGGGCGACCGTGGTGGTTGTCGTGTCCAGCTATCATTGATTAGAGCGTCCATGGCGGAGTTGCATCCACAGTTTACGCAGGAGACAGAGGACCTGTGGATTATTCGTTACACTCGGATGGCATTGCTCATGCTATTTGGGCGTGTCTTGTTTCCCGACACGTCGGGGAACAAGATATCGATGCTGTTTCTCCACTCTCTGGAGGATATGGAGCAGGTGCATCATTACAGTTGGGCAGCTGCTGTTCTGGCGTATCTCTATAGGAGCATGTGTCGGGCTATCATCGGTCCAGCTACTGATATTAGTGGTTTTTTGCCACTCCTTCAGGTGCAAAATAATTCCGAATACATTCTTTATTAAGCCCAAATTATATATTGTGAAATGACTCATAATTTACATCAACATTTGTTCTTAGGTTCGGGCGTGGCAGCGTATCATGCCACTGCAGCCACCTCTGCCGGCACAGGACTATCCGCCCCTCCCGCTAGCTGTGAGATGCATTCTCCGGTGGGGGAATTACCGATGAGTGGATGTGCACCACAATCTCCCCCTTATTAGGGACCTATTGGATATGTTGCATGCTCGACAGGTAAACACCTACATAAAGTGGGTTATTTTAAATGTAGTTGTACTTTTCATACTAATTTATTGTTATTGCTTGTAGTTCATCTGGATGCCGTACACCGATGAGCTACTTGCCCACCTACCTGCTATTTGCTCGGCAGACCGGCTCATATGGAGCAGCTCCGTCCCATTGATATTCTCGGATGTTGTTGAGTATCGTGCGACGGAGCGTGTGCTTCGTCAGTTTAGTCGTCATCAGCCGGTACCGAGTGATCCCGTATGGGAGCCTACTCATTATCAGCGGGACGACCGTCACAACATGAGCCGGGAGTATGTTGCGTGGCCGCGTCAGCAGGTAGTTCATTGGGAGGAGCGAGCTCAGCGCATCCCGCCACCACTTACACCGTACCAGGAGGCTAGTATTGCGCTGTATGAGAGCTGGTACAGACGTCACACCCGACGGCATGTCGGGAACCCCAGCCACATGCTTGACGGCCGATACAGACCGTATGCCGGGAGGCACGAGTCACTGGTATGTATTTTTGACTTAATAATATCATATAATTGTGGTATAGAGTTATTTAATTACTAATTGACTTATTTCACAGG